>VDFB02271358.1:688471639-688674410 GCA_007258455.2 Sequoia sempervirens
CCCACTAACTCCACCCACCATGAAACCCACACAAGGCCAGGAGTGGAGACACCCTGCACATCAATGGTAGGAGCCACAACAAATGAAACATCAAACCCAATGACCGCAACAGATAGATCCATCAAAGAGCCAAAGCCCACAGAGAAAAACGAGCCTTTGAAGATCTCCTTCAGCCAGAACCAGAGACCCGTAGAGGACACAAAAGGAGTCCCAACCAAATAAAAATACACCACAACCAAGAGGTCATGGGAGAAAACCAATAATGAAGCAAAGCTCCACCAAACAAACACTAACCACCCATCCACCGACAGGTCAACTACACTCTTTGTTCCTTTGTAGGAAAAAATCACAAAGGAGTGCAACACTCCAGGATACACCAATGTATCCCACCCCAGACATAGGCAGAGAATAAACTTAGAATCCTCGCCCTAGGCCGACAATGGAAAGGTAGAGCATCGCCCCACAAAACGACCAACAAAGAGCCTGCACAACACCCAAAGACTGCGCAAGCCCGCAACTGCCAGCAGCCAAGAAACATCCTCATCATCCTCAGAGTTGGGATCGCCCTCAGCAGCAGAACCAACAGAGTTCAAAAAACTCCACGGCTAGTTTTTCTACTCTGTTCCATCCCTTATAATGTAATTTTTGTTAGGAGACTCTAGTCCCCTCACATTCCATGAAGTACAGTTAAGAATCCACAATGTTTTATTTGTTAACATGATGTGTTCTTTTTTTTTTCAAAACTATTTCTTTATGTTGTATTTTTTTTAATATTATTTTTTTTATATAGTATGGTGTAGAATAATAATATTTTTGTTTATCAATTATTTTATATTACAATTAATTAAAATTGAATTATACATTGTTATAACATTAATCATTCTTACAAAATAACTTAATTAACATTTAAATTAAGTTAATTTATCATCTGATTTACATTGCTGGATTATGAAACTTGACACCCCATTTTGGATGGTGAAGTGCAAATTTATCCCAATGCAAGGGGTTTTTTTGTGGTGGTGTTTGAGAATGTGGAGGATAGAAATAGGGTTCTCTGTGATTACCAATGGAGCTGGGAAGACAAACATTTGCTAATGTTGAAGTTGTGGCACCCAACTTTCAATCCAACTACTGAATCTTTTGAGTTAGCTCCACTTTGGATAAGACTGCTGAATCTTCCTTTACACTTCTGGTTTGAATCACGTGCTTTGAAGCAATTGGGAACTCACTGGGGAAATTTCTATGGGTTGATGAGGGTTCTTTAAATTTTCTTCATACAACTTATGCACGAATATTGGTAGAAATGGACCTGTCAAAAGACCTCCTTGCAAATGTGAACCTGAAAGTTTCAGGTGGAGAGTGGAAACAAATGATTAAATATGAAGGTTTTCCATTTCGTTTTTGCAAATACTTCAGCACTGGGCATGTTGCTGAGTAGTGTCCCAAGCATACGAGGGTAAACCAAACAACATGGTGGAAAGAAGTCACCCCTCAGCACTATTCGGTGGAGCAAGAGGACTTGGGAGGAAAGGATACGACTGATACATGTAATGCAAACATTATCAAAGTATCCCCACAGGTGCAGGCGGGGGAGAAAGTAGAGAAAAATAGTGCCTCAAAAGATGAGGTGGGTGGTAGATCTGAATGTTTGAACACGGCCTCTTCTGATGGAGAGAGCGCTCAGGAGAAGGCTGCAAGGGAACATACTTGGACAGATGATTAGGAAGAGGTTTGGCATAAGGTTCAAACGAAGAAGAAGCAGAGGGATGTTGCCTTCAATATGCATTTGTGTTTTCACGATAAAGGGAAAAGAAGTGAAAAACTATGTTGCAGATTTATGTAATGTTTGATTTTTTTTCAATTTTCTGTGTTTGGAGGGGTGTGAAAATTTTCAGGTACTCCCTACCTTTACCGATTAAAAAAAGAAGTTAATTTATCATCTTATCTATTTTCTTAATGTATTTATCCATCAATTACTATGGTATAAAATAATAACTTTTATTCATCAATTATTTGATATTACAATTAATTAAAATTGAATTATACATTATTATAACACTAATCATTCTTACAAAACAACAATTTAATTAACATTTAAATTAAATTACTACCACCATTTAAATGTTCTTTTATATTACAATTATTATAATATAAAATTTATTTTTTCAAAAAATTATTAAATAATAGATTTGTTACAAAATCTTTTTTACTTATATATTTTAATTTTTAATTTATTTCGATTTAAAAAAATCATTTTAATTTAAGATTTCTAATGAAAGAAACTTATAAACTATCTAATATAAATATATTAAATATATCTATCTTAAAAAAACTAAAAATCATTTAATTTTTTTAAAAGTTAATTTATTTTAATTTAAAATTATTTAAGAATTATTTTATTTTAAAATAAAGAAAACTCTTAAATAAATAAAAACAGTTCTAACTGTAAAAGGTAAGATTGTTTATGAATTCACTTAGTATGGTTTTTATATTAGATTTGGCGATCCATCATTAAAAAAGGAAGAGTGTGATCCATCATTAAAAAGGAAAGTGGATAATTGATTATTGATTGTGATCCATCATTAAAAAGAAAAAAGTTAATGATAGATCATTGAATGTGATCTGAAACCTCTATATAAAAAACATATACAATAAATCTAAAAACAATCTTATTACCAACTAATATAAATAAAATAAAATAACTTTAACTTCATGAAAATAATGGGGAATGAAAATAAATGAAGAGGAGAAAGGGCTTGGAATACCTCGTCTGCAAAGAGCAAAGAACGGGCGTCTATGCCGACGTGGTGGAAGAGCCAAGCCGCCTGCGTGTGACCTCGCATTTGTGTGCGCTTCACGTTTATGACAGGCACTGCTTCTTCGTCGCCTGTTTCTGCCAGCAACCATGCATATCCTATTGCGGCTACCATTGAGCTTGTTGCTGCACCAAATAATGACCACCATTAACTTTTCACAGTCATAAGATTTATTTGAAGGTTTATGAAAAACTGTAAGGATAACATCTGATAAACTTTTTACGGCTGTTAGGCATCAGATTTACAAACTTTCTCCAGCTTAGAGTTAAGGAGGCTGTGGCTGTGGGTGAATGGTGTGAAGGAATATTTAGTGGTGCAGAGCTCCATGTCCTAATTGTCAATGGCCAGTAATGACTCAGGTGCACCCTCCACCCAAAGTGCTTGGTCCTTGCATCTGAACAATCTCTTTGTGGAGTGTACAGTAAAAAAGGATATCTGTAGTATGAGATAATTTGAAAGTAGATAATTTAATTGGTTTATTTTAGGAGACAGATAAAAAAGATAATTTTTTAATTAAGATCTATATTAACAAATTTGATATAAAAAACGATTTGAATTTTTTCTGGCAGACTCTATTTTACTGTTACTCTTAATTCCATAAACTATTGAGTCTTTTCAATGATATTGAAAGCCTTTATTCATTCGACTATTGGTCCTTCAGGCAATACCCATCACTAAGTTGTTCCACACAATTGTTTTACTCAATCTAGTTAGACTTAATAGTATTTTAGCTAAAACTATCCTTTCTGGGAATACGTAGACTGGAAGGTAATTAGTAAGATGTTAGCTCAAACAATCATATTAGGGTACAGCTCAATATATCCAATAAAAAATTAGTATCAATATACCTTTGCTACTCAACTTAGTTAAACTTAGTAATTTTTTTAAAAAAATGGATTCAAATTTAAGGTAATCAATAAAATGTTAGTTCAAGGGACGCACCTCAATCTATCAAATAAAAGTTTAGTGCCAAGGATACCTACTCTACTCAACCTTGTTAGACTTAGTAGTATTTTAGCTAAACCTATCCTTTAGAGAAATCGGTCTAAATTTAAGGTAATCAATCAAATGTTAGCTCAAACAACTATAATAGGATGCACCTCAATCTATGAAATAAAAATTAAGTGCCACAGATCATTACTTAACATCTTAAAATTAAATTTGTTTTCTTAAATTTATCTATAGGTATTTTTTAATCTTTTTTATTGGTTATATATAGGTATTTGGTGTAAGACCTTTTTAACATTTAAAGTTAATTTACTTACATGTTAAAATTCAAATGATTTTTTTAAATTTATCTATAAGCCTTTAGTGTACAACCCTTTTTACATTTAAAGTTAATAATTTAGATATATTTATTTTGTTGAATTGTCTATAAATATTAGAAATCCAAATTTTATTAATAGTTAAAATTGAAATTGAAAAAAATTATACTAATATAAGATCTTGCATTTAAAGTCATATATATATATATATATATATATATATATATTAATTATTTATAAATATTAAGTATCCAAACTTTATTTAATTTTGAAGGTTAATTTTTCAAGGGATGTTATTCCAACCTTCTTTGATTAATGTGAATGAATATTTGAACAATGTAGCAAAGCCATTCTAAGAACTTAAGGAGGGGGGACCCAAGGCTTATGTAATTTGCCTCCATCCTAATTCTCTAATGTTTTTAGGTATTTTAAAGATGGATTTGAATTGTGTAGATTAGTGGGGTTTTAGGCATATGGGCGGTTTTTTCTAGATGAAGAGATTTATGGCAGAGATGGATGGAGTAGGTTTTTATCTACTAGTATGTAAAAAGTTATAGTGATATAAAATATAGTGGAGCATGGTCCGATAGTGGGGATAGAAGTAGTCCTCAGTGGGCCTCATAGAGGAGCACCTTAATATTCAATTGCAAAACACTTTTTATCCATAAAGTACACAAATTAACAAATCATGTGATGCCACATCTGCGCACCAATAAAACATGACTTAGTGCACTACTATTGGTCTCACTTTTTTTTAGGCCTTTTTGGATACCTCAACAAAAAGCATGTTGATGTGGCATCATATTTGATGATGTGGCCCTAAAATGAAATATAGAAGCACATGAGTTGCCAAATAAATTGTTGTACAAAATTGGGAGTGATTTGAAATTTCCACGCAAGATTTTGAGAAACGTGAAGTTAGGGTGCTCCACTATAGGCCCCTCTCCCCTAATTTTGAGTCTAATAATAAAAATAATTGAATGTGATAAAAACAAAACCAAAAACCATTAATGAAAAATGAATGCAATTTTTTTTAAAAAAAGGCTCTTCAAATAAAAAGGAATATTGGCTATTTCTTACATGGGATCGTTGCAGAGAGAACAATTTTAGCACGCCCTGAGGCTCCACGCGTCACCTTCTCTCTTTGCTTCTTCAAGAAGTTGTTGAGGCAACTCACATCCTGCCTTTGAGCTGTAATTGCAGAGCGGGGCGTAGCAGCAGCAGCAGCACAAATCGGGGAAGCAGAAGCCGATCTCACATGAATCTGCATTGATCTTCTCGGAGGCGAAAGGCCTCCAACAGCACGCTTCTCTTCTTTTTCACCATTATTATACTTCTTTTTCAGCACATCTTTCAGCGTACTAGTCGCTTCGTTACCATGGCGAGCCTGCGTCGGCGGCCTCGAATGACGAGCATCCACCTTTCCTGGTACAGAAGGCTCCTCAATATGCGATCCCCCCTTTTTCAGAATGTTGCCGAACCACTGCTGGACTCCCGCTGAATTGTTATCACTTCTATTATTCTCCTTATCTGAGGTAAAGGAATTGGGGGCACCGCCCCCAAATCTGGAAGAGGGGAAACCCTGGCGCGAATCAAGCCTTACAGAGGCGGACAAAGGAGAGGCATCAATAGAATTTCTTGCAGAGCGAGAGAGATGCTCATGTCGAGCGTAATTAAGAATGGAAGGGCCTGGAGAGGGGTGCGAGTGGAAAGAGCGTCGGGCAGGCGAGGAAGAAACAATTAGCCGCGCCTCTTCCAGCCATTCCTGCGTTCGACGGCTGCGGCTCGGACTGTTATTTCTGCCATAAATACTCTTTTGATTTAGCGGTGCTTCTTCTTCTTCTTCTTCTCCTTCCTCCTCCTCTTCTTCTTCGCCATTGTCGTCATCGTCATGTCTGTGTCGAGAAGGGGTTTCAGGGTAATTGACTGTATCGCCAAAGAAGAAGCGATCGTTCATGAAAGCAGAGAGGTCGGGAAGAGGATCGGCATCTGTTCGCATTGTGCGTCGAGACTCTCCCAGCCGTTTTCTCCTTCCTTCTTCGCTCATGGTGGATTTTAGCGCATGGAATTATGAGGTAATGGTATTTGAATGAGAGTGGTACAGGCGGGAGAGGGTATATGGAGGAAGGATCGATGATGGCAATGCAGGGGAACAAGAATTGAGGAAAATGACAGGGTCTGAGAGGACAAATGCTTGCGGACAACTATTTTGAAGAAAAAAACATGGCGGCGGAAAACTCGACGACGAAAATAAACGTAGGAGCTGAAAACAATGAACATTGCTTGTTTGTACGATCCCTTGATTTTCACACCATTACAGATTGGTTTTGCAGAGGACTCTTACGTTTTTAGCTTGTACATACTTTGCTCGGGCAAGATCCACAATTCATCGTATTTAGTAATTAATTGAAATTCAAAATTATGGTATGTGTCAAAGAGTCAAGCCTAATTGATTGAGTACAATTAATGAAGATGATGGTATGTGATAAAAAAAGTCATTCACTGAGGTTCAAACCCTTGGAGATATGTTCAGAACACTGATAGAGTGGATCCCTTTATAAAGGCTACTTGTGGTTTAGATATATACTACCTCATATTATTGTAATAGGCTATATAAAGGCAAAGATGTCGATATTTATATAATTCCACTTATTTTCACTAAAAAAAATCATGTTATATTATGAATTCTAATTAATTATTAAAATAATGTTATGTTTATTTTTTATAATGATTATATTTTTAATTCTAAGTTTTTGTTTTTTCTTTTGATTTTATATATATGACATTTTGTATCTTATCATCATTATAAAGCATCTATTTGACATAATAAACATATTATGAATGATGTAATAAATGATATTCGTTATATATCAAGACATTCATTTCCAACTAAAATTCTTAAAAAAACACATTTGTTTGTCTTATCCACCATTTTCTATGATAATTGTGTAAACAAATTCCTCCTGAAAATTTGACATAAACATTGATCACTATCTAAAAGTTGGTAAATTAATTTCATTTTACTTTCCAACTTATTTTTCCATTCGAAAAAGTTGAGGTTCATAAATATAAACTTTCGATGAATAATACAAATTATGATAGAAAACTATGCTAAAACATAAAATCATCTAGAGGCATGTGATCCTCCTGAGATTTATTTTAAATTCATGTGATCCTTTTGAGACTTATTATCAATTACATAACCTTTTTGGTTTTAACTTAAAACCTCTCTAATTGTTTTAGATATGAATAGAAAATCTTTTTGGATATAAGACTTGTTATCATTATGTCGAAGGCATTTCCTATGTGAGGTTCACCAAGCCCATTTTGTCCATTGACGACATATAGTTGGAGACAAGGCATGCAAGATGATCTGAATGATCGTGACCATTCTTCCATTTTTTATCAAGAACTCTATCGCCATTAAGATCAAGAGCTCCAATCATCGCTCCAAGTTGATCTTCACTCATCACCTCCACTCCTAAAAGAGTAGCATTCTTTTTTAGACTCTACAAAGTTATCACGCCTTTCTCTGCATTGACCAGTAAATGAAATCCATTGCACAAACTTTTCCATAAACTCCTCCTCTATTTTCTTTGCCATTATTGTTAAATAATCTTCAAACTTTGATTCAGTC
Organism: Sequoia sempervirens; assembly: GCA_007258455.2. Taxonomy (NCBI): domain Eukaryota; kingdom Viridiplantae; phylum Streptophyta; class Pinopsida; order Cupressales; family Cupressaceae; genus Sequoia; species Sequoia sempervirens. The sequence continues at coordinate 688,479,358 of VDFB02271358.1, forward strand.
TCTTCCACACTCTTTGACATTTTTTGCTATTACTCAAATTTATTAAAGGTCTTCTTTTTTGTACCAAGAATTCTACCTTTTTAATGCTTTTGCTTTAAATATTTATGTAGAAGCATTGCAGGTATTAAATAAGGCTTTAAAGCAAGCAGTTGGGAGGAAAATCTAGTTTGGTAAACGTTGTTGATAATGTAAGGAAGTTCAAAGAAAGTTCCTCCACAATGAAGAGATGACATCAACCAACATACAATCAAATCAATTTTGGGAAATAGATATAAAAAGAGGGTTTCAAAGAAGCTATGTTGGAAGCTCATCTTGTCGATGCCTCTATGAAAAAATGTAGCAGACAAGAGTTTCACCAAATTCAGTTTCTTTACCTCTTTCATCTCACAACGAGAGTCGACTTATTGGGATTGCGTTTAAATTCTAAGTTCGGCTTGCCTAGATAAATAAATGACCATAAAACTCACATTTCAAAACAAAAACAATGAAATTGTTTCAATCATAATCATACAATGCTAGTATCATCCACTGCCAATATCAATCTCATTCTTACAATATTATGTAGGGAAGGTCTATTGAAGGGGGCACTACACATTCTGCTTACATCACATAACCCCACTACAAATTCTTCCACTTATATTCAACTATATTGTAGACTTGCATTTCCAAGAAAACCCTTTTAAAGGGTAAGAAAGTCCACTCCCATATAAACTAGAGAAATTTTGATCTTGCCACATGGTAACCTCTAAAAAATAAACTTATACATATGTATGAGAAGTGTGAAAGTTTATTTGATTCTCGCCAAGTGTTTGACCAAATGAATGAGCATGAAAAATTCTCATGGAATACGATCATTTCAGCTTGCCAAAGATATGCACATCATCATGAAGCATTGGTCCATTGTTTCACCAAATGCAACCGATAGGTACATTTGACCTAATCAATTCACCTATCCTAGCATACTCAAAGTTTGAAACAGGGTATGGAAATCCATCAAAGCATATTACAAAGCAAATTTTTGTCGAATGTGTAGTTACAAATACCTAGTAGATATGTATGTAAAATGTGGAAATATACACAAGGCACATGAAGTGTTTGACATAATAGCTCAAAAAAATGTGGTTTCATGGACTACAATGATTATTGGATATATATACAAAATGGGTTTTGTGGAAAGGCATTAGAAACATTTAAGCAAATGCTATTGAAAATTGTAAAGCCAAAAACCATGACCTTTGCCACCATTCTCCTAGCTTGTGGAAAAATGGGAGCTTTCAAAGAGGGTACAAACATCCATAAAATCATAATGGAAAGGGGATTTTTATCTATTGTTGTATTGGAAAATGCCTTGATAAATATGTATGGAAAATGTGGAAGCATAAAAAAGGCATGGCATATGTTTGACAAAGTGTGTCAAAATTTTTTGGTGCAATTGCTGGAATTGTTATGGTTGGAGGAGTTATTGTCATTGGAATTACAACTAGGGAAATTGCTTATCTCAAGAAATGCCACAGTTAACAATAGTATAAATTTATTGGTACATTTATTACATAGTATTTCATGATACATAGAAAACTCTGCATGGTATTTACATGTATAACAAATTTTAAGAGGCAGAGAATAAAATGGCTTACAAGATTTAAATGCCCTTTGTGAGATTTTTAAATTTGGATGTGTTTAACAAAATAGTTTGTACAATGTTGCTTGGCTATGTTCTAAGAAATGTTTAGAATGTGGTGTGCAGTCTCGATCACCAATTCTTAATTTTAAAACATCTTTTACATTTGGGGATACTCTAGAGTTAGAGTGCCAAAATTGTTGAATTTCATCCTTTATTGTATTATTTAGCTTCTTATCAACTTGTGGAAGCCTACCACTAAAAGCCTAAATATCAAATTTTGAAGAGGGCTATCTAGTCTTGATCTTATTGCTAGTGCTTTTAACAATGTTTTACGATTTAGCATTAAGTCAGCACATGTTTCCCTCAACAATTGGGCCTTTCTTAATTGATTGCTTACTAAATATGTTGTTATTACTCTACGAGCAACTCTCTTATCTTTTTCCTTACTAGTCTTTCTAATAGAACTGGGAGCATTAAGAAGATTTTTAACAATATTGGTATTATTTTGATTGGACTTCTTGTTTACACAAATCTTCAATTTCTTTAGTAATGGTCTCATTTTGTAAGACTTTAGCAATTGTACAAAAATTTGACATTGTTCGGTTAATGTCTTATTGGAAAAGTATTGATTGAACATTTGGGTAGCCCACAACCGAATGGTTCGTGATGACCTTTTTCCTTCAATTTTATCTATTATGTTCTCATCTATTTTAGGTAAGCATTTTTGGGTTCTTGAATGTCGATCATTTTTATTGGAGTCATTGATGGGTCTAGTTATTAGCTCATTTTTTGTTACTTTCATACATACTTTGAGACACTTTTAGATATACTTTCCAGACAATGCTCCTATATTATACTATCCTTTCATACTTATTATGTAGATTTGAACCTAAAATATAATGATGGAAATATGGTTATGATATAATGAGTATTGCATGGTTTATATGTAGATATGTATGAAATGTTGATGGAATGCTATGTTTTGATTATAATAGTCTTGTGTACATGCCTTGTGAATTAACCGTTTTGCAACCAAGGAGGAACTTAGCATGTGGTAGTTGCAGGATGAACCTGCAACAAAAGGATGACTGGGACAACAAAATAGGGGAGTTCTAGATTAAGCTAAATGTGATGATTGCTAATTAAAGGCACTTGATGGAGGTTGGACATGCATCATCATGTCAAGATAATAAGCACTGAAGAAGGACTCCTTTATCGATAGGATTTTGACAAATGTTTATGTGTTTACATGCAATTATGTTTTACAGAGTTTTAGTCCTATTAGGATTCTTCTTTCCTTTAAGTTATGGTTTGAATAATTTAGTCTTAACTATACACTCATATATTTATGAGTGGAATTTAATGATTGTGGTTAGCTATTGCTTTGAATAAGACTCCCTCGAGCTTGTATATAATCATTGGTTGAGTCCTTAGATCAATTAGTTGGTTTCTTCATTTTTCTAATTATCAGTTAATTTCAATTTCAAGACACTATGGATATTCAAAATGATTGAATACAATCTGTGAGAAGATCTTGTGTAAATCTTTCATGATATGCAATGAATGAAGCTAATTTCACTAGATGTGTAGAATCTGTGAGTTATATTTGGTTTTAGTTAAAGTGAGAGTAGCCACTTGAGCAAGCCACTCAAGGAAACTATTCTTCACTTCATTTTTTAGTTATTTATTTATGTTTAATGGTTGTTTCCTATTTATCATTACTCATGAACTTTATGCAAGTTAAACTAGAATCTCATACTTTTCTTATTGTTAATGAATGCTCATGAACATGCATATAATAGTTAACTAGTAGTATTTCAGGGGTTAATTTAGTTGAGTCATTAGTTTTTATCAGTATTGAGTTGATACAATGATGTTTTATTAGCAACAATTTAGTTATAGTCTAAGCTATAGGTACCTATAGCCACTAGTTCTAATTTATGTCTTTTACTGTTTTGCAATTTTGTGAATTTCTAGCAAGTAGAATAACTTGAGTAGGATAGGTCAGGTAGTTTTGAGTCTTTGAAGGAATATACAATGCTGCACCATCATAAGTTTACAAACCTTGGGTTGACATTTTAATGTAGTATTTGCAATGTTGAGTGGAATTTTTAGTCAGATAACCTCAAAATTGTGTAGGTTCTACCAAGTTTACAATACATTAGTTTAGACTCTACATTTTTGGCATTGTTGCCAAGGATGGTGCTATCTTCATAGACTTATTTTTACAGCTTTCATAGTTTACATTTTATTTTCAACATTAGGGTCCTATTAGGATTAATCTTTTCAACACAAGAAGATACAAACATTGTGTATGACCATTGTTATATAAAGCTATATTTCATGTACATGAGGAGGAAGAGAGATTCTATGGGTAGATTCCTTCCCTCTTCACGTCAAGAAGCCATAGCAAAAATTGGTGAGCCCAATACTCAGAGCGAGGGTAATATTGAAGAAGAAACTTCCCTATCACCAACATCTACTACACTTACAGAGGGAACATACCACACCATGGGGGATGCAGTGGATGATGATCCTAAATGTGCAACATTTGAGTTTCCAATCACTAACCAATAAAGGGCTACAGTGCTGAAGAACATCCCTCCTTTAGCCTTACTAGTCTTTTATGGGTTAATGACTGAGGACCCAGATACATTCCTATTTGAATTTGATGTCCTATGCAGAATTTATGACTATACTTCTAATGTTCATAGGCTCAAACTCTTCCTTGCAACTCTAAAAGATGCATCCCTAAGATGGTTCATGGGATTAGGTAGGGATGTTGTTCTTGATTGGGACACTATGAAGACATTGTTTTTAGAGAAGTATCAAGACTATTGTAGGGGACCTGACAATGAATATATTCTTGTTTGCACTGATTACTTGACTAAGTGGGTAGAAGTAAAGGCCTTAAAGTTTTCTAGAGTTGGAAATGTGCTAAATTATTGTATGAGGACATATTTACTAGGTATGGAGTACCTAGAGAAATAGTCATTGACCAAGGTCCACAATTTACTTCTGACCTTATTACTAAACTGGTTGAAGAATACCAAATTATACAAAAGAAATCAACACCTTACCACCCTCAGGCTAATGGTTAGGTGGAAGTCACTAATAGGGAGATTGAAAGCATTCTCACCAAGACAATGCAACTACATAGAAAAGATTGGGTTGCAAGATTACTTAAAGCAATATGGGCATATAGAACAATCTAGAAAACCACCACTAGTTTTACACCTTATGAGTTAGTATATGGTAAGACAATAGTTCTTCCTATTGAGTTTGAATATAAAAAACTAAAGATAGCAGTAGAATTGGAAATGGATGTAAAAAAGGCTCAAAAGGAAAGGCTTCATAATTTAAATGGATTGGATGAAATAAGGATGGAAGCAATCCATCACACTGAGGTAGTACAACAATAGAGGATGAAGTGGCATGATCAATACATTAAATCAAAGGAGTTCACTGTAGGAGATTTGGAACTGCTATTTGATTCAAGGTATAAAGACTTCAAAGGGAAGCTCCAATAAAGGTGGTTAGGTCCCTATGAAATTAGTCAATTTTATCCCAATGGAGCAGTTAAGCTATATACAATAGATGCAGTTAGATTTTCACTTCTTGTAAACGGCCACAGATTGAAGCTATATGAGAAGCCATTACAAAAGGATGATTTCATATTCTCCCTGTTTCAATAATATGGTGCTCACAGTGAACCAAATACATAATTTGACACACAAAGTGATATTTTAGTAGCAAATGACATACCAAGCACTTCTGGTAATCTAGAGATTGAGCTAGACATAGCTCAATCCCTGAGCTCACTTAGGATTAATTTCTCATTTTATCTCACAAGCACACATTGCACGTTATAATGATGTTTAAAATATCTTCAGAGGGACCTATTTTTCAAAAATCATAGAGGGTCCTAATGCATAAGGAAATTGTAGCTTAATAGCTGCCAACATTCAGAATGGGCCCTGACACTACAAGTACCTGTAGCGTCGTCTAGCAACAGACAAGAATATTCAAACAAGATTGGTGCCATATTCACTGCAACTTCACGTGAATTCATTTCATAATACCAACCTATATAATCCTTCATTTCATAATAAATACTCGTAGCATGATTCTTTGACTTCCAATTCACATTTCAAATATTTGAGTTGTCACATCGCCGGCTCATATCCATAATACCTGTCCCATCACTTGCACCCGCCACCCCATAGTTAATTAGCTTGCAATTATTTTTTGTCACATCAAATCAAAAATCAAATACAATCTTTTCAGTTTAAACGTGTGGCACATGGTTATCTCTTCTGGATGGTACTTCAAGTACGCTATCATGATTAATATAGTGTTCTTTAAACTTTCATTATGTCTTTCATATTAATTCATGCATGTGAACTATTCATATCTTAATTTCCATTATTCCATATTATCACCACCTTCAAATGCTAAACATGAAGTGAGGTCACTTCACCAATTAAGTTGGGGGAGGGTACAACTCAGTTAGTCTTTTGAAATCACCACCTAAATCAAATTCAATGGATTAAAAACAACATGCATAGCCCTCCTAATTACATCTCATTTTTGCTGCCATTTCCAATTGCTAAATTTCAAAACCTGAGAACTTGAGCTTAGTCCAAACCATACTCTAACTTAGAACCTATTTATGAGCTCAAATTAAGTTGGTATTGAGAAGGAAAGTTGCAGTCTGGAATGGTAGTACAAGTTTATGAGGGAACAAAAGGAAGGTGAAAGGTTTTGAAGGTGGTAGAGTAGATTGAGCTGAGTTTCCAAAGTTGAATTAAACACATTGAGTAGAGAAGTAAGTCAAAATGGGAGGCGATGTCAGAAGGGAACCAACAACTCATAAGAAAATTTTGTAGGATGCAATGGTTCTACCCATTTTTACTAGGGTTGGCTAGCTTGACTATTTTTTGAAATTAATAGAATTCAATGATGATATGACAAGAAGGTTTACATCTATGCTTGAATACGATGAAGCCATGGTGAAGGGACTGTCAGTAGATGCATTCGATACTACCATTGCACAGGCCACCAGGTTACCAAGAACAGGGGTAGAATTCCCAGCATGTGCGGATGTAGTTGCAGCTAGGGAAGAATTTTGTATACAAGGAGAGGAGTTAGAATCATCTTCACAAGGTATGAAGAGACTCTCTTTTCCCTAGTTATGGGTGAATTGTGCTTCCTACATTTTTAGATACATCACATGTGATGGTAGGAAGAACCTTTTATATACAGTTCATTTAAAATTACTCAATCACCTCAGGCACAATAAGTTAGTGAATGCACCAAACTTTCTTTATAATTTGTTGAAACATATGGCATCAAAATACCAATGAAAAAAAAGTGATACCTCTTTGTCTCATCATTGTTTAATTGCTCTATTGATAAAGATAAGTTTAAGGATTCAATACCCACAAGTGAATTGGGAGGATTTTAAGGAGTGTATAGATATTAATAGTTGTTTGGATGCACCCGTGGTATTTGAGAATGAAGAACCCCAAAATGAACATGTAGGGGAAAGCTCTCATGACTCACCTGTGGCTTCACCTACCCATAGCCAAGGTGAGCATGGGGAACCTAATAAACTAGAGTCTAGGTCACATATAATTAAGGAAATACCATCTTCTTCAAGATCACAAAGATCCAAAGGTAGGAGAAGTAGTGCATCCACCTCTTCTACACTCTCTAAACTAGAAGAAAGGAAGGATACTCCAAAGAAAAAGGGGGATACTCAAAAGAAGAAAGAGGATGTTCCAAAGAAAAAGAAGGGTGTTAAGAAGGAAAATAAGGAATTTGAGAAAGAGATACTCACACCTAGATGCTCAGAAAGATTGAAGAAACAAGGTGTCATGAGGGAAAATATAGAAGAACTTGAAAAAGAAGAGAAGAGTAAAGAACAACATTAGGAAGATGTCATGATTGTAGAAATCAACTATGAAGGAAAGGGAGATATCCTTGGTAATAAAAGTACACCTATAAAAAGGAAAATATATTTGATAACTACCTCTGATTTAGAACCAGATGATCTATTTACTGCTAAGAAACCATGGAAAGAAACCCTAGATAGTCCCATTCATGGATATTATGAAGAAGGGGATAATGAACAGTTCATGGATACAAAAGGAGATGTACAAATAAGAAAGAGATGTAAGGAAAGAGCTCCAAGAGGCTTTTGATAGGGTTAAACACTTGGAGGAGTTAGTACAAAGCTATGAACAAAAGGACAAGGAGAGAGAAGCAAAAATGTAGGAAATGGATAAATTAAAAATGTATGGCCACAACACTAAGCTTGATTTATTGGCACAGTTGGCCATCACTAAGATAGGGGATAGAGAACTAGAAGTTCCATATGAGAAACCCCCTCCTATCAAAACTCCTAACTACCATACAACCTTGTCACTTGGCCATCAATTATGGGAAGTCATTGTTGAGCTTGCACTAGAAAAGGCAAAATGGAAGAAGGAAAAAAAAATCTTGATTGAAGAACATGCAAAAGAATTGGAAAAGAGAGACATGGAACTAAGCAGATCAGAAGTCAAGTTGGAGGAAATATCAGACAAAGCTGCACAAATCTTCAAATGTAGACCTCCACCAAGGACATATGCATTGTTTTTATAGGAAATATTTCTATGTTTTCTATTTAGAAAGTTAATTAGTAAACAGTTTGTTGGCATGAGTAAAACTTGTGAGTTTCTTAATACTTTTGCTGCTTCTACACCTGAAGATCGAGATTAGTTGTGTGAGTATTATTTACACAATTATGTAGTGCCTGATGAGACAGAATGGAACCCTCTAATTTTTGTAGGAGATCTTCAGATAAGAACACTTACATCCTATTATAGAAATGAGCAACTCAGGGGTGAGATAATAAAAGAGTACGAGGAGAAAGATAAATAAATTTCACTTCCCATAAGGAGAGAGGCTAAAAACCCAGATGCAGTCATTAATGAATGGCTGAAACTTATTGATCATATGGGTGTGGGTAAGAAAATCATGAAACTCAGGAAGACAGATTATGAAAGAATGCAGAAACTAGCTATGGGTCTTGGACAACAATGCTATGGTTACATGCAAAGAAGATGGAATAGCCTAACTCTTGAATTACAAAAGAAAGAACGTCACTTAATGTATAATTTTACTGCCATGCTTCAAAGGGCACAAAGGTACATGATGATTAGTATTAATAGAGGAATCTACTAGGTGCCACTTATATTACACCCACCTATGATGCTCTATCTAGTTCCTTAATGGACCGTGGAAAAAGGTGAGGAATGTGAGAGAGATGGGCATATCAGAATGAATAAGCTTTTAGAGTATAAAGGTTTTTATTTGAAACAAGTTCAGGGAGTTAATGCAATAATGGATTTGAGGCAGATTACCTTGCACTACAATTAGTAACCCTAGTGTTTTGCTTGGGGACAAGCAAAAGGCTAGTTGGGGGGAGTGATGGGTCTAGTTATTAGCTCATTTTTTGTTACTTTCATACATACTTTGAGACACTTTTAGATATACTTTCCAAACAATTCTCCTATATTATACTATCCTTTCATACTTCTTATGTAGACTTGAACCTAAAATATAATGATGGAAATATGGAGCCTATGATATAATGAGTATTGCATGGTTTATATGTAGATATGTATGAAATGTTGATGCAATGCTATGTTTTGATTATGATAGTTAGTCTTGTGTAAATTCCTTGTGAATTAACTATTTTGTAGCCAAGGAGGAACTTAGCATGTGGCAATTGCAGGATGAACCCACAACAAAAGGATGATTGGGATAGAAAAACATGGGAGTTCTAGATTAAGCTGAATGTGATGATTGTAGATTAAAGGCTCTTGATGGAGGTTGGACATGCATCATTATGAAAAGATAATAAGCGTTGAAGAAAGACTCCTTTACCAATAGGATTTTGACAAATGTTTGTGTGTTTACATGCAATTCTGTTTTACATAGTTTTAGTTCTATTAGGATTCTTCTTTCCTTTCAATTATGGTTTGAATAATTCAGTCTTAACTATACACTCAATTATTTATGAGTGGAAGTTAATGATTGTGATTAGCTATTGCTTTGAATAAGACTCCCTCGAGCTTGTATAAAGCCATTGGTTGAGTCCTTAGATTAGTTGGTTTTTTTCATTTTTCTTATTATCAGTTACTTTTAGTTTCAAGACATTATGGATATTTAGAATGATTGAATACAATCCATGAGAAGATCTTGTGTAAATATTTCATGATATGCAATGAATGAAGCTAATTTCATTGGATGCGTAGAATCTATTAGTTAGATTTGGTTTCAGTTAAAGTGAGAATAGCCACTTGAGCAGGCCACTCAAGATAATTGTTCTTCACTTCATTTTCTAGTTATTTATTTTTGTTTAATGGTTGTTTCATGTTTATCATTACTCATGAAATTTATGCAAGTTAAACTAGAATCTCATACTATTCTTATTGTTAATGAATGTTAATGAACATGCATATAATGGTTAACTAGTCGTACTTCGGAGGTTAATTTAGATGAGTCATTAGTTTTTATCATTTTTGAGTTGATACAATGATCTTTGCAATGATTTATGGCTCTGATTGTGTGAGAATTTTTGCATCAATGTTTTGGATCAAGAATATCTAGAGTATTGCGGATATGATGTGGAAAAAGCTTACAAGAATCCTTACACTCCTGATAATGGTCTGAGTACACCTGAAGAAATCAAAGCACATGAAGAAAATAATAAGGAAAAGTTCATCTTGAAGAATAGTCTGGTTCATTCTGAGTTGATTAAGGTTCAAAATTTGAAGACAACTAAGGAAGTTTCAGATGATTTAGAAAGAGCACATGATGGTGATGAAAGAGTTAAAGAGGCGAAATTGTAGAATTTGGAAACACGATTTGATCTTATACATATGTTCGAAGATGAAAATGTTAAAGCTTATGAACAAAGATTGGATGAGGTAGTGGCTAGAATGCGATCACTTGGTGCTACTATAGATGAAACCAAGATTGTAAAGAAGATTCTCAGAACTCTTCTTGATGCTTACAGTGAGAAAGTGAGTGCTATTGAGAAGACTATATATTATAAGACTTTTACTAAGGATTTTCTGTTAGGATTTTTGACATCTTATGAGATGTGGAAGTCGAATCTAAGAAATGGAGGAAAATCAGAGATTGCTTTTAAAGCTACAAAAGTTGAAGATCTGGATGAAGAAAAATTTGATGAAATAGAAGCTAACTTTGTAAGAAGAATGAGAAAAGTCTTCAATAAGTATGAAGGTAAGTTTCCCTTTAAATGCTTTAGTTGTGGAGAAATAGGTCATTATGCTGCAAAGTGTTTGAAAAGAGCTAAAAGGAATAAACAAAGATATGAGAAGGAAAAGAAAGGAAAGAAAATCAACAAAGCTTACTATGTGAATGAGAATGCTAGTATTTCAAATGAAGATTCAGATGACAATGAATGCTTGTTCTTGGCGATTAAGGATGAACCTACTTCTACTAATTCAGATAAATAGGTAAAGGAAAGCCCTCCGAAGAAGGAGAAGGAGAAAAATGAAGGTATGGTTATCTCTGCCCTACATGCTAAACAAGAAAAGAATTTTTGGGTAGTTGATAGTGGTTTTTCACATCACATGACTAGTGATAAGAGTAAGTTTGTTAAGCTTGAGAAATATGATGGAGGCTTGGTTATGTTTGGAGATGATACTGGTGGTATAATCTATGGGATAGGTTCAGTAAGTTTTGATGGCAAGCATCATACTGACGATGTTTACTATGTTAAGGGTTTAAGGAATAATTTGTTGAGCATTGGTTAGATGTGCAAAAAAGGATATGATCTTGTGTTTAAGGATGAGAAATGTGAGATCCAGAAAGGATCCAGAACATTGATTGCTATAGGAAATAAATCTGAAGGGAATATTTATCAACTTAAGGGTGCTAATGGACAATGCTTTATGACTCAGATAAATGACAGTTGGTTATGGCATAGGAGAATGTTTCACATGAATTTTGATAACTTGGAAAGGATTAGTGTTGTTCATGTCGTGAGAGATTTACCAAGAATTACAAAGCATGTTAATGCTATTTGTAGGAATTATCAGTTTGGGAAGCAAGCAAGAAATCATTATAGATCAAGGGAACAATCTACTATTGGACTGTTGGATTTAGTTCATACAAATCTCTATGGTTCTATGAGAGTGAGAAGTATACTTGGTGAAAGGTACTTTATGATTTTAATTGATGATTATTCTAGATATACATGGGTTACATTTCTTAGAGAGAAACCAGATGCATTAGATAGATTCAAGGCATTCAAGGCTATGATTGAAAATGAAGTGAATTTGAAGATAAAATGCTTAAGATCTGACAAAGGTGGAGAATTCACCTCCCATGAGTTCAATATGTTTTGTGAAGTGCATGGAATAAAGAGAAAATTATCTACTTTGAGAACTCCTTAGTAAAATGGGGTTGTTGAAAGGAAAAATAGAACAATTCAAGAGGCTGCTAGGTCAATGATTACTGAAGTTGGATTACCAGAAGTTTACTAGAATCAAGCTATTCATACCGTTGTTTATGTGTTCAATTGAGTTCAAGAAAAAGAAAATAGTACAAAGACTCCCTATGAGCTATGGCACAGAAGAATTCCTACAATTAAATATTTTAGGATATTTGGAAGCAAATGCTATATCAAAAGAGATGAGGAAACTTTAGGTAAGTTTGATGCAAGAAGTGATGAAGGCATATTTCTTGGATACTCTACTAAAAGAAAAGAATACAAATGTTTCAATAAAATATTGAGGAAGATTGTACACTCGAATTTGAAGGAAGATGAGACAGTGAAGAACTCTATTGATGTTGATGGGTATGTGTCTGATGAACATGATTGTGCGAGAATAGAAGATGTTGGATGAACATAATGAAAGTGAAGAAGATGCTTTGGTGATGACTCCTAGGACACCGAAATATGTACAAAGGAATCATTCAAAAAATCAGATTATTGGAGACAAGATAAAAGGCGTATTAACCAGAAGTAAAACTGTCGCTGAAGTAAATTTGTGTTTATTCACTGAGATTGAGCTGAAGACAGTAAGTGAGGCCTATAAAGATGAACATTGGAAGGAAGCAACGAAAGAAGAAATTTTACAGATTGAAAAGAATCAGACATGGGAACTGGTCCCAAGACCGACATATAAAAACATTATTGGATCAAAATGGGATTTTAGAAATAAGTTGAATGAGAATAGAGAAGTTTTCAGAAATAAAGCGAAGCTTGTGTGTAAAGGCTATTCACAAGTGGAAGGAATATATTTTCAAGAGACTTTTTCCCCTATAGCGAGAATGGAAGCTATAAGGATGTTCTTGGCATTGGCTGCTTATAAAGATTTCAAAGTCTATCAGATGGATGTTAAGTCAACATTTCTGAATGGTGAGCTAGAAGAAGAAGTTTACATGGAACAACCAGAAGGATTTCAATTAACAAATCAATCAGATATGGTGTGTAGGTTGAAGAAAGCCTTATATGGACTGAAGCAAGCTCCTAGATCTTGGTATGCAAGGTTAGACATGTATTTGATTCAACAAGGATTTAACAAAGGTACAATAGACAATAATTTATCTTTTAAGATTGAAAATGACAAAGTCTTGATTGTAGTTGTATATGTTGATGACATTATCTTTGGAGGAAATGAAAATATGTGCAAGATGTTTGTGGAAGAGATGCAGAAAGAATTTGAAATGTCTATGTTTGGGGAGATGAATTTCTTTCTTGGGCTGCAAATTAATCAAATAGAGAAAGGAATTTTCGTTTCACAGTCTAAGTATGTAAAAGAGATGTTGAAGAAATTTAGGATGGACAGTTCCACTGATAAGTACTCCTATGGTGACTAGTTACAAATTGGGTAAAGATGTTGATTCACCTAAGGTTAATCAGAGCAAGTATAGATCTATGATTGGTGGATTACTGTATTTGACTGCTACTAGACCAGATATTATGCATGTGGTCTGTCTTATGGCTAGATTTCAAGAAGATCCAAAGGAAACACATGTTGTTGCAGTTAAAAGAATATTCAGATATTTGAATGGCACTTCAAGTTATGGATTGTGGTATCCTAAAGATACTGACTTTACACTTAGTGCATATACAGATGCAAATTGGGCTGGATGTGTAGATGAAAAAAAGAGTACAAGTGGTGGTGCATTCTTTCCTGGATGTAGATTGGTGGTATGGTTGAGTAAGAAGCAAGATTCAGTCTCTTTGTCAATTGTTGAAGCTGAATATATTGTTGTTGCATCTTGCTGTACACAAGTTTTATGGATGAAACAAACATTGAAAGATATCACAATGCTATATGATGATCCCATTTCTATCTTTTGTGATAATACAAGTGCAATTAACATTTCAAAGAATCATGTGATGTACTCAAGGATGAAGCATATATCTATTAGATATCATTTCTTGAGAGAGAAGGCCATGGAGAATGAAGTCAAGCTTGAGTATGTTCTGACAAAGGATCAGATTGTAGATATATTTATGAAGGCTCTTCCTAAAGATACTTTTGAGTATCTCCGGGAGAAGTTAGGTGTTATTGCTCCTCCTTTCATAAACTAAGATGCATTTGGAGCGCATCAGTCTGGTGGATTCATGGTTCTATATTTTTGGACTAATGTTTTGGCGGCTACCCCTTAGGGGAAGCAGGTAGTTTTCAAGTGTTGTCATTGTGAGTATTCTGTTTTCATTTCAAAGGAAGATTCAATGAACATATCTTTTTCCTTTTCCATTGATGTCAAAGGGGGAGAGAAAGCATGTGAAAAGGAGAAAAAGATAATGAGAGAAAGTGGGTAATGAAGAAGATGATCTTCTAAGGGGGAGAAACAAAAATAAAAATCTTGAGAAGTATATTCAGATTTGGTATGGTGTCTTTGATGGTTTTTCACATCATGTGTTTCCATCAATGACAAAGGGGGAGATTGTTGCAAGAATAGAGAAAGGAATGAAGGTGTTGTCATTGATGTCAACTGGTCAATTGGTTATATACTAGTTGTTGTTGGTTGTTTATGTTGAGGATATTGAGAAAATTGTATTAAAGGAAGATTGCAGGTATTCCGATATTTGCACATGTGCTCGTGCAGTTCAAATATGTTAGTCATGATTGTTGAAGGTTGTTATATCCAAATGTTTGGTTGATGGTTTGTTGTGAAGTTTGAGTTGTGTTCACCGATTGTGAACTATGGTTCTCTATGTTCTAGTTGAAGTCCGAGAGAAGGTTGTTGGTTTGGATTTCTCTTTGTTAAAGTCTTTTGACTTGCAGTTCTAGAGTTAAGATGTTTTGATTACATTGAAGATATTTTTGGTTTCTGGAAGTTTCGAGCTTAATTTTTCTATGTGTTTTACACTGGTTTGGCCGACCATGTGTTGAGCACTATCTTTGAAGTTAATGAAGCGTGTTGGATCTATTTTTGGGTCCCGGTGAAGTGTGTGTTTGGGTCGCCCTCATTCTAACTCCACCCTAGGATGTTTGGCACCGACCTAATTCAAATTTGAAGTTGGATGGCTGACTTTGTATCTTTTTCAAGGTTGGAGATAGTATATGTATAGGATGAGCTAATAATGAAAATCATACATAAGAAAAGAAGGAAGATAAGTGAAAGAGTAGACGTGACATTGATGCTATTCAGAAAGTGTGTGTGAGTTGTGTGTGGGAGATCAATGTGAAGCTTAATGTTGAGTTTCTGAATGCAGTGAGCAGAAGGCGAACTCTATCATTCATGCAAGTTGATCAAGTAACCGTGGTGGAATCCTTTGTTGCATTGATAATGTAGTCTCTCTATAGCAATTCTTCTTTATATTCTTTGTATCTTTGTGGCAGTGAGCCCTCCAGGTTGTAGTTCTGTGGATAGTGAGTCCTTATTTCAGGCAGTGAGCCTTTTGTAATTGGTTTTGATATTCTCTATAGTGTGAGTTAATCCTCATTGTGGTTTTTCCCTTATTGGGTTTTCCATGTAAATTTGGTGTTAATGTGTTTATGTGTTGAATTTGAGTTTTTGCATTGATGTTTTGATGATCAATCATTTAAGTAGTTTCATGTATTAGTTTTGGTGATTGAATTAGAGGTTAAAATCTGTGACAACTAATTTACCCCCCCTCTTAGTTGTCCTATTCAATAGGTTGTACGACCAAGCTGGGGCTAATTTTTTTTGCATTTTTTTCAACTTTTCCAAAATAGGGAAAATTTTATATGAATCTTCATTTCTCAGCCATCTTGGATCTAATGGCGAGGTCTGTTTTGTCTCAAGAGGGAATCCATGAAATTTCCTCTATAAAACCCTCATATGAAAGCTCAATCCAAGAAACCCTTTTGACCCAAATTTTGCATGCCTCATATTTGCAATAAACACAACAAATCTTGACAACCCAAAAGCCCAAATATACAAAATAACACTTGTAACATGTGTTCCATACCTCGTAATTCCTTCAATCTATCCTGCATAGTCATGAATTCAACTTTGCACCAAATCTACTCAAACAAGGGCTATAACAAAAAACTTGGGAGCTCACACCTCCCACAACAAAGAAAACTTGGATACCGCTTACAAGGAACACTAGTACATAAGCAACAATATATTATTAAAAAAACTATTAAAAATTGCATATAAATGACTAAACATGATCATGTGACCATTAGTAGTTTATTGCCAGTCATTTATAATACGACTAGATTGATGACTAAACCATTTTTATTCATTTATTGGTTGTTTTGATTGATCGATTTGGTAGTATATTTAGTCATTGATTGTTGTAATCTAGTCACTTATTTAGTCATTTTTTATTCACTAATATATTTAGTTGTTGATTTAGTCATTGATTGTTATAATCTGGTCACTTATTTAGTCATTTTTATTCATTGATTTCTATCCATTGGTAGTGTATTTAGTCATTAATTTTAATCATCATTTTGATCAATTTGGTGGTATATTTAGTCATTTTTATTTCACATGTCATATATTTAGTCATATTTATTCACTGTTCATTAATTTCTGTCAATTGGTAGTATATTTAGTCAATTTAATTATTAATTGATGTCAATTAGTAGTATATTTAGTCATTTTAATTGACTAATATTTGAGGATTTAAACATCAAACATAGAAATACACATCAATCATCAATTGCACACAATAAGACAACCATTGATAATAATAAATATTTGAACTTTATTAATAAAAGAAAGGTGTTCTAGATATAGCTTAGAAATAGAGTATTACAATTTTTACTTTTAGTCACAAGACTAAAAATCTGAGTTACAATGCACAAAAATGACAAGAAAGAAACTTCTCCAAAAAAAATTTGCAATGATGGAAACGCATGCTTGGAGCCCTTCAATGCAAGCACATGCCCCTTTCATCTCTTAGAACTTCTACAACGTGGGAAATCCTCCGAGAGCAAGTTGTAACATGTAGAATCCAAGAAGGAGAGTGTTGATCCTGTCCCATATATGAAGCTTTCTCCTTCAATGTTGTCAACAATAACCCAACTAGAATCTTTCCTCCTTTATATGCAATGTGCCATATGATATGAGCAACATGGTGCTACCTTTTCCACCATGAATGAAGTTGTGCCCCAATACAACCAACAAAATTACTATTAGTCTCAATTCAGAAAGAATAAAAGTGCATTGCATATTGCAAGTTTACAAAAGTAAGTTCAAACATAGCAGAAAGATAAATAAATTAAAAAATTGTAGGGGACATATCACATCCAAAAACATGGGAGAGCTATGCAAAATTGGAGAAATTGGCTTGGAAAATGAAGGTAGTAAGGTATTTCCAGATTCAAGACTTTTACTTAATGTTGTGGAATAGAAGAAAAAAGAATCATTTATTTGCCACCATAGTGAAAAGGTAGCAATTGCATTTGGTTTGTTAAACATGGCCCTTGGTACACCTATTAGAGTTGTTAAGAACCTTTGAGTATGTTCTAATTTTCACATTGCATCTAAATTCATCTCCAAGATTATTGTAAGAGAAATTGTTCTCAGAGATGTGAACCATTTCCATCATTTTAAATAGGGACAATGTTCTTGTGGAGCATATTGGTGATGTTAAATGAAACAATTTGAAAAATAGGATTGCACTATAATAATGTGCACTACATTAGATATCCAAGAATAATGAAGGGACATCCATCAAAGCATAACAACAGGGATTTTTTTGTCATATGTTGTAGTTACAAGTGCCCTGCTAGACATACATGAAAATGTGGAAGCATAGACAAGGCAAGAGAACTGTTTCAAAAAATGCCTTAGAGAAATGTGATATCATGGAATGTCGTGATTGAAGGATATGTCCAAAATAGGTTTTTTTGTAAAGTCCCTAGAAAATTTTAAGAAAATGCAACCAATGGGTGTAAATCCCAACTCCTCAACCTTTGAAAGCATCCTTCCTGCCTATGTGTGAATTGGAGCTTTGGATGAGGATATGAACATCCATCAAAAGCATATTTGGAAGTGGTTTTCTATCAGATATTATAGTTGCAAGTTGCACTTCATATCACCAAAGCCTTAACAAAACCTTCTACACAACCATTGCAACACCGCACAACTATTGTTGGGCCTTCGCAGTGATGCGGGGAAGCTCCCCGCATCACCGCGAAGGCCCAAAAATAGTCGTGCGATGTTGCGATGGTTGTGTAGAAGGTTTTGTGAAGGATTTGGCGATTCGAAGTGCAACTTGAAACTACAATATTTGATAAAAATCCACTTCCAAATATGCTTATGCCTTAAAGAGAAATAATCACTCATATAACTGGTTAGTTGGAAGAAAACTGGGAGATAGCACGAGTGCTTAGTTAGCAATAACAATATTGAAAGCACCTTCCTTGAATGCGATTGCAATTTAAGAAGTTGGTTCAGACAAAAAATTGTCTCAGCAAATGATACTTAAGCTTCCTCAGAAATGTGGTGAGTGTGCAATCTTTTCCTCCAAGAGAGTATCAAGGATGATGGGATATCATGGAGCCATGTATCATCCATTTGTTTTCTCCTTGTTGGCTACCACAACAGTTTATGTCTGTGTATGTTTGCAATTCAAGGGACCCCCAAAAGTTAGTTCAATTCCACCATTCATTTGGGAAAATATTGGTTATGGTGCATATGAAAGCAATTTGCTTTGGTTGGGATGTTGGTTCTGCATTTTGTGTTGCAAGAAGTTAGATTCTATGTATATCAAGTCTCAAAATTTTTCTCTCAAATTGTGCCTTGTGACATTGAACGTGCTACATCATATTACACATTCAAGCAAAGCAGATGAAAATTTATTCCATTAGCAAATGAGGGGAGCATTCTCATCAGTGGATAAGCTATTGTAAAGAGTCCACAAATATTGATATGGGCTCTTGAGGAGTGACCTAGGAAGAATTAGAGCAAGGTTTCTATCCTTTCAAGGTTCTTGCTGTGTGAATATTATCATAAATGTGTATTTTGAAATTGTGGCAAAAAATATGATGTGTATATAATCATAAAGATGCCAATGTGTATTTTGAAGCAACTTATGGTATTTTTCATAGGTGCAAACATTCTTTGTAAGGCTTAGTTTTGGGTGGGCACAAACATTTCATGACATACCTTCTTCCTAATTATGGAAAGCCATTAGAAAGACACATTTGGGCTGCAAAATATAGGGCACATATACTCTCAATCATTGCTTCTTTGGGTGGTATGGAATTAGGTGGATATCGTGGAATAGAGTACATTATACACTATCTTATTTACCATGGAAACTTGTGTCAAGATCTGAGCAGATAAATGATTCTTTTACTATCAACACATTATACCTTCCATTCTCAGTATATCTACTATCATACCTCTCACTAACACTGTTATTTTATTGACATCGTTATCCTACTGCCTCTACAAAAGAGCTCCATTTGAAGGAATCTTGACTACATATTATGCACAACAAAAATCTACAAGTGCAACAAGACGTTTGCAAGACAAAATATGAATTCATTGAAACATTACTGTCTAAGCAACATAATATCTTCAAATGAAGGAGCATTGTAACTGTGACTAAGAAAACACTATGTAGGCATTGTAATTAGCACTAAGAAATGAAGAAGATAACACATTGAATTAGGTGATTGAGATCACTGAAAGAAATATCATTGTTAGAGAGTTTTAAATTGTGAATTGCCCTTTGTCCGATAGGACTGAGAAAGGAAGAACACTGTCAAACAATGATTGAATCATAACAAATAGTCCAAAAACAAAGAAAGTTATTGTCAAATGGTGATAAAGATCTGTCCTCTTAGTCATTTGCACGTGGTGATTAAGAACATAGTGAGTAAGAAGTAAAAGAGCACTGGATCATAGCACTGCAAAATGGTCATGAGTTATGCAATGAACTTCACTGTTCTTTTGATCACAAAATATATCAAGATAATAACCAACATATTGATGTGCATAGAGAATGTTCATGGAGTAAACTTCCTTACAAAGCAATTACCACAACCGAGTTTGAGGTGAATTACACCTACTATTTTATGTTGATATAGATATGTTCTAACCTATAGTTAATTTTTGTAGCATAATAGATAGGCTAAATAGTTGTTCATATACCATTGTTTCAAATTCAAAATTTCTATACCTTATTCTAGGAGAAAATCACAAGGGGAGTCTATACATAAGACACCATTGTTTCAATTTCAAAATTGTCGATTCTTTCACAATTGTTTGCTTCATTTATTTGATCTAAGACAACCTGTTGTATAGAAGATGCTCTCAAAATCATAGTAAAATCCTTTATTTTGGGAAGACTGTTCAAAATCTTCCCATCATAACAATGAACAAAAGCATTAGTCATTAACCTGGACTTTGCAAGAGTTTCATCAAATTCTACTTTTCCACTCCAAATTTTATTCCCAATTTCATCCATGTAGAACTTCCTCATCCTGTAGATCTTGTTGTTATCCATAACTTTACCAGGTGTTGAGGATAGCTTTGAGTTTTTACCCAAGCAACAATTGAAAAAATTTGGCCTTACCAAATACAATGTGTTGAAAATCTCTTTGAAGCTATTTTGGAAAAGAGTTCGTGAGAGTATAATGCACAATTTTGAATTAACCTTTTTGCATGAATTTCATATCTTCAAAGAGCTTTTCAACATTGCACATTATACTCTCAGGAACTCTTTTCTAGAATAACTTCAAAGAGCTTTTTAACACATTGTATCTTGTAAGACCAATTTTTTTCAATTGTTGATTGGGAAAAACTCAAAGATATCCTCAACACCTGAAAATGAGATTCTACATGGAAAATTGGGAATACAATTTGGAATGGAAAAGAGAGTGGAAAAGTAGAATTTGATGAAACTCTTGCAAAGTTCAGGTTAATGACTAATGCTTTTGTTCATTGTTATGATGTGAAGATTTTGAACAGTCTTCCTAGAATAAAGGATTTTCCTATGATTTTGAGAGCATCTTCTATACAACAAGTTGTCTTAGATCAAATAAATGAAGCAAACAATTGTGAGAGAATCAAAAATTTTGAATTTGAAACAATGGTGTCTTATGTATAGACTCCCCCTGTGATTTTCTCCTAGAATAAGGTATAGCAATTTTGAATTAGAAACAATGGTATATGAACAACTATTTAGCCTATCTATTATGATATAATAATTAACTACAGGTTAGAACATATCCATATCAACATAAAATAGCAGGTGCAATTCACCTCAAAATATGATGTGGTAATTGCTTTGTAAGGAAGTTTGCACTCCATGAACATTCTCTATGCACATAGCCAAACATTTAAAGTTATTAACCAAAGCTCCAAAAATGAGTATCTCGTCATTGCATGACTCCTACTTTTTCTCTGAGTATGATAGTACCTAAGCTTCTGGTGTTTCTAGATGGATGCTATAGCGGAAAAGTGTAGTCTCCATCTGAAGGAACCATCTTCGAAGCTCTTCCTTGAAATGAGGATTGAAAACATTAGAAGAAAAGCAATACCATATTTCTAAAGTAACAATTTGTATCAAGTCAAATGTTAGAAAGTATAATTAAAAAGACAAATCTTTACAATTGGACCTCAAATTGGACCAAGCATATTTATGATTTTATCTTCAGAATGTAGAAATTTTCTCTGTCGGAGCTTCACGACCTCAAATTGGATCTCAAATTGGACCAACAGAATTATGATTTTATCTTTAGAATGTAGGAACTTTCTTTGTCTGATATTCACGACCTCAAATTGGATCTGAAATTGGACCAACATATTTATGATTTTATCTTTAGAAAATAGGAAATTTTTCTGTCGGATATTCAAAGCGATCAACTAGGAATCCAAAGTAATTGACTAAATCCTAAGATGTAATCAGGTGGAAACTAATGTTTCAGTCCACTGACGTTTGTATTCCTATACTCAGGTTCTGCTTCTGAACGAAAACACCCAGAAGTGTTTCAAACCAACTCAAGGTACTCTTCAATGTGGTTATGCCACTGATAGCAATCCAAGTTTTCCTTAATCGTCCATACTCAAATGTTGCATCACAATCTATTCTTCTTGCACATAAAAATGCCACATATGAACCCCTTCTAAATAAAACATTTAATCATCATAAAACCATAATTAATAAATTATTTCAGTTTCAAAAAGAGTCTGATGTCATTTACTATCAAAACAAAAGTTGTATGAATAAAAAAAAACCATGAAGCTTCCTAAATGTAGCTTAAATCAAGTTTATAGGATGGGTTTTAGCATAAGAAGCTTTCTACTACAACTCTCAATGAATGTATTATAAGCAGAAAACAAAATTCTTCACACTCGAAGTAATGGAGTCAAACATTTATTCCAAAAGTATGTTAGCAAGAGTTAACTAAAAATAGAATGATTTTTTCTTGGTTTCTTTTATCAATATGCCATGTGGAAATGGAATAATCACTAAGAAACCCTAACAATAAAAAATGAAGTAAAGGTTCAAGAAAGGAAATTCCAATGTACTATTGTGTAATGTGTGATAAATGCACTTATATGAGCATGACCTGCATACAAATCTCTTCCATTGAATTTCCATCCATACAAAGAGAAAATAAGTAATGTAAGAATTTGAGCAATATAAGTCCAAAGGGTTATGCTATAACAGTAATGGAATCACCATAAGAGCACAATCGAGGAAAAAATTCTTATGACTATAATTATGTGATCCATAACTCTATTGGTCATGTGGCACAGTTGTACTATAAAAAATATAGGATGCATTCATGTGTGACCAAAGTTTAATGTGGCTATGTTGTGATAGAAATGGAGTCACTCATATGGGCATAATTCATGTACAAATTAATCATTGTCATCACAATTAGGTGTTAATCATCATTGTGTACATTCAAGTTGAATCAAGTTTAACAAGTTACAATGTAATGATAGCATGATCCAAGATTGATTACCTCTTGTTGCAATAAAGATCCTTTAACTTTGGTTGATATGTAGAGCGGTTGTGTTATATCAATTATATAGTGCATTCAAGCACAACCCATGTTTAATGGGCTATTCTAGAGAGTGATCAAGATTTTCTAAACCTTATGAATGCTACTTAAGAGTGTACAACTTAAACTATAGACCAAGTTTGTTACATTCTTGAATGCAATCTTGGGTTACCACAAACTATAATAATGTGATCTACTAATAACCATTATGGGAAGTATTAAAGAAAGACCCATGCTATATAGGATAAGTTTCCCTAATCAGGTTTACATACCTTAATGATTAAACACAGGCTTCCCACACACTCTAGAATACAATCCAAGATCATACCACACCCTGTCAAGACAACTAATTTTCTAACTGAAGATTTAAGGTTGTTTTTTAATACAAACAAAAGCATTGTTAAGAGCATGACTAGGGTACAAACCCTAGGCCTCCATAGAAACATAAACCATAACTCGACAACAAAAAAATACCCAATACCAATTTTTTTTAAATACCCATATAAAGAAAATGACCAACATCCTTTTTTTAAATACCAAGATAGTCAATAACATTTAGGGTTCGCCGAACATAAATTTTTTTAATGCCCAAGAAAAATGATAACAAAATTAGTATTTAGAAAATTGTGTGTAATACCAAAAAAGGTTGAGACATCATTTGTTTTTCTAAAAAAACATTATCTCGATAGCAAAAAATATCCAATACCATTTTTTAAAAATACCCATTTCAAGTGAAAACCTAGCATCGAAATAGCCAATAAAAAAATACTGAGCATCAATTTTTAAACATACCCAAATATCCAATAACAAAACAACCAACATCATAAAATTCAAATAGCCAAATAGTACTTCATGAAAACACCTAATATCAAATTTTTCAAATACCCTAAAAAAAATTAAGAATGGTTTGCTTACCTCTGAGACGATCCACAACAAAAAGCTCAAAATCCTCAAGACATACTTCCAGGTGGGGAGCTATCTGATAGAAGGATAGATTTGGCCACATTCTAGACCCATACCTTGAAGTAGTGGTGGAAGGAGATTCCTCCACTGGGAAAGCCCTTTGATTACTGCTCAATATCTCCATATTCAAAACCCTTCAACCTTTGTTTGTTTTCCTAGATTATTTCTTCTAACTAAGCAGTAGTTAAAAACCACAGGAAAATGGTGGTCTTATATCATTTTATTTTTGTTAGGCATTTATAATATATATATAAATACATATATAAATTTGTATGCATAAGTGTCAGCTAAAGCCTAAATTGATGGCTAGGAAGATTTTCTATCAAAAAACAAAGTTTGATGCAAAAAACTAGTCATTTATAGCTATGATTTTATCTGATGATCAAATTAGTCATTTATTTAATCATTTATAGTTATGTTGCAAAAAATGAGTAGAACTTAGTCATTTTTAGTTGTCGTGACTAAAAGTTTTAGTCACGTAGTCATTTATTTGCCAAATTCTACTAGTGGAAATAATACATGATACCCACATTCTTAATCCATTTCCTACATAACCCCATGAGAGAAAAGAATGCATGCAAGTAACCACAATGCATAGGTCAAAATAGACAAGTCACATGATAACATAAGATATACCCTAGGAAAACCCTCAAGAGGGAAACCCATCCTCCAAAAGCATCCATACTCCATCTATTATTCAACAAATAAACAATGCTTGCACTTACTAGAGTTACCTTAAATATTTATGAAGCATCAAGCCTCTCTAATGCATCCTCCATGGTTCCAAGTATGAATCCGCATATCACATGCCATACTTCACATATGAACTCCTCAAAAAGACTCAATAATGATAGCCCACTCACCCAACCAAACTTAACCACTAAACATGTGCTTTCTTTTATAGATACAAGCTCACACAAATACAACCAAGTGGTAAGATAAAACCATGTACCACAAAACCATGTGAATACAAAACTATTGACCCCTCATTTAATATTAGGTACTAAGTTTTCACTTTACTAAATATTTTCCCCAATATTAAATTATTATCTCCTATCTCTCACACATTAAATAATAAACCAATGTTACAATAGAACATAAAGTTGTTCCCAAATAATTACCTAGTGTGCTTAGCCACACCTCCTAAGTGCATCACAACTAAATAATTATTTAATTAAATCATTATAATATAACATTTTATGTAATGGTGTACAACACCATATCCCAACATGTGCCCCCCCAAGGGAGAAGCTAGACAAAATCTACAAAGCCACCAACATCCAAAATGATATTATCAAGTGGTCACTTTCTTAGCTAATAACAATGAAGAACAAAATCCAAAACTTGGAATCTTTTGTGCTCAAAAGTATATGGATTGGTCGAGTGAAGTGGAAGATATAGACCATTGGAATTTGTTAAGAGGTACGACCAATACCTTTGATAATTGGGCCAAACTTTAAAAAGAGTTTGTGGAGATCAAAACTACAATTGAGTCCACCGAGGAGAGAATGAGATCAAGGAATACGGTTGCTAATGCTAATATTCATAGCAACCAAGATAAAATCCTCCTCAATTTGCAGATTATTGATTATAGCAAGGAAATGGTTAAAACATTGTGGTCACCATTTAGGTGTTCTAGTAGGAGTTGAAGAGTTGCAAAGCCAAGTGTGCTAGGGATGAACAATCAGAGGCCCCTCAGACCAGTTCAAGGAAAAAGGATAAGAATGTGGAGAGTGCACCTCCTACCTCTGAGGATAACACTTAAAAAAAAGAACCACAAGGTTTTGTCCTTTGAAGAAAAACTCCAGTTTCTCTCCAAGGAATGGCAGGCCATTAAGGATCTTCATCTTCTTGTAGATCAGTAGTTGGTTATGTGTGTGAGTTATTAATTGGTTGGTCCTATGTCTTTTTTTGTGTTTCTGACAGACTTCTCTTTTTTTTTTAGTTTTATTTTTTAACTCACCACTTGTGAGACCCTTCTGCTAAGCCTCTATGGTTGTTTTGTAATGGGTTTGGGCCCTTCTTAGTTTATCATAATCAAAACAAAATAATTTAACTATATCAATATAATTATCTATGGACATGGAAAAAGTATCCCTTTTTTCTTTCTTGATTTGGGAATAATTGATGACAAATTGGACTTAATGAGGCCTTGATTTGGTGTTGTGAGGTGTTTTTCACATCCACACTAGGTCTTGGACCCTTTCAAATGCATTTAACGATATCTTGTAAAGGTGTTGTAAAATACTTTCACGCCTCTCTAGACTCAATGGACCTATGTTTTCCCTAATTCAACATTATATAATATATTTAATTACATCCTCACATTAATCTAGAAGGCTTGTGAACTAAATTTGACTTTAATCTAGTGTTGTAATGTGTCTTACATATTCACATTGGATGTTGTGCCTTTCTAGGCTAAATGGACCTCATTTTAATGATGTAAAGTGTATTTAATCACACTTTCACATTGAATTTTGTGTCCCAAGCCCTAATTGACATTTATATCACCATTAATATGCCCCTATGGCTCCATATTGTGTATCCCAAGGCATAATTTGATCAAATACCCGATGAAATCAACATAAGAACTGGAATTCCTCATTCCCCAACATTCTAGTTGTCAAAAGGACCCCCTGGAACTAATTCACCCATTTGGGTGAATGATTCCCTACCAGGTGGGACTAATTCACCCAAGGTGGCGAATCAGTCCCATTTGAGTCATTTTTGGGGTTTAAGCAGGAAAAGTTGGATTTTAAGTTTTATTTTCCTCCATGTCGGCCTTAAGGATCTAATTAACGGGTAAATAAGGTGAATTTCCTATTAGTACAAGCCTCCAAACCCTAATTTACATCTCATCATCATTCATTCAACTCATTTATCTTCCACATCAAGACAAGCAAGCTAGGGTTTTTACATTCCAAGTCATTCAAGATCACTTTTTAGACATTTAAGGGGAAAATATCCATCTATTGTTGTAGAAAATCAAGATCAATCATCATGGAAAGTCTCTAACTCCATTCTTTCATGATTCATTATATTATTTCTTCATTTGGTTTAATTACCTAAAAGGGGTTTGACCAAGGCAAACCCCCATGCCCTAACAATCAACATTTCTCCTTCTCTTCTTGCGTGTTTACAAATTTAGGCATCTTGAAGACTTGGAGATTATTAAAGATAAAGTTGCAAATTTTTTGAAGAAATCTCCTTGTTGAACAAGTCAAAATATCCACAAAAAGTCACTTTCAGGTTCAAAAATCAGACTTTTGGAGGCAGACACTTGTCAGGAATCGAAGTGCAGATCGAGGGCTTTAGTTTCCTCTTTTGAATTTTTAGAAATTCAAAAGTGGATTGATTCTCCATTAGTGGTGAATGAGTCCCACTGGAAGGCCTAAAAAAGGTTTTCTGCAGTTTTGGATACCCATTTGTCTGAAATAGGCTCCGAAACAGTTTCCCAAATCTAGGACTAATTCGCCTAGAATGGCGAATGAGTCCCAATAGGTCAAATTTTTAGCATCAACAACATTTCAAAAGTCATTTCCAGACTCTAGAAATATCCTAGGTGCATACCTTCAATTTCATTCATTTCTGTTACAATTTAGTTTCATTTCTAGGCATTTTTGCATATCCCAATGTGTTTTCAAACAAGCATTTTCTTGGTTTTCACTTAATAATCAACATCTTTCTTTAGTTTTCTGCATTTAGATCAGTTTATTTAGACATATTTCACCCAAATCACATCAATCTTTGAATGTATACATTGCATTTTGGCCCCAATCTTGTCTCCTTTTAGGTGAAAAACCTTAGAATGGCTACAAGCATTTCGGGTGCCAAAATCTTTGTTTACATTTTGGTGAACCCACCTTTAGAATACTTTCCTTTTTTGAATTGGAGTCCTTCATCATCCTGGAATTAGATTGCATTGCATTTTGTATTAGTTGAGTTACATTCTAGGGTTTAAAATTTTGTATTAGTGAAAGTGCATATAGGTTGCATTTTGCATCTTAAATCATTGAAAACTTTTGAAATTCTACATTTTTAACTTAGGTCTGCATCATAGAACTCAAAAAACATCAAAATCAATCAAAAAGATCTGAAAATTCTAAAAAAAATCCCCACTGGGACTCATTCACCACCTTGGGCGAATCATTCGCTTTTCACCCCTGAAACTACCCTTTACAAAATTGAAAATCCTATTTTTAAGCTCATGTTTGATACCATTACCTATCTGTATCAGTTGGCCGAGTTTCTGTAACAAGCATTTAATTAGATCTAGCTTAAATGAGCTCATTTCATGCATTACTTAATTGCACTTTAGCATTCACAACATTTCATTTTCAGATCGTTGCATCGTGTACACATAAAATCATCTTGCTTGAAAATTGAAAATTGAATTTCCTTTCACATTATTATATTACATTTCAAGTTTGTATAGTTTACTTTTTCTAAATGTTAGTTTCAATCTTCTCCAAATTTGAAAAGAAAAATATAGTCAATAAGCATGTTAGTCATTCATTTACTGCATTCCCTAGTTATGAAAGTCTCTTAGTGCAAGAGAGTGAAAATGACAATGTTAACCTTAAACTTACACCCCCTCCTATCTCTCCTATTTGTGTGGATAATGTGATAGAAGAGCATACAAACATAGATAACCATGATGATCATATTTTTTCTTCTCACGATACCTTTTCTTTTACTGACAAAGGTATCTTGGTGAAAGAAGATACAATTGTTGAAAATCATGAGGATCTTGTTTTTCCTTCCCCTCATCCCCTTTGGGAAGATATTTTAGCACAATAGAATGAAATCATAGACACATTCCTAAACATCACCTTACCTAATTTCCATTCTCCTTTGGCTTGTAAGAATTATTTTGAGGAAGATAAGATTATAAATGATGAGGATATTTTGGTCTACAACAACCCTCTTTATGATCCTTCCCCTACCTATCCTATTTTGGGAAACATTAGGGAACAAAGGAATGGAGTCATAAATTATCATGATAATCATACTTGTTCTTCTCCCAGTATCTCATCTAGTTGTAAGGAAGATGCTTTGATGTTAGAAAACACAACTAATGAGAGTCATGAGAATCTTAGTTGTCCCCTTTCACCTAAGGAAACCCTTATTAAGCAAGATAATTCAACCATTGAGCATTCCCCTACTTGTGATGAAGTCATTTTAGAAGAACCAATCCATGAATGTCAAGAACATTTGATTCGTAGTTCTCCTAAAAACTCTCCTCCTAGGGAGAAGAATATCATGGTGTTAGAAAATGACAACAATAGTAATGTGTCTTCCTTAGATAAAAAGGTGATTCTAGATTGCCCTTTATTAGAGATACATCAACTCAAGACCATTGAGGTTATGAATGCGCAAGTGTCCATTAAATCCCCCTCGATCAATGGTCCTCCTACATACCTTGTGGGACATCCTAAGAACCCTCTAATTCTCTACCCACCTTCACACAAACAACCTTCAACTCAAAAACAACTTGAAATTATCCTCTACCCACCTCAAAATAATGTGTCGCCGCAACTGAGTCATAATATTGTTGCTCATACATATAACACTAGAAATAATCTGTAACCACATTACCCAAGCCCAACCCCTTTACCTTTTCCTAATTCTATACTACCTAGTGCCCCTTGATTAAGGGAGTATGATCTTGTTGAACAACTTAAGAGCACTCCCGCCAATATATCTCTTTGGGACCTTCTTCAGACTTCACCTACCTATCACACTATGCTTCAAATGAACTTACAACAAGTTCCTATCCCTTTTAATGCAAAACCAATTGACATAGCATCCATGCTTCAAGGACACAACACTGACATTGTTTTCCACCAAATTGAACTCCCCCCTCTGGAAGTGCAAAAACAAAATGATGTGTTCATGATCATAGCTCAATACAATAAAACATGGATAAAGAGAACTCTTGTAGATATTGGCTCTGCCCTCAACATGTGTAGTGTGAGCCTTTTGGATAGGCTTTCCATTGATACATCAAACATTCAACCTTATTCTTTCTATCTTAAGGGATTTGACAATTTATCAAAAAGAAACCACTCAGAGTGACCATTATACCTCTTCAAGTTGGAGTGGCCAAATTGAATACACCAATCCATGTTATGCCTCATGCACTTTCATGTAATCTCATTTTAGTTTGACCATGGATTCATGCAATGAAAGGTGTGCCTTCCACTTTTCATCGAAAAATGAAATAGATTCACAACAACAAATTATACACCCTTGAATTCGATCTCGAGCCTTATAGTGTCTTACAACTTGAGAAACAAAAACAACATCCCTTAAACACATCAACATCAACTACACATGTGGCACCCGTACGACAACAAAACAAAGAACAACACACAAATCTATTAGATGATGATTGGGGTTCCTTAGACTTCACACCACCACTCATGGACAATCCTTTGAATGCATCCACCTCAACCACTTCAGACAAAGAAGAAAATTATACAACAACCTTTGATGAACAAAACAACGACCAACAACCCGATCCAAAAGCAATGAAAAATATTTATGGAAAAGGTTATGAGCTTATGAAACAACTTGGCTATAGTGGAAAAGGATGTGGTGCTAACGAACAAGGTATCCACAACCCTATTGATCCTATCACACAACAAACAACTCATGGTCTTGGATATTGTCCTTTGATAGAAATTTCCAGGCCTTCACTCAACATCAACACTCTCACACAACATACTCCTAAATTAACCTTAACAGTCATCCATCCCGAACTCCTCGACACTAGTGGTCTTGAAGGTCCTCATTTACACAACATCAAACAAACAAAGACATCCTAGCTTAATGTAAATTTCATCTCACAAAACACTAATGAATTGAATTCGTTAGATTTTACATCCTCCTGCCAAGGAGCGAACAAAATCTCGCAATCTACAAAGTCTTGCGTAGGTATGAAAACTAATACTAAGCAAGATGTATCTTTGTCACAAATTACAGGACCACCTTCTCCCATTGATCAAGAGGGTATCTTGTCGAGACTCCTCCAAGATCACTTGATATCTCTTCCTCCATGAACTCGAAATAAATGCTATTACAAGACTTCATTTTGTGCATATCATAGAGTTCACGGTCATTCTACTAATGAATGTAAGGCTTTGAGTAGTAAAATCCAACATCTTAAGGAATTTGGTGTTCTTCCTTATGTGGGGGCACCTCATTCCTCTAATCGATACTAATTTTCACTCTAGCATGCATTTCATTAACCATTTTGTCTCACTCTTGTCCTGCACTCAGTGGGGGCAAGGAATTAGGCAGTCTTGTCCTCGTATGTCACCTGTCGTTGCTTCTTTTGGCTAGTTGTTAACCTTTCATGAACATAAAGAGAAAGCTTGGGATGTGGATGGCGTGCCTTAAGTTGGCTTGCATGTGACATACTACCTATTTCATGATGTAGTTTATAGGAAACATATGACTTGGCATAGGGCTTTCTGAATAAGCTCTCATGTCCTCTTCTTCTACTTTAAAGTAATTTCTCACAGTACTAGTGTTTGCAACTGCTTTAAAGTGGGGGCATACATCACCACTCACATTTTATTGTGCGATTTCTTTCTTCTTGCGATGCATCCTTTTCTTGGTGGAGTCATTGGGCTTGATTCCCTCCAAGAGCGTGATATTTCTTTGACTTGTCCTCTCTTGGAAACATTACACACAATGTTCCCTAAGATGAGACCTTACACGAACTAAGAAAAATCCCTTTGAACATTCCTTACACCATTTTTCATTAATAATGTCTGTGAGTGTCAAGCATACGAAGTTTTGCTTACCTCATAGAGCTCGAAGATCATTTTTTGTGGTGCCTTATTAAAGTTATCAGAAGGTATAACTTTGGTATGGTTGAGCGGGAAGCCCATTCCGAGGCATGAATTTTCCCCATAGCCACCTGCTTGTGTGTGAGTGCATACCAACCATGAGCATATGTTTCTCACCTTTCAGGCCTTCTCAGCTCGTGGACAACCAGAAGTTAAGTGGCCCCAGAGTGGGTATACGTGGGCCTTCTCACCTGGTGGACAACCATGAGTTTCGTCACCCCAGAGTGAGTATGCATTTTCTTTCCAAAAAAACAAGCCTAGATCTAATCCACAACAGGCTGGACAAACGAACGAAGCTTGATCCACCTTTTCATTTTTGCTTCCTTCTAGTTCTTGCCATTGCATGATCATGTATCTTGTTTTGCTGCAAATCATTCCCCTTTTGCATGTCCTTTTGCACTCATATTGGTTTGATTTAGGATCTTGGATCCTGGGGGCTTGCACAATCTCCTTTGAACTTTGTCATCCTAGACCATCCACATTGGTATGATTGGACCCTTCTTGAATGTCTACTTTAATGTGAGTTTGAAGCAAGTTCATCCTCTCACTAAAGTGGGGGATAACTGTGGACACATAAAAAGTATCCCTTTTTGCTTGCTTGATTTGGGAATAATTGATAGCAAATTGGACTTAATGAGGCCTTGATTTTGTGTTGTGAGGTGTTTTTCACATCCACACTAGGTCTTCGACCCTTTCAAATGCATTTAATGATGTCTTGTAAAGCTATTGTAAAGTGTTGTAAAAGAATTTCACACCTCTCTAGACTTAATGGACCTATGTTTTCCCTAATTAAACATTATAAAATATATTTAATTGCATCCTCGCATTATTCTAGAAGGCTTGTGAACTAAATATGACTTTAATCTAGTGTTGTAATGTGTCTTACACATTCACATTGGATGTTGTGCCTTTCTAGGCTAAATGGACCTCATTTTAATGATGTAAAGTGTATTTAATCACACTTTCACATTGAATTTTGTGTCCCAATCCCTAATTTACCTTTATATCACCATTAATATGCCCCTATGGCTCCATATTGTGTATCCCAAGGCATAATTTGATCAAATACTCGATGAAATCAACATAAGAACTGAAATTCCTCATTCCCCAACATTCTAGCTGTCAAAAGGACCCCTTTGGGACTAATTTTCCCATCTGGGTGAATGAGTCCCTTCCAGGTGGGACTAATTCACCTAGGGTGGCGAATCAATCCTATTTGAGTCATTTTCAGGGTTTAAGTGGGAAAAGTTGGATTTTAAGTTTTATTTTCCTCCATGTCGGCCTTAGGGATCTAATTAACGGGTAAATAAGGTGAATTTCCTATAAGGAAAAGCCTCTAAACCCTAATTTAGATCTCATCATCATTCATTCAACTCATTCATCATTTATCTTCCACATCAAGACAATCAAGCTAGGGTTTTTACATTCCAAGTCATTCAAGATCACTTTTCAGACATTTAAGGGAAAAATATTCATCTATTCCTGTAGAAAATAAAGATCAATCATCATGGCAAGTCTCTAACTCCATTCTTTCTTCATTTGGTTTAATTACCTAAAAGGCGTTTGACCAAGGCAAACCCCCATGCCCTAACAATCAACATTCTCCTTCTCTTCTTGTGTGTTTGTAGATTTAGGCATCTTGAAGAATTGGAGATCATTAAATATAAATTTGCAAAGTTGTTGAAGACATCTCATTGTTGAACAAGTCAAAATATCCACAAAAAGTCACTTTCAGGTCTAGAAATCAGACTTTCGGAGGCAGACACCTATTAGGAATCGAAGTGCAGATTGAGGGCTTCAGTTTCCTGTTTTGAATTTTGAAAAATTCAAAAGTGGACGGATTCATCATTAGTGGCGAATGAATCCCACTGCTAGGCCTGAAAAAGGTTTTCTGTAGTTTTAGATACCCATTTGTCTGAAATGGGCTCCGGAACAGTTTCCCAGATCTGGGACTAATTTGTCCAGAATGGTGAGTGAGTCCCATTAGGTCAAATTTTTAGCATCATCAGCATTTCAAAAGTCATTTCTAGTCTCCAACAAGATCCCAGGTGCACACTTTTAGTTTCATTCATTTCTGTTACAATTTACTTTCATTTTTAGGTGTTTTTGCATATCCCAATGTGTTTTCAAACAACAAGCATTTTCTTGGTTTTCACTTAATAATCAACATATTTCTTTAGTTTTTTGCATTTAGATCAGTTTATTTAGACATATTTCACCCACATCACATCAATCTTTGAATGTATACATTGCATTTTGGGCCCAATCTTGTCTCCTTTTAGGTGAAAAACCTTAGAAGGGGTACAAGCATTTCAGGTGCCAAAATCTTTGTTTACATTATCTTCAAATAAAAAATTTTGATAACATAATTTAAAATGAATAGAAAATATTTGACTTTAAGTTATTTAAAATAGCATAATTAACTAGTCTGAAAATGGGGCGTGACACTAAGAGAATAGTCCCTAAGATGAAGAGAATAGTAACTAAAATTTTGTTAAAAACAATTATTAACTAATGATGAGTTGTTAAAGTTTGAATCAAAAAATATAACGAGACCTAAGAAATAATGAACCCCTCAGACCAAATGTCACCTCCTATGCCATCTAATTCAAGGAATACTTCTAAGAAGGATATAAATAGTGAACCATTATTAATGCTAAAGAAAGAAAAAGAAAGAAGTGAGTGTGTGAGAGATTTTGAAGAGATTATTTAACACAATCAAGGTTAGAGATTCCAATTAAGGAATATTTAACCAAGTAGTTGAAACAAACATTCAATCACATGCACATAATTGAATAACAAAAAACATGCAAAGAACTAAATTTTATTCATTCAAAATAGAAAATTTTCAAGAGCTTGCTACATTTTCTGGCATTAGAATTTATTGCAAAATTGATATTAGATATTAACTTCCTAATGTGTTTGTTATTCAAATTAAAATATTCTTGGTTGTTATCCCTTGTCTTCAAGTCATATCAAGCTCATTTTATAGAAGATGTAGAAATGGATTGTGTGGGCTTGTAAATAGTGTATACCATCATAGGTAAATTTGAAAAGGATCGAAATCCCTAAAATTAAATTACTTGATAATGATTTAGCCTTGAGATTGGGTGCATCTCCTTGTGTGACATGTAAGTTTACTAACAACATAGGTTTACCATCTTTGATGTAACTCAAGCTAGAAGTTTCCAAATTCAATGAAATTTCATACATGACCCCTCTTAGGTCCCATAATAAACTAAGCATCCTTGCAATTTGGTATAATTTTTAAATACTTGACACATATTTTAAAAATATTATATTATACAATGAGAAATATATTGATCTAGTTAGATTCCTTGAGATAGGAAGCATGAATATGGTAATTACAATTATATGAAAACGAGATGGGCATTTTGGATGATTAATTAAATCTATCTTCCAAATACAATAAAATATCTTTGAATTTTTCTACCACACAAATTTTTTAATTACCATAAAAATATGAAGATTTAGAAGTTTTTGTGAGATAAGGTGCCACGAATTTGTCATACTTAGCTAGAAAATAATTAGTTATACCAGAAAATACTTGGAAATAAATACAATTAAAATAATTATTTTTGGTTGGTGATAGATTTTTATTTCACCCTTGATATGCATGCATCATTCTTGGAGAGGAATTATTTGATATTTAATTATCAAGAGAAAAAGGGAAAAAAAATGGTAAAATAGAAAGAGTGAAGCCAAACGGAGTGAAGCCTGCTTAATGGTACTTGTAAGAGAAAGGTGTCGACTTCCATCTATATATCTAATCTTGATGTATGATTTCTACCTTCATCTGTGCTGCCTTGAGTTTTGAATAGATTGATCCTTTGAATGATTTATGTTGGGTATAGATACATATGTCTGGGCGTCCAAATAAACATATTAAGTTCGCTGCTAAAAGGAAAACTTTACTTATTTACTTATTTCAAACGATTCCTTCTTGTTTTTTTTAATCTTCTTAAAACAATGGTCATACCTTTACTTGTGAAAGGGAATGTTTGTTAGTGTCTTACTCTATAACTAGATAAGGGAAATGTCGGTTTAGTTATAATTAAATAGTTAAAAAAAAATATTATGTTAATTAGATATGTTTCGTTTGGAAATTAGAATATAATAAAATATTTTAGGGTATTAATTGAATATGAAAAGGGTCTGTAGTTAAATTGAAGAGTATTACTCGAGAATTATATAGATAAGATAAAATAGGAAATCATATGAGACAAGACTGATATGCAAATGGAGTGTTCATTTGCAAGTATATTTGTATAGGGTTAATTTATAGAATATATTATATAACTTCATTTAATTTTTTGTCAATAACTCATTAATTG
This sequence comes from Sequoia sempervirens, assembly GCA_007258455.2. Taxonomy (NCBI): domain Eukaryota; kingdom Viridiplantae; phylum Streptophyta; class Pinopsida; order Cupressales; family Cupressaceae; genus Sequoia; species Sequoia sempervirens. Next base: position 688,515,650 of record VDFB02271358.1, read on the forward strand.
ATGAATAAATAAAATGTAAATGAATATTAAATGTTCTCCTTCTAAGTGTATAACTTGAATGTGTCCCTTGTAGTTATCAAATTTAATGGAATTCTTTAATGATGGCCTCTTGAATTAGAAATATATTTATATATATATGTATGTATTAAAGTTACAAATTATAAGTTGATCATTTGGGATGTGTCTTATAGCTTTTGTTGATATTCATATATATAGTTCCTTGATTAGTTTAAGATTTAAAAGGGATGTGAAAATTAATGTTTTGATTGATGATTATTCTTTAGGGTCTATTCATTGAGTGCATTTGTGTGTTTAAGGGATGGTTTGATGATGTCATTTCGTTGTGTCTTCCCTCTTGAATTGTTTGGGTTTGGAGGTCATTTTATTCATTGAGTTCGTGTTGGATTAATGAATGATGATGATGGTTCCTTATCATTTTGTTTTCCGTTTGAGTCATTTTGGTTGAGGAGACTTTCAAATGTTAAGTTTTCATGTTGGAACTGTATTGCTTCTTTCACCTTTATTTGTGAGTAGTTGTTCTTCTTGGACTTCCAGAGGCGAGGGTAATCTGGTTTTATTTTGATTCTTCAGTGATTTGGTCTTTGCCAAAATTTTGATCGTAAATATGATTTTGAGTTTATGTGTGGGTTGTACTTGCTTTATGAGCAACTATGTATGTGGCTATTAGCAAGATGGTATATGCCTCGCGTGTGTTTCAAGTTTTGAGATTTAGTGTTGTTTTCAGTTTTGGTACAACCCCTTGATGTTTTGGATTTTATGTTTTGGGTTTCTAGGGAGAGTGGCTCTATGTGGGCGCCGACGCACAAAGGGGCTGTCAGGATAACCCACGTTAGAGTTACTGTAAAAAGTGATAACCTAATTAATTAATTAGGGGGTGGGTAATAAAACATTAATAAGATAATTATGAATTCCTCGTCTGCCTATTAGGGCTTTCATAGAATAAAGGTGGGCCGAGAAGGTCGTGGTTGGAAAGATCGTTGCCTCGTCTCCATGAGAGGTTAACGGTTCCACACGAGTCACCCTATGGGACCGACGCCTAGAGAGGTTGTCAGGATAACCATAGATGGGGGCAGCGCCTAGAGAAAGGCAATCAGGATAACCCATGTAGGACTGTGCGATGACACTCTCCTCTAGCATTCCCTTGAGTTGTTTTTATTGCTAACCTGTGGAAGTAGTCTGTTGCTATAAGACTTGAGATTTATTGTTGCCATGATTTGGAAGCAATTTATTGATGTTATGTTATATGACTTATTGTTGCCATGATTTGGAAGCAATTTATTGATGTTATGTTATATGACTTATTGTTGCCATGATTTGGAAGCAATTTATTGATGTTATGTTATATGACTTATTGTTGCCATGATTTGGAAGTAATTTATTAATGTTATGTTATATGATTTATTGTTGTTATGTTTTGAATGTGGTTTATTGCTGTTATGAAGTGATTTATTGACGTTCTATTTTTGGACGTGGTTTATTGATGTTGTGATTATCCTTGTGTTCTTGTCACCCTTGTTTGATGATTGAATCTTGTTGTTCTCTGTTTGGATGATCTTGGTCGAGGATTATTTCTTGTCTTCTCCTTAGCACGGGGGGTGGGTCTTCGGACCCACATGGTCGGGTGGAACGTGCTAAGAACCCCATTGGGTCCCCAGTCGAGGATCAAGGGGTGTGGGTTAGTGTCATTTGCGGCAACTCCAAAGTTGTATCCGCCTTGGAGCCAGTTATGATACTTGTGTTTTGCTGCTCAGTTGTATCATTCTACCTTGTCATGTGATTCTCGTCCATGTTGGGGAACACGTTTGTATCATTGTAATACTTGAATATTGTAATGTAATAAAAAGGATGTGATGTATTATTTTATCTGTGTAAACTTTGTGTGAATATTGATCCCTAGCAGCTGTTTATTAATGTGTTGCATTTGTGGAAATTTGCTCCATTAAGTTCATGTGATGATAGTGTGTTTATCAATATTAAGATTCAGTTAATCTTTTATATGTTGTGTTTACTTAAGTGGATGGTTTCTTATTGATGAATTTTAATGTATGTATTGTAATCATACATTTGATCATGGTTTATTCTCTTGGTTTTCAGTTGTTATCGTTCTTGTATGGGATTAAGTTTCGTAATGTCTCCTCGTGTACCCCAAGGGACATAAGTGTTAGTGGATTTTCTTAAATGAATTTCATGTCCTCACTTAATGTTTTCATTTATGTTTACATTTAAAAAAAAAATTGTGCGGTAAATGTTGTATTAGTTGTCCTTTGGGGTTCGCACGACGGAGTGTTACAGTTAGATTTCAAATGATGCAATAATTAGGTGTTTATAAGAATTTGTGCTAATTTCTTAAAAATTAGATCCTGAAAGCTGACACTTAAAATTTGAATTTTGAATGTTAAACTAACACTAACAACATATTAAAAATTGGTTCCTGGAAAGATAGGGGGACCCATATACCCATGGGCATATGGTTCCTAGCCCTATCTTCCAGGAATTTCAATGTCGAGATCAAAAAACTAATTAGGTATTGTTAGCTATTGTTAGATTTCAAATGATGCAATAATTAGGTATTTATAGGCATTTGTGCTAATTTCTTAAAAATTAGATCCCAAAAGCCGACACTTAAAATTTTAATTTTGAATGTTAAACTGACACTAACAACATATTAAAAATTGGTCCTTGGCAAGATAGGGGGACCCATATACCCATGGGCATATGGGTCCTAGCCCTATCTTCCAGGACTTTCAATGTCAGGATCAAAAAACTAATTGTTCATATTTATTCCATGCTTTCAATCCTTCATAAAATGGTAAAAATAGGCCTTGGAATGCATAATTTAGGAAATTAGGGACTTAATTAGGTCCATTAATTTAGGGGGAGAAAAACATAGTGTGAAATTTTTAAGGGTGATAATTTTTTACACTACATTTAGCCCCCACTTTAGTGAGAATATGAACTTACACTCAGACTCGCACTAAAGTAGAAAAATATGTCAAGAGGGGTTAAAATGTACAAATGTTGAAGAGATAGGATGATGAAGGATCAAGGAGGGTGATCAAGCCTCTAGGGTCTAAGAGACCATGAAAAATCAACATAAGCACAAATGAACACACATGAAGTGCAAAAATACAACACACAATGTCAAAATGAAATGCAAAAGTAGGGTATGGACTAGCAAGTTGTGTTATGCTAGGATCCACACCAAAGGCATTCATGAATCACACAATAATAAATCTGATATTTTCTACGTGAATCACAAATAGGAAGGCAACATGGGCTAGTGAAGTCTGATATTCATCAGGTGAGCCCATAAGACAAGGATAAGAAACACACTAGGTCTACTAAGTGTGTACCCATAACAAGGTGGAAAAAAATGAGAAACACGCAAGGTCTAGTGAGTACTGCTTTTCCCTAGGTGTGTACCCACAACAACCATACCAAGAGTTATACTCCTTGATAACCTTGATAAGGTGTCTCAAAGTGCTATGTCAACACATCACTAAGTTCAACAACTATGAACAAAGTGAAGCAAATAAATTTCAATGTCAACACATCACTAAGTCTAATGCATGTGAACAAAGTGAAGCAAAATAATGCCAATGTATGCCCCCACTTTAAAGAAATTGCAAAACACCCTATTGTGAGCAATTAATTTAAAGTAAAAAAAAATGATAAATGCCATGCAATTAAAGGTCATGAGATCCTATTTGGAAAGCCCTATGCCAATGATATGTTTCCAAATAAAGTTGCCTCATGATAAGGAGTAGCCCCCAAATTTCATGTAACAAACATTTCAAAAGATAGACATAGAAGGGATCCACAAATCTAGGGTTAGTATACATCTTTGCTACAGTTGTATAATAGAGCTTGGAACTGACGTGATTCCCCAAATACTCATGGAACAACAAACAAAATGGAAGAATGACACATAGAGAGAGAAAACAAAAAAATTTGGGTCAACATGGAAGATGCCTAATTGTCTCAACGCCTTGCATCATCCCCAAAAGGAAAACACAAGACAAAAAGAAAAGATGAAGTTTATGACACATAGAAGAATGAATATACAAATAGAAGAATGTCACGATAGGTTCATTTCCCTTGTACCCTTACACCAATAGGGAAAAAAGTGTAATCCAAATAAAACTCACGAACACAAAGACACACCAAGTAGCACAACATAAGAGATCACATCACATGAAATCAAACACAAAGAACACATAAAACGAACAAATTAATACTGCACATGTGAGCTAACCTAAAGCAGGTTGTATGCATCCCAATCTTTCTCATCATATATAGAAGGTGGAAAACTAGTGAAAGGGACTATAGCGAGTGTCATATTAGGAGCATCTTTAGGTGCAATACATGGTGGATCACTCTCCTTGGGAGGATCATCATGTTTTCCCCTATCTAAATTCATTTTCTTTGAAAATAAGACATTAAGATCATTATGCACCTCTTCATCAATTTTAGTAATCTCATCTTCATCATCCAAATTGATCACAACGAGAGGTTTTATAATATTTTTTGTTGAATCTTCTTGTTTCATTTTTTGTTTTGGTGCTCTATCTTATTTTGGTTAAAATTGTAATTCTTCTTGCATTGTTTCCATAGGTTTTGGAATATTATGCACTATTTTGTTCTTTTCTTCTAATTGGAAAGCAATGGCACAACATCTATGCCTATGCTCTTTAGCATTTTAGTTTCTTCTTGCATGATTTTCAATTTGTGAAGGGGTAGGAGCGGTTATCTTGACCATTGGTTTATTTTCTTCCCTTAAGGGAGAAACTGAAGGAACCACTAGGGGTTGGGAAAACACTATCTCTTTAGATTTATACACTTGTTTTATCTTTGGAGGAACAAATGGAATCATGTGATTGTATCTTGGCCTTTTATAGGAGATGGGTGGGGGAACTACATCATATTTACTTGGTTATTTGGAAGGGTCTTGACTTGAGGCATAGGTTCATCCACAACTATTGGAGTAGACGAGACAACCATGGACCTATCATTCTCAGGAATATTGCTAAGAGATAACTCTATTATGCGCTTTTCCTTGAACATTTGGTATGACTTGAAAAATAAAAATTCATGAGGATTTATAGGCTCCATAGGTTGAGGCCAAAAAAAATCCATTGAAAAATTCCCATGACACTCATTTATGGCTTTACTCTATTATCGCTTTACTCTATTATGCGCTTTTCCTTGAACATTTTCAAAGGGGAACTTTATGCACTTATGAATAACCAATGGGATGACACTCATGGAGTAAAGCCATGGATAGCCTAGCTTCACATGAAACTGTTCTGGTGACAAAATGATGGAGAATGATACATCTAATTGCTTTGTTATGGAGGAAGAGTGATCAAACCAATCGTAGGGCGAGTAAAACCATCATGAGTTTTTATCCATTCTTTTTATTATTCATAAGAATCTTGATAAAGCTCTTGCACAAACAAGAATTCCTTAGTGATCACATTCTCTACAAACACGAGATCAATGAGTATTCCTTGTACAGGTTTTTTATTGATATGATCGACAATATAAAGAGGAGCATCAAGTGCATTTTTAGGTGCATCACTATGGGTGAAAACAATGTTAGGTAACATAGTGGTTTGGCCCTTACGAGGTTGAAAATCTATAAAACCAACCATTTTTTGTAGACCATCCTCATTACCATTGTAATTATAATTCATGTAAGTAGTTGTATCAACATTCATCTCATCATTCTTAACATCACAAGTTTTCATAAAGTTGGTTGAATGATTAAGCATTAGGTTGGTAAAAATTTGCAAATTTTGATTAGGTAGGGCAACAGATTTATTCCCTTGATCATTAACATCACCCAACTAAATATGATTAAAATCAATGAGGTCTTGAACTTGATGTTTAAGACACATGCATCATTCTATATCATGTCCACTTGTATGATGATATTGACAAAAGTCATTGGAATTAACACTTGTAGGTACTGGTTTGGGTATGTCCATAGGGCTAATTGTAAGCAAGCTGATTAAGTTCTTACTCAAAAGTTACAACATGATCGAATGGAGGGAATCAGGTAATGAGGTAAATTGTCTATCTTTTTCTCTAAATTGATATGGGGTTGAACTTATGGCAGTAAAATGAGGTTCAACATGGTCAGTTGTTTGAGATGGATTTATCTTTATAAAATTATTATTTTTCTTCTTGAATGGTTGGTAGTTGTTGTGAGGTTGGGATTCAGATTTTTCAACATGGGTCAATGAAGATACTTCTTCATCCTGACTAATCAAATTTTGATAATCACGAAGATCCATACACAAGTGTATAAAGGATGGATATTTCATCAACAATATTTTCTATCTTATGTCTGATTGTAGATTTTCAATGAACATTCTTTGGACATCCACATCAGGAAGAGTAAGATTAATTTGCAAGTAAAGCAAATAATAGAAGCTTATAAATTTTGTAACCTTTTCACTTTGCCTTTGTTTACACCACATTAAATCAGGTAGGGAAACTTTAGGACCAATGTTCACTTGGAAATGGTTTAGAAAAGTGTCAAAAATCCCATTAAATGAGTGGATTGAGTTATTAAGTAATGAAAAAAACCATTCCAAAGCCATGTCTTTCAATGACCTAGGGAAAATTTTGGTGAGGAGTTTGTCTTCAAAAATGAAGTCACTACGTAAGGCAGTATACATTGATATATGGTTTCTAGGGTCTCCTTTACCATTGTATTTCTCAAAGAGCAGTATCTCTATGTTTTGTGGCATTTGTATTTTCAAAATTTCAAGTGACAATGGGATCCTTTTGACATATTGTGATGGTTTTCCATTTTGGTTTTGGTTTAATGTTGAGATTTGTTGTTGAAGCAATGTCACTTTTTGCAAAAGTTGGTTTATGACAAAATCATTGCTTGACATGTTTTGGGAATGAGGTGAATATGGTGGAAGTGTGTATATGTTAGTTGGGCTACTATGTTTCAAATTTATTCAAGTGGGGATGAAAATTGAGGTGTGACATATAATGATCCAAAACCATAAGGATTTCTAGTGGAAAGACCTATTTTTGGAGTTATGACAATAATTTGTTGTTTTTTTTAAGCAATAGTTGGATTTGTGTATGTAGGAATAGAGGCTATAGTTGTAGGGAGGGAGACTTGACTTCCTCCTTGACTTTGAGTATATCCCAAAGCTTGAGCACAACTAGCTATAGTAGGGATGTTGGAATCAACTATATGAGCTAGGCCACACAAAACCTCTAATCCATGAGCATCACTAATCAATTTCCTCATGTTATCTATCATAGGGACCACAAGACTAGCTAGAGACTCAGTACTCACATAGTCTTGGAGTCCTAAATATTTGTCCATTTTTTGCAGTTTGTCTTCGAGAACATGGGAAACCATAGTCTTAACATATTTGTAAAGATAGGTGTTTGTAAATTTTTCATTGGTATGGTAGCGTCAGGGATAGAGTCCAAAATTGGTTGATTATTGACAACACTTGTCATGAAAGAGTTAGAAGACTCATGATCCACAACGGATGTAAAACTAGCATGGAATGCCATAAGTCTAGAACTACATCTCACTAAAGTATTGACAATAGAACACCAGGTCATGAAAATCATACAAGTTTCAAAACACTAAGTGTAACCAAGATGAACTTCAAACTATTAAATAATCACAATAAACACTCAAAAACAAAAATCAGACAACAAAGGCAAACAAGAAACACAACAATAGAAGTCTAGGAAAAAGTTTGTCTGGATAAAAATAGTAGGATAGAGGTTCCCAAGGGTGTTTGAGTCCTGGTGAGGGGTTTTGAAAATTCAAAGTTTGATTGTGTATTACACTGCTTAAGGATTTTGATTCTACTTCTAAATAGTTGTAATCGTAAATAATTTCTTAGAATTTTATTAACTTATGCCAATTTGATGCAAAATGCAAGTATGCAAGAATGTTTAAGATGTTTGAACAAGTTATGAATGTAAATTTTAGATCTGAAATGCAATAATTTATTGATTCTAAAATGAAAAGGCCTAGAAATGATGATTTTGATGCAATTTTGAAACACAAACAATGCACTTTCTTTCACCTTTATGAACTATACGTAATGTTCCTAAAAATCATGCAATTACAGATTCTACGACAAAGATTTGCAAGTACATTCAGACTAAGTAGACAGAGATAGACAAATGTGAAAAAATTTGTTAATGCACCTCTACAAGGACAAGGTCACCTAGGGATGTCTAAATCCTTGATAGGGGGTTTGAAAATTGAAAAATTGAAAGTTTAAGTTGTTTAAGGTTTTTGTTTCTATCTGTAAATAGGTCTGACAGTGACTATTTTTCCAAAAAAAATCAATGTGATTCCAATGCAAATGTATGATAATATGTAAAAAAAATGAACAATTACGAATGCAATTTTGAATGAAAAGCTTATCCAAATGATTGAAACAAATCCTAATACAAGCTATGATGCAAGCTACAATGCAATATTTTTTGAATTTTTATGAATTTCTATGATGCAAATATGAAACCCTAAATGAGAAATAAAAAATAATACAATGCAACACCTAGATCTAGGGTTTGAAAGACTGCCAATTTCAAAAGGTTTATGATTTTAACATGTTGGGTTCACCAAAATAAAACAAAGAAAAATTTGACCCTAGGTCCTAATGTATAGAACCTAGGATTTTTGGGTGATTATGTTGGTTTCTTTTTCTAAGTTTCATTAAAGAGGGAGATCATCAAGGTGAATAGATTGACTATCAACCATGAAGGTGAGCCAATCAAACCTAAATATTCTTCTTTTGAGTCTTAGGAATGGATTGGAAATTATTTGGAATGATTAACCTAATTAAAGTATATGAACTAATATGATAAATGTAATATTCTAAAAGCACACAACTAAAACAATAAAGTTTAGGCAAACCTAAGAAGTGTTGGAGATTGTGCACTTGTCATAAAAAGTTGGATTTGACATGCAAAGGACTTATATGCCTAGGGGTGTATGGGTCCCTAATATGGAGGTCCTAAAACTGATTTTGTAGTCATCTAATGATGAATTTGACCTTTTGTTTCTCAGTTGCAGAGTTGTCAAAATGTCGTTAGGTAAATCTGTTGGTGAGTTTATGTGGCTTGACAACTTTTAGGGCTTTGAATGCCACAATGGAAAACTTGTCTTTAATCTTCCTTCAATCCTCTTTAAACCTATAACTTTCACATTCAAAGAGAGAATAAATGTTTGGCCATTTAGAGGCTTACATCAATCAAACCCCATGTAAGTGTTTCCACTTCCACAATGTCAATGTCAATGATAGAAATGACAATTTAAAGGAAGGAATGGTGGAATCAAAAAATGTTGCAACTCACCACCCTTCAATGGCTTCCTTGAAAGAATGAAGTCATGCACATCACCTTAAGGACTTGGATCTTGTTTTCTTGAATTTTTTAATGCTTTGGAGACCTACAACAAGATTTATCCTTCACAAAACATGAACATATTCACACGCATAGAATTTGACATGATGTTAGATCTTAAATTGTTGAAATAAATCTTTTAAATGCCACTCTTGAATTTCTCAATAGTGCTCTTGATAATAAGTTTTCCATTAGTTTTCATGTTATCTCTTATTAGATTTCAAATGATGCAATAACTAGGTATTTATAGGCATTTGTGCTAACTTTCCAAAAATTAGATCCCAAAAGCCAACACTTAAAATTTGAATTTCGAATGTTAAAATATCACCAATAACATATTAAAAATTAGTCCCCAAAAAGATAGGGGGACTCATATGCCCATGGGAATATTGGTCTTGTCCCTATCTTCTAGGACTTTTAATGTCAAGATCAAAAAATTAATTATTTGAATTTATTCAATGCTTGCAATCCTTCGGAAAACAGTAAAAATAGGCCTTGGAATGCATGAATTGGGAAATTAGGGATTTAATTAGGTCCATAAATTTAGGGGGATCAAAACATAATAGATTGAGGGAATCCATATAGGATGAGTTGGGTATATAGAATATCTAGATAATTGAGGAGACCTACCAATTGGCTCTTGCTATACTAAAATTAGGAGAAGAAAAAATCTATAGAATAAGAGGAGAATAACTAGAGAAAGCAAGTCAAGTCTAGCGATAGTGGAGTAATCCTAAGAGGTCAAATAAAGAGAAACTAGTATAACTAAGAGAAAGAATACAATATGGGTTATCATGACAATAGAGAAGATGATTTAGAATAAAATATATATATTGTAGAGATGGTCAATGGGATCATGAAGTATATTCTCAACAAGATAAAAAAGGATGTGAAAGGAAAAGGAAATAATTCTTTAGAGAAACCATTTTGAAGTGTAGCAGAAAGACACAAAGTGTTTGAATATCAAGGACAACAAGAAGGAAATTCAAAAAGTATCATTTGGTTATGAGAGGTCACCCACTTCCAAAAGGGACTTGAAGGATGGGGATTTGTTGGTTTCACAAAGGGTGCTAAGGTGTGATGTGAGGGGTGAACTTACATAGAGGAAAATTTTGTGAACATGACCCAATGCAGGGTAGGTGGTAAATGTTATGATGTTGCAATAGATAGTGTCAACACAAACAATCCAATATCTATGGAGATGGTTGATAAGTTTCTACAAAGGAGGATGAGGCATTCATACTAATATAGGTTTGGTTGGATGTAGTAGGGGGACTATATTTTGGTAGAGGAATAGTGCTAGATCAAGTTCCATAAAATTGTATCATTATGAGGTGGTGTGTGTTATTTTTTTAGACTACAAGAATCAGGTAGCCCCCTATAAACTATAGTGCACCTAGTAAACTTTTTTCACATGACCAGTGATGTTGGTTGACACGCCCTCTGATACCACAGGGATAGGAGAGAGACTAGACCTTATGACCTCTTGCCTATAATAGGATGATTTAGCCAATCAAGTTATGCCCCATGCCTTGAGGTGGTGTGTGGTATTGAGTAAATGGATGTATGTCCTTTTTTGAGGGGGAGGCCATGACAATTTAATTGATATAGGATGTATGCTAGGAAAGCTAACACCTATACCATATGGAAGGATGATTAAAAGAATAAATTGATGTCACTAAGGTAAAGAAAGGGATAGTTTTAGTGGTGTGAATTGGAAGAAGTGGTGTGTAGTGATTCCAAAGAAGTTTGGAATTTCTAGAATGGGTGGAGAGATTGAAGATGCAATAGTAGCATAAAGAGTTGGAAATAGAAAAGGAAATTATCAAAAGTAATTAATCTAAATGAAAGTATAGATGAACAAGAGGATAGGGAATTGTATTGAATATCACACAATAGTTGGGGACCAAGTAGAAGGATATGTGATAGCTAGGGTACGTGTTAATAGATGTGAAGAACTAATTGATAACAAAGGGAAGTGGGTTGTGATTGAATATATACCAAGGGAAGGTGGTGCAGGAGCACCATTGAATAAGTTTTGTCAATCCATGAAGATAAGGTGTAGGCTTTAGGAGTTTTGATAATTTTGTCTTAAGGTCTTGAGACCATTTTTATGATGTAACTAGCTATTTTTGTGTCATGATTAGGTGTCTAGTTGGTTTGGTTTTCAAATTGTGGAAGGAGTTGAAAAATTGCAAAATTGTGCAAAATTGTAAAATGGGAAATGTTGCAAAACGGAAAGACTTCATATCTTTTGAAATGTTAGTTTGTGGAAGTTGTAGTAGTTGTGTTTTGGTGGTAAATAGCTTAAAATCATGAAGAACTCATTGGGATAAGTTGTTGAAGCATTGTAGAAGATTGAAATAATAATAAATTCTAATTTTTCACTCCATATTCTGTATTTTATGTAGTTTGTTGGGACTGCACGGCCTATACAACATATCCTTGACTCATTTTGATTTGGAATAGAAAATTATATTGTTTCTTCTCTCTTTTGAATCTATTTTGAGTAATTTACATTAATTTTGGTGCATTTTAGAGACAAATCTCTCTAACCGGTCTAAAAATAGGGTACTTAAGGGTTTGATAGTTTAAAGCATTTTTAACCCATTCCACCTTATGTATGAACTATTTCTTAGTGGAATGGGTCTAAATTATTAAGTAAAAGTGTATGAGAGTCTTGTGAGAGTAGGGGAGGTTTGAGAAAGAGTTGGGCATGAAGCCCTAAGTCTGAAAATTATGTTTTCCATGAGGAAAAGGGAGGTTTTGACAAGTGAAAGTGAATTTATGTTGGGGCAGCAATATTTCTTGTTGTTTTTAGTTTTTACAGGCCATTCTGGACCTATCTGATGCATTTATAAGTTTGTGTGAGCATTGGATGGTTGATTTCCAATAAGCCCTAGGGTTTCTAGGCTTAAAATGAGGGTTTGGTAGTTTGGCCATTGGATGTTTGTAGTTCTATAAAAAAGTGGTAAAATCCTTGGTTTGAGCATCTGAGAAGTGTTTCCCAATTGAGTTTACAGAGTTTGGAAAATATTGGTGAGTAGTTTCTTTGAAAAAGAGGGCTAATTTGAACCTTAAAACGCGTAAAAAGCCAAGTTTGAGATAGTTGTTACAAAGAATCATTGGTGACTTGATATATTTTGGACCTTCAAAATGGGTCCCTAAAATAGGTTAGGTCTTGAACTGAAAGGAAGTGATTGTGAAGATATACCCGATTGAGTGGTTTCCCAATGGTACAAGAGAAAAGTGGATTTTGGTGAATTGATGAGATTTTGAAGAGATTGTGATTTGAGTTGTGGTTGTAGGTTGGAATTATGTTTTGTGTGTTTGCAAGACCTCCCTAGATTGCATCAAAGTGGTATCAGAGCAAAGGTACTAGGTCTTTGTGGAGAAAAGTTGAAGTTTGTGAAAGAAAGCTTGGAAGGTGAAGAGGCAAGATTGTGAAATGCCTCCAAAAGGAAAGAATATAGAAAAGGAGATGAATGACTTGAAGAATAAATACATTAAAGAGATTAGAGAATTGAAAGAGAGATTGGCATCCTTAGAGACAAGTAGAAGAAGAGATGAAGTTGAAAGTAGTGAGTCAGAAGATGAAGATGATGAAATGAAGATGTTGAAGAAGTTAGAAGATAATGTTTGATAAAGGAAGTAAAAAGTGACAAGTACAGTCAAAAATAGATGTGCAAAGTTTTGGTGGAAACTTGAATGAAGAGGAATTGTTGGAAAATGATTCTTTGGACAATTATTTTAAAGTTAAAATAGGAATAGAGAGTCAAGATTGCAAAAACAAAAGAACGGGTCATGCAGGCAAATGGATGTGGTAGGAATAAAAGAATTTTAAAGAATTGAGAATGAGATCCAACCAAGATGAGAAGATAGAATAGTTTGGCTTGAGAATGAACAAACAAGATGAGTTGGAAGATCCTTGGTTTGGAATGTAGGAAATGGCATTGAAGGCTGAGAGTAAAGAGAAGACAAGAGAGGAGTAAGGGGAAGAGGTACCACAGTGAGGGGAAGATATTTTTCCACTCCAAGACAAGCAAGAAGAACCAAGAAGAACCAAGCAAATTTTGAGGTAGTTACAAGGGGCAGATTTGGAGGTGGAAGAAATTCTAATACTTTTTTTAGTTTTTTTATCATTGTCAAGAATATGGACATCCTGCTTGGAAGTTCCCTGAAAGATTGGTTCAACAACAAGTGGAGGAGAAATAAAATCAGATAGAAGAGCAAAATTGTTCATGAAGATGAAGCTGAAAGTAGTTCAAGTTCAAATAGATTGGTTGCTACTCTTGAAGTTGGTTAGATGCTTGCTAAGAAACAAGTTTTGAATGGATGGAAAGCTGCTTCAAAGGAGAGCATTTTTTAGGACAACCTGCAAGTGTAAAAACAAGGTATGCAAAGTGATTGTTGTTTCAGGTTGGATGGATAACATTGTGTCTAGTGAGGGGTAAAAGCACAAACCTGTGTCACACTTTATAAAGGAATCGGCCAACAGCAAAAAAAATTCTGAACTTCGACCACATAAAAGTGGTCTTTATGTTTTGAATTTCAAAATGGTGTAAACTAATAAAATGTAGAACTTTTGGTGTAGTTTATTCCTGTAATTTTTAAAATTTAAAAAAAAAAATTTATTATGTTTTTATCAATTTAAGGACAAATTTTGGAATGCTGAAAATTTCATAAAAGAGTGACTTCACGGACCGTCAAGAAATAAAATGAAAAAAACTTCATTTCTCCTTTTTTTTTTTTCCAAATAGGTAATTTCAATATCCTGTGCATGGAAAAAAAAAATCACATTTTGATGTATATTTTTCCCGTAATAACGTTCTAAAGTCAAACATGTCAGAATTTGACAGTTTTGACGGACCGTCAACTAATTTCAAAATTTTCAATCATTTAAAAAAAAAGAAATATACCCTTTTGAAGTAGACTTTCTCCTCTTATGCCTCATATAATATTTAAAATATTTTAATAAATTTTACTATCATTTTTTTAATATCAAATCAGCCTCTTTTTTAATTTTTAAAACCTACTTGCATTATTTTAATAATAAAAGATATCAAAACTAATCAAAATATTATAAAAATTCTATATTTGGATTCTACACTTCAAGCTCTACAAAAGGGTATTTTTATTTTTTGCAAAAACATCAATCTGACTAGAGAAATACTCTGCCAAAAATGAATGTTTCAGAAAAATTTGAAAAATGATGAGTAAGCTGCCATGTAGGATGCCAACTAGACATTTTCGGCCGACCCGTTTTCGGCCGACTAGGTTTCGGCCGAAACCCTATCGGCCGAAAACGGGTCGGCCGAAAAGTAATCGCTCGAAAATTTATCGGTCGATAACTACTCGGCCGAAAATTAATGATATAAAACAAAGTTGTTTTTTTCCCAATTTATCAAATTAAAAAAATTAGAAAATAACAAATATTTCAAAAAAATTTCAACTATTTTCAATTAAAAAAGCTTTATTTCAACATTTTGGAAGGCAATTTACAAGACGTATTTCGACGAAAAAAAAGGCATTTGGAGAAGAGGAGAAATATTTTTAAGGTGTGTTGATCTTTAATTTATTTAATTGATTATGTTTTTTTATTGAAAATGCATTTGAAGTTTGTTTTCACTTTTTCTTTATTAAAATATTAACATCAAATAAATATATGTAGAAATATATTCATTATTCAATTAAAAATATTTTATGTTTTGCATCTAGTTACAAGTTTTTTAAAATATTTATGCTATATTACATGTACATGTTTCATGGAAAGCTTATGTGTGTACAAATTTCTATGTAGGCAATCATTCAAATTTGAGTGTAATTTGTGATGGCAAATCGAAGGACTAGATCGAGGAAGTATGAACGAACACGAGTAAGACAAAGAAAGAGAAAAGCGGATGAAGGAACATCTACTGAACAACAACCCATGGAAAATATTGATGATCAAGGTGACGTACAGGTACAAGAACAAACTGAACCTAATACTAATATAAATGTTTTGGACTATGGTATGGAAAATTTGATGGAGATGGATGAAGATTCTCTTTTCAATAATATTTCATCTGAAGATATGTTATCTGAAAGCACATTGAAATTACACTCTAAAAAAATATGGGATGAATTTTTTGAAGAGAAATCTTTAATTGGAAGAGCACAGTTAATTGCAAAGTTATTTAGATGAAAAGAAATGACCCCTGTTTTGGAGTTGTTAGGGGTTGATAATAGGAAAAAGTCATCAGATTTAAAACAAACAATTGTTGAAAACCTGCAAGAAGCATTAAAATGTATTGAAAAGAAGAGTCGGTCTAGTGATTTAAGTGCTGCACGTAGAGCGTTGATGACTGTAATTTCTAGTAAGAAATTATCATATAGAAGACAAGTTCAAGCAATTTCTGAATTACTAAATGTTTCTAGGAGAACTGTTCAAAGATATATTGAAAAGAGAGATGAAATAGATGGAAAAATTGAGAAAAATTGGGTAAATATTTGTAGGGTTCCTCGAAAAGATAGAATTTCAGAAGATGTAAAGAAACAAGTTGTTGAATATTGGACCACCCACTCTCGTGTTTCTTCCAATAGAAGGGATACTATACAAATAATAGGTGATGATGGTACAAAAATTTCTCATCCAAAACATTTTATAGATACAACACAAAGTGAACTTTTTGAAGCATTTAAACAAGAATTTTTAAATGTGAAGATTTGTCAAAGGATGTTTGAAACACTACGACCATCATTTGTACGTATAAATAAAGTACGTGAAACTTGTTGTTGTCGAAATCATGTTGAATTTGATCTACACCTACAATCATATAGAAAAGTTATGGCAACAATTGATCGAAATTTAGCCATCCCTGGAAGCACAACACAATTTGTGAAGTCTCTTCTATGTGAAAAATCAGAAAATTCGGATGAATTCAACGTTCAGTGTATAAAAAATGTATGTAATGATTGTGGAGATTTGAAGAATCTTTTACATGTTGACAATAATGAAATGCAAGTTACTTGGAAGAGATTTGAATATGAGACATACTTAACGAAGTCAGGAGTTGAGGCCAAAAAAATTGTTGTCAAAGAGAGTGGATTGCCTTACAATGAATTCATGAGTAAATTTCGCAATATCATATATCCACATATCCAACATTGTCATGGTGCAAGATGGCAATCTAAGCAATTTCGTTATTCAAAGAATTGTTTTCCACCAGGTTGTATTCTCTCTATTGTAGATTTCTCTGAGAACTATACATTTAGTCCTCAAACTGAGATTCAAAGTCAATATTATCATTCAGAGCAAGTTGCAATCTTCGTGCAAGTTTGCTACAGGCATGCAGAGTTAGCGGTCGATGGAATACAAAGTAGCAAAGATGATAGAATTATCATCAAAGAGGTTCACTTTTATATCAGTGATGATACGAATCATGATAGAAGCTATGTAGCTCATTGTTTCAAAATGTTTTTTGAAGACCTAAGACGACGTGGCATAAATCAAGAACAACATTGGATATGGTCTGATGGATGTGCTGGTAAGTACATTGGTTTTTAAATTATTTTTAATTAATTTATATTTACTTTTAAAACTTTGAGACTTAAATTGTTTTTTGAAGATAATTCAAGGTTTTCAAGTGTTTAATTATTTGTAACTTCACAGGACAATTTAAGTCTGCAAAAGCCTTTGTTTGGTTATGTAGTCAACATGCTAGACGCAACACCAAATTTTTGTGGAATTTTTATGAGAGTGGACATGGAAAAGGAGAGCACGATGGAGCAGGAGCATGTGTGAAGCGTGCACTTCGTCAACATGAACTTGCTGGTATGTCCAATTTAGCTTCATACTTTTTAAAAGATTAGATATGTATATATATATATTTAATTTAACTAAATTAAATTTTCTTTTAAGTTCTTTGAAAGTAATAGGTGACAAATTGTGCCAACTTGTCTGTAACTTGTAGGTAATGCCATACGGAATGCAAACGAAATTGTTGAATGGTGCAAAAGTCATTTTTCTGCTCGCGACTCAACATACAACACACGGTATTTTTGGGAAGTTACAGGTATGTATGTCTAGTCAAAATTTGTTTTAAAAATTTGAATTTCAAAGTTCAAGTACATACATGATTTCAAATTGAATTTTCAAGTTTGAATTTAAACAGATATTGATCGATCAAATCCTTATAATTGTCAAGCAATTCATGGTATTAGAAATCTACATCAAATCATGACAACGGGGAGTAGTAGGCCTTATGCAATGAATGTGAGAGAAAAATCATGTTTTTGTATTGATTGCATTGAGGACAATGCAAATATTGATCAATGTGAGAATATTAGAGATGGGTATGTTTCACAATGGGAAATGAAACAATTAATATCAATGCCTCCTTTTGTTGAAGATGACAATGTTGATGTCTATGATCCACTATATTCAGCTGATTACGAACGTGTATCTGATTTAGTTGTTATAGGTATGTCCAAATTGATTAATTTAGTTAAAATCAAGATTTAAATTATATATATATATATATTCTATGTTTAAGTAAGTTTCAAATATAAAATATAATTTTTTACAACTTTTAAATGTATAATTTACTTAAATATGTAAATATGTGGTGTGTGTACAGGAGATATTTTCGCTATAGTTGCAGATCCTGAAAATGTGGAAGGTGTAGATTACTATCTACTAAGATGTACACAACCAAAAAGCAAATTGTTCGAATCGATGACAGATGGTGATGGACAAGAGTATCCCATTGGATCAGTCGTTATTGAAGGCACATATTATCAGCAAATAAAGATAGATAAAAATGGTATTATATTTGTTGATTATAGGCTAGGACAAAAGGTTCTACATTACAGTCACTTAGTTTTGGCAACAAAAATAAATTTAGAAACTTTACCTAAAAGAGGACGTGCCAAACAAAAGTGGAGGTTGCCTATTGAAGATCATGAGAAGATTTTAGAGATAATTAAAGATAGAGAGGATCCAGATTTTATGTACCAGGAGCTTTAAGTTGTTTTTTGGATACATGTGTACACATTTATGACTCCAAATCTAGATAATTTATATATTTGTATTGATTGGACATGTGACATGATTTAGAATGGTTTTTTTTTAGAATGTGACATGTATATGTTAGATCATATATATGCTTGATCTACAAAACCCAGTGACTTTAAAAATGTTTTAATTTACATTTTGCCTAAATTCCTTTAAATCATCTAAATTTCCAATTGCATTTTTACATGTTGGACATGGTTCATTCTTTTAAACCTTCACTCTTGAGAATCTCTCTAGAAATTCCTTTATATCATCTCTCTAGATTCCTTGATTGTAAATTTTTATGTTTGACACATGGAATTGTTAAACTCACTTTCAAATCTTTGAATTTAAATATTTGTTCAACTCCACCTATATACATGTTCCAATTTTGCATTTAAATTTATTTATGTTCCATGGAATTCTTAAGTTCACATTCAAATCTTTCATTTCATTTGAACATTCAACTCCACAAACTTGTATAAAATTATCTAGTTGATTTGGTGTTTTCAAGTGGTGAAGAATCTAGACATAAATGTTGTCTCTAGTTTTCTTTATTTTTTATACATTACTAATGCACGACATTCAATAATTTTACATGATCATTTGGATTTTCATGTATCCATCTCAACCATACATCCAAATTTACTTAAGAATATTAGCTCCTATCTTTTAAGTATAGAACTAAATTATTTATCCATTTTGTTAATGTTAGATTGTATCCAGGTTCTCTTGGTTTGTCCTTTCTTGTTCACCTTAAGGTGCATTGGAATATATGAACATTGTAGTGAATCACAGTGATATCTTCCAAGTCATATCTAATTCCCAAATATAGAAATTCCATATCCTATTGGCATCAATTTAGCTTTGTTTACCATGTATAGCTTGAGACCATGAGCTACCTACATCTTCCAAGTCATATCTAATTCCCAAATGTAGAAATTCCATATCCTATTATCATCAACAACAAGTTCTAATTGTTTACCATATCCTATTATTATCTTCCAAGTCATATCTAATTCCCAAATGTAGAAATTCCATATCCTATTGGCATCAATTTAGCTTTGTTTACCATGTATAGCTTGAGACCATGAGCTACCTACATCTTCCAAGTCATATCTAATTCCCAAATGTAGAAATTCCATATCCTATTATCATCAACAACAAGTTCTAATTGTTTTAGAGGTGGATCTAGAAGAAGTTTATCTCTCTAGGAGACATGCCACCATCTATAACACCAAAAATACTATTTGAAGCTTCATTATATATTATAGCTTATTTATTTATTTTTAAAATATTTCAATCAATCACTAGAAAATTATAAATTTATTAATATGAGTAACCTTGTGTTGTCATTTATTGATTAAAAGATGAATCTTTGTTTTGTTCTAATATACATGAACTTTTCTTTCTTTGATAAAATAGATTTTATTTAGTAAATATTTTTATAAAATCCTTTTATCCCAACACAATACACTCATTTAAATATTTATTTTTAATTCAAAACTCATATATGAGAGATTATATATATTTCCTTCTCCAAGACCAAGATGCTAATACACTAGTAACATCTACAAAAATATAAGGTTTCTATATTAGAACCCAATTTGAATTATCAAGCTATTTATAGCTTTTTTTTGTGATTTCATAGTCCAACCTTAAAAAATAAGGATGTAATCTCTATTCCTCTCATCTTTAGTACTTTATTTATATATAAAATATTTTTATGCCTATAAAATGTAACTTTTAGTATATTTCTCTAGGAATGAACATAACTTCATTAGTCTTGTAATTTGGTCCATCTTTCCAGTACAATTAAATATGAATTGATCAATTTTTAATTTATATATAGAATTGTCATCCAAGAGATCTACTTGATCAATTTTTAATTTATATAGAATTGTCATCAATTTTTAATTTAATAATAAATGTGCATGTCTTTCAAGATTTAAATATATATATATCAATTTCTAATTACATATATATAAATGTTCCACATGGAATTCTTAAACTTTCAAAACTAGAAATTTGATTTCATTTACATTCAACTCCACTAATAGCTTGCATGCTTTATTTGAATTATATGGTTCATTCTTAAGTATAGCTCATCATCTAGTTCAAGAATTCTTTGCATGCACATTCAAATGAACATGTGTATTAGATTATATGGAATTAGAAATTAGGTTAATGTAGAGCATGATATATGCACAATTTAAATGTATAAATAACTTTTACTGACTTTAAAAATGAACATTTAGAGCTTTAAAGAATTCAATCTAACTATCATCTATTTCCGATTGCATTTTTATGTTCTACTTTAAAACATGTATAGCATTAATCTCAAGCATATATGCATTCAATTTTTTCTATTTCTTGACCTATTTATTAAAGACAAATTCATTTTAACTATTTATTTAAATTAATTACATGTACATGTCCATCTTTTTAAATTTACAAATAGCAACCATTAGATAGTGGAGTGGACAACATTTTGATTTCACAATGTATTTAGTTATCTATATATGTACAAGAAGTGCATTTGAACAAGTTACCATAATTTAAATTTAAATAAAGGTACTTATAGATGTAATGTAAGTGAGTTCATCAAACCATAATAATGAACGTATATAACAAACCTCTAAGATTCAAACCATAAAACATAATTGTATGAATGTGACATGTAAATTATAACAAGTATATATATGTGTACCATAATACATAAGTATGTAACACGTCCAAATGTTCAATACATAAATCATAAAAAGTGTCCCCAACATATAATAAAATGATCTCAGACATGTAATACTATAAAACAAATCTCAAAGAGAGGGATGTCTGGTATGAATAGAATCATCAGATCTATGGCTCGATCTCTCCCTCGACCTCTCCCTCGATGCATGGCTCGATCTCTCCCTCGACCTCTCCCTCGATCCATGGACCGATCGCTCTGCTGATCCAAGATGTGTGGATCCATGTCCCGATCCAATATCTCCCGATCTGTGTCCTGAGCCTCGTCCCAACCCCTGCATGTGTTCAAGTACACATATATGTAAAATTATCTAAAAATTTTACAATGTACTTGAGTTCAATGTGTTCAAACTTAAAACATCAAGTAATTAGTTTTTTAAAATTAAATTTAAATGTACCTCATCTGCATACTGCATGGGATCGCCATCATGCTCCAAATTTCCAAAGTCTGGGAATTCACCATACTGCTTAAAATTTTCAAGTACACAATTTCAATCAGGAGTTAAACCCCTAGAAGTTTTTAAAATGCATTACATAAATTTTTAGAACACAATTTTAAAAATATATACATGTATTTAAATTATAAATTGAAAGTACCTGTTGTGCCTGCTTGAAAGCTCTACCAATGTCACTAAGATCACGAGAATGTAAAGACATCGTAGGGGGCTCTGTAGCATGTACAGTATCAGTAGCAAAAAGAAGTCGACTATATGTCCCATGGACAGGATCAGGTGTCGCAGTAGCCTCAACGTGACCTATAACATCCTGATGACCACTTGGGCAAGCTAAAGGATCAACAGAAACATGATGTGCACGGGATTCTGTAGGCTGATGTGGAATATCCTGAGCTGCATTTGCCACACTGTGGCTCATATCTGTATGAGGATATCGTTGTCTAATAAATTTTGGTACCCTGTCAAGAGCAATCCCATGGTCCTCACTGATAACCTGATATGCTGCTAGTAAATCCAAATTTGAGAGTCTACATGTATTACATAGAGTCGTGTGGGTCATATGCTCGACATCTGCAAGAGTAGTAGATCAGGCACTAATAAATGGATCATACGATGTAGATGTAGCCTCAGTGGGAGGAAGGTTGATCCGTGGGCATAATAAATATCTACCAACTCGATCAGATGAAATCTGATCAATCTGCGTCGTAATAGAGGCAATGTTTTCAAAAATCTGACTCTGAGTGGACCCTGTTGCTACCTCCCCTGCTGCTGCCAATTCCAAACATTTTGGTAAAACCAAAAGGTTTGGGTAACCTAATGCCCTCTTGTCCACAGGCGGTGGCAAATTTGAAGGTTTAAACTGTGGTTTTTCATAAAAACGGCCTTTACCTTGGCCAGCATGCTCAAGATAAGATGTGTAGTCCACCTCTATATGTAAATGAAATTCTGCATATAACTGTTTGACAAAATACAATGGCAGCTCATCATTGTGAGGCCATCTATGATGTGCTGCCAACCATCTAGGGTATATGAATGGCGCAACAAGAGGATCTTCACACCTCGTAACCATATATCCTCTAATTTTATTTTTTCCTCTATAAAATGGGAACATGGATAACACATTTTCACCTGAAACTAATTTGGCAACTTCTTTATGTTTCACTGTGCCAGTAACACTCCTAGCAAGAGAAAAATAAAACTGTTCAATGCTGATTTCATCATAAGGATTGTATGATCGAATTGTCTCAATCATCTTCATAATCTCTTGTCTAATAGTGACTAATCTATCTCGATTAGCCAAATTGGGGGAGTTGTGAATTGTTTGCTCTAAACATTTTAGAGCATTGTCCAATCTAACAATACTATCCTGAAATATATTTGATCTAGTTTGAGCTTCTCGCTCAGAACGAGGGGAATGATGAGATCCCTCATCGGCCATGATATATATAAATAGATAGAGATCTGCATATCATTAAAACAAAATTACATAATGAACTACACAAATTTAAATTGAAATTTTTTCAAAACTAAAAAAATATATATTTAAATTAAAGGTAAAATTTTCAAGTTTCAAAACTAGAAAACAATTTTGAATTTAAATGTATCTAATTAGATCTAGTTCAAACTTTATATCTATCAAGCTATGTGAACCTATTAAATCATAGGCATGCATGTAATATTCAACCAAGAGTAAATATGTAAAAAAAATATTTATCCTTTCAACCACTCTATACTAAAATTTTGATCAAAATAAAAAAATACTCTTCATTACAATTGGTCATATATGATCTAGCCTTTCTTTGTAATCAATTATTTTTTAAATCAAACACTAGAAATTATAAAAAGGTTAACATTTCCTTAATTTTTCGATCTAACTTAAAACATATTAAAGTAATAAAGTTAAAATTTAATTTAATAGTGTATGTGTGTATGTATGTATATGTATGTGTGTATGTATGTATGTATGTATATACATATATATATGTATGTACATGCACATGATATATGTGTATGTGTGTATGTATGTACATGTATTATATATGTATGTGTATGTGTGAATGTACATGCATATATATGTGTATGTGTGTATGTACACATGTATATACTCAAGTACATACATACATACATACACACATACACATATATATGCATATACATACATACATACATACACATATGTATATATATAATGCATGTACATGCATGCAGCACATACACAGCAATGTGCGTATGTATGAATGCGTGTGCGTACGTACGCACGCTCACGTATGTGTTGGCGTACGTATGTTGGCAATGCGTATGCGTATGTCACATGCGTAATAAATGCAATGCAATACGTACCGCACGTGTGCGCGTGCGTACGTACGTGTGCGTAATACGCACGCGTACGTATGTGCGTGCGTGTGCGTACGTGTTGTGCGTAGCGCACGTGTGTGCGTACGCGCATGCGTAATGCGTGCG
Source organism: Sequoia sempervirens (assembly GCA_007258455.2). Taxonomy (NCBI): domain Eukaryota; kingdom Viridiplantae; phylum Streptophyta; class Pinopsida; order Cupressales; family Cupressaceae; genus Sequoia; species Sequoia sempervirens. The sequence goes on from VDFB02271358.1 coordinate 688,539,776, forward strand.
TGTGCGTACGTATGCGTACGCGTGTTGCGTGTTATGTATGGTGCGTCGTGCTTTTGTACATGCGCGTAATGTTGCGGTATTGATATTGTGTGTTGCCCGATATGCTTTTTGTGTTGGCGTGGATCGTGTTATGCGTAATGTGCAGTACGCGTGTACACATATGTATATATAATACATCTACATGCATACGCACATACACATATATGTGCATGTACATAACTTATCAAAGGCGCTTTATTTGGGAGATAAGTTTAGCATTTTATTTAAGAGATTAGTTCATATGGAATGTAGATTTAAAATGCATTTACAAGTATAGGAGGTATTGGAAAGCAACATATCTAAGGTGTACAATCCATGGACCAAAGGAAGTCAATTGAATCAAAGTGGTTTGAGACTGAAATGCTTTAAGAAACACTGAACCTTATCCATGGAACAAAAGTCCTTCTAAATTGTTCTCCCTTATTTAAGTGTTCCTCTCAATTTTGAAGGATTTGAGTGATCAAAAGAACTAACTAATATTTCACTAATATTTCCCTTCTTGATCGAATATTCCCATGTACCTCAAGGGGTAAAAGAATGTTCCTTCTCAAGATAGTTTTTCTTCAATATATAACTTTTTATCAAAATCTAATAAACATGCTATGGGAATGGCTGTCTCTCTGTAAGATAGTTTTCATGCTAGTTTTAAATTGTAACATAGTTTTCTGGATTTAACTTTGAAAGAAAGATGTCAAATCCATACTTTGTAACCACATTGGTCAAAACTCAAATCCAACAAATAGTTGGCATTAGCTTTTCACATTCATTGTAGTATTAGAAATATAGCTTCTGAAATTAAACTGTGTATGTTTTTTGTATCGATATTTCAAATTAGATTGCAGAAATAGAGTTAATTCTAGAAGCTATATTTCCAAACCCACTCATTTTTGAGAAAATTATCTTTAGAACACAGATCAGTGTTAACACTGTTAACAGATCTTTTACAAGTGATTAAAATTTTGACAATGATTAAGATTAAGACTTAGAAAGAGGGGCAGGTCTAGAAATAGAGTTAATTCTAGAAGCTATATTTCCAAACCAACTCATTTTTGAGAAAATTATATTTAGAACACAGATCAGTGTTAACACTGTTAACAGATCTTTTACAAGTGTTACCTTTGAAATATGATATAATATATAAGTATGAAGGAAACCCCTATAGGAGAGAGGAGACATGATATACAAAGGACATAAGTATGTCCTATCAACATGTAAATGAAACAAATGAAACATAGGAGTAATTGAATGCATAACACTATCAATGGAAAAGAAATGATTTCTATAAGCAAATATATATATTGTATTTTGATGAAAAATCCATTACCACAAGTGAGTCTAAAAGGAATGCATTGTGAATCTAAAGCATGCCCAACCATCTTTCTTTGCATAAGGTCTCTTCCATTTGTTTTCCAATACCTCCTAAATAAAATGCTAAACTTATCTCAAAAGCATGCCCAATCACACATTAAAGCTTGTAAAGAAGGGTATGTTAAGTTTCACTACCAAGAGGAAGAAATTTCATTGAGCATCATGGCCATAGCTGTCTCAACCATCATGGCCATGACCTGATTTTTCCATTTCAGTCAAACCCAAAATGAAATATTGTAAGCTTTGAATACATATGAAATAGAAAAATCTGTTTGGCTTATTTCTGTGTTTAATTTTTTTGCACTTCATTTCTGTTTCCTATCTGCTCTGTTCTATTCTATTTTTGTTTTCTATCCTATGGTCGATCATGTGGTCATATGCGGGAGAATTTTCCAATTCAATTTTATTGAAAACCGTGGTTCTTATTATACAATTTCAACAAACATCTGTATACTCGGGCTTTTAATTTGAGAGTCTTTTGGAACTGTCATTAATGGTCAACAGATGGAAAATATAACTTTGAATCAATCTAAAAAAATAGAAGTTAACACTCTGACAATGTGTGTTGGGTCGAGAATGCAGTGGTAATGAAAAGGCATAACAACAAGGAAGTATTGTTATATATGTTATAAATATCTTGATAGAAAGGAAAGAGATGGAAGCATTTTAGAATGATTCAGTGCTAAACAAATATCATCGAGTTCTATGAAAATAGAAGGAGCATTCGAACATTTGAATACTGCAAAAGGTTGAAAGCAACAACATCCATCTTCTTTTAGCATATATAGAGAAATTATCACACATGATTTATGCTGCCACAAATACCATTTCAATTCCTTCCATGTATGAGCTATGCAGATTAACTCAAATGGGTGCCATCCGTTAGAGGGAGGGGTTATGTGCTGATGATTTTTTGAGTCACTATAGTCACAGAAACAAAACTCCAACACCAAAACTAGATCAATATATATGTGATCTTCTAAATTAAAAAAACAAGAATGAAAAGTTTCAGAGCTTGATATGCACTTAAATCAATGGAGGAAAGTAGATCAGTATCCCATTCTAATGATTTTGTTTGTTGTATGACTGAATTGGATATACAAAGGACACCCCTACAGGAGAGAGGAGACATGATATACAAAGGACATAAGTATGTCCTATCAACATGTAAATGAAACAAATGAAACAAATGAAACAAATGCCCAACCATCTTTCTTTGCATAAGGTCTCTTCCATTTGTTTTCCAATACCTCCTAAATAAAATGCTAAACTTATCTCAAAAGCATGCCCAATCACAAATTAAAGCTTGTAAAGAAGGGTATCTTAAGTTTCACTGCCTAGAGGAAGAAATTTCATTGAGCATCATCGCCATAGCTGTCTCAACCATCATGGCCATGACCTGATTTTTCCATTTCAATCAAACCCTAACAAACGATATATCCCAAATTTCTCACAATAAACAAAAACAAGATGAGAAATCAAACATTCATGTCAATGCCATGAATGGAACCTGTTAAATTGTCGTCCTTGTTGCTAGCGATCAGCTGACAATCTCTCGCCCTCAACACTTTCGCCCGAGCGCTGCAATAGTGGGCCTGGTTTTTTTTTTCGAGATTTTATTAGGAATTTTCGGTCGATAAAGTTCTGATCGATAATGTTTCGGCCGAAACATACTCGACCGATCAGGTCTCTCCAGATGTGCACCGTGTTGAATCTTTTCGGCCGATAGGGTTTTGGCCGAAAGTGACTTGACCAATAACTTGAAGCCACGTAGGCGCCATGTGGCTGCCCCATTGATTCGGCCGAAACCTTATCGGCCAAAAACTGCTCGGCCGAACTTAAGTCGCCTGAAATAATTTAGTTGGCCAAAACCGTGACACAAGTTTGTGCTTTCACCCTCCTCCAAGATCATTTGATATCCCTCCCTCCAAGAACATGAAAGAAATTTAACTACAAGAGTTCATTTTGTGCATATCATAGAGTTCATGGGAATTATACTAATGAATGTAAGGCTTTGGGTGATAAATTTAAACATCTTAAGGAGTGTGGTGGTATTCCTTATGTTGAAGCACCTACTTCCTCTATTTGATACTAATTTTCACTCTAGCATGTTTCTCATCAATCATCTCAGCTCATCCTTGTATTGCACTAAGTGGGGGAAAGGGATTAGGTTAGCCTTTGTCCTCATATGACACTTGTCATTGTCTCTTTTGGCTAGTTAACCACCTTCCATGTATATATAAGAGCAAGCCTGGGATGTGGATGACATGCCTTAAGTTGGTTCACATGTGAGTTACTAAGTATTAAATTCATGACTTAGTTTCATTTGGGAACATATGACTTGGCATAGGGATTTCTAAGTAATATCTCATGTCTTCTTCCACTTTAAAGAAATTTATCATAGTAATGGTGTTAGCAACCACTTTAAAGTGGGGGAATACATTGACACTCTTGTTTCACTATGTAATTTTTTTTTATTTTTGTGGTGCATCCTTTTCTTGGTGGTGTCATTGGGTTTGATTTCCTCCAAGAGCGTGATATTTCTTTGAATTTTCATCTCTTGTAAACATTAGGCACAAGGTTCCCTAAGAAGAGACCTTACATGAACTAAGAAAAATCCCTTTGAATGTACCTTACACTATTTTTCATTTAGAACAACTGTTATATGGTGACCTTGCATAACACACATTGTTTTCCTATGGTGCCATCTTGTCTATTCATGAGTGTCAAGCATGCAAAGATTTTATTTATTTATGAAGCTCGAAGTTCATTGTTGTGTGACACCTTATCAAAGTTATCATGAGGTATATATTTGGTATGGTTGTGTGTATCAAAGCTGAACTTAGGCATCACTGTCCCATAACCACTTGCTTGCTTGTGAGTGCATACCAATTGTATATGTGTCTCACCCCTTTTTGGATACTCACCCAACGAACAACCAAATTTTTTGTTGCCTCAAAGTGAGTGTGTGTTCCTTGGACAAATAGATTAGACATGATCCACAATGTGCAATACAAATGGTCAAACCTTGATCCACCCCTTTTGTTTTATTTTTTATTTTTATTGTGTCTTTAGCAGTGTATGATTGTGTCTTTTTGGTTATCCTTATATTATTTACATGTGTGTTCTTTTGTGCTTAATTTGGTTTGTCATAGGATCTTGATCTTGGGGGCTTGATCACCCTCTTGATTGTTTTTGTCCTATCTTACTAGAATTTGTACCTTTGAACCCCTCTTAATGTGACTTTGTCTACTTTAGTGTGAGTTTGAAGAAATTTCCTCCTCTCACTCAAGCGGGGGGTAAATATAGTGATAGAAAATGTATCCCTCTACATTTTCACACTTGTTTGGGCCCTCCCTATTAAATAGAGCTTAATGTTGCATTGATTTAGTGTTGTAATGTGTTTAACACATTCGCATTAGGTCGTGGGCCCTTGTAAGCTAATTGGACCTAGTTGTGCCTTATTTAGGGTGTTTTAAAGTGTACCTTTAAAATTTCACACTAAACTAGGGTTTTATTAATTAATTGGGATTCTTTATACTTTAATTGGCCTTAATTATTGCATCTTTCTGAGATTAATCCTGACATTTACCAACATCCAATCATAATTCATGTGTTTTTGGATTGTATGGCCCAAATTTAGTGATTTTGAACTCATACTCCACCTTGGGCATATGGGTCCCACCTAAGTTTTAGGTCCCTGATTCGTATTTCACACAAAACTAAACCTTTCTTGAAAAAAGTGTCCCAAGCCTAACCTAATGGGACTCATACCCATAACTGGTGTATGAGTCTTGCTTAGCTTAGACCTAAATTAAATTCAAATTCTTGGTGGAATTCTATTTTCCTAGATCTAATGTTGGCTTGTAGTGTTGTAATTTTGAGGAATTTGGCATAACCAAGTATAACTACAAGGTTATTTCACTCATTTTCACTTAATACTTTCATGAAATCATTCCTTATAGAAAATTTTAGTTCACAAGAGCATACAAGAGTTTACAAGAGAATTCAAGAGCCTTCAACAGTTATTATCAAGTGTTTTGGAGCATTATTTGAGCACCAAGCATCATGTGAAATTCATCACGCATCATGTTTGTGTTTGAGCTAGCATTTGTGATGTAGGGTTTCATGATTCAAGCAAGCATTCAAATCAAGATCCATGTCATTGAAGAAAGAGTCAAGATCTACATCCATTGGAGCCAATAAATACATATTTGCAGCATCTTATTCAAGGGTTTGGTGAGTTGCAAGATTGCATTTTTCTCATTCATCATTCCTCCTTTCTATTTAATTTCATTTCAAGGTTTGATTACCAAAATGGGTTTTACCAAGGAAAACCCCTTTCTACTAAAAAAACATTTTTTCCTCTCTTTAGTGTGTGATTTGTAAATCTAGGCTAAAGGTACATCAAAGAGCAAGATTGAAAGAAGTTGTTGAAGTTGTCATCTTGTTTACAAGATCACTAAAAGACACCTACAAAGAAGAATTTAGCATCTCAGATCCAAAAACTAGGATTGGAAGAAAGTGCAGAGATAGAAGATCATATTTCAACTTTGACCCCCTCAAAAAAAATGATTAGGATTAATATGCCACTTTAGGCATATGAGTCCTAGTACAATGATTTTTTTCATATTTAAGGAGTTCCAGATTGATCATTGCCAAATTTTTGTTCCTTCCTAGAAACCATAATCTGGGACTAAATCACCCAACTTTGCCTATGAGTTCCAGTGAGCATTGAGATCAAAATTTTTAGAATTTCAAACCCTCATATGATCTTCTAAGGATTTCCAAGTGAAACTCTCACATTTATCAGCTTTCTATTCTATTTTGCATTAATCTCTAGGTCATTTACTTAGGTTTTGCACATCATTAGGCATGGTCATTAGGTTTTGCAAGTTACTTGTCTTTCCAAGCCTTAGCTTGGTGGTGAACCCCCTTTTAGTCTTTGATCATATCCTAGGACACCCTATTGCAGATATTTTTCTCTCATTTTATCATTGGATTAACATCTCTAGGGTTTCCTTGAATGAAACTTGAAGGAAATAGGCCCCTCTCATTGTGCTTCATCTCCTAGAAGGTGAAGCACCCATTTCTGTTGTTTCACCTATACCTATTTTAAATCAAATTCTTGGTGGGATTTTATTATCCTAGATCTAATGTCAACTTGTAGTGTTGTAATTTCCGGAAATTAGGCATAAACAAGTATAAATACAAGGTTATTTCACATAATTTCTCCTAGAAAGTTTTCAAGTCATCTACCAATTTCAAGTATCCAAGTATTCTATCAAGTTTATAAGATCAAGAGCATTCAAGAGCTGATTATCAATCATTTATAGCAGCATTCAAGATTCAAGCATCATGTCAAAGTCTTCATGCATCATGTGTGTTTTTGAGCTAACATTTGTGATGTAGGTTTTTCAAGCAAGCATTCAAGACAAATATTTAAGCACTCAATCAAGAGTCAAAATACACATTCATGCTAGCCATTTCACACAAGTTTACAACCTTTATCTCAAGGGTTTGGTGAGTTGCAACATTATATTTTTTCATTCATCATTCCTTCATGCTATTTCATTTCGGCTCTAGGAAAATTCATCGCCAACAATTCACCATGGGAAAATTCACCGCAATGAAAAATTTATTGTGGGAAAATTCACTGCCAAGTAAAATTCATCACCAACAATTCACCGAGGCAAAAAATTAACCGCCATTAATGTTTTTTAATATATATTTCAAAAAATTTGAATTTTTTTTTTGCAAAAGAATAATTTTATTTATGATAATAAAAAATTAATCACATTAACTTTAGAGAATTTGATTTATTATAATAAAAATAAAAATATCTTCCAATATATTTTATCATATTTTCAATATATTTTATGATAATAAAAATAAAAAATAAATCCATTAACTTAATTTTAATATCATAAATAAAAACATGGAAAAATATATATTTTTAATATTTGTGCAATGAAACACATGGAAAAATAAAATAATATTTGAAGTAGAAATTAAAGTAAATAATTTATTTTTCTTTTAAATTTTTATGAAAATTAGTGCATAATTTTCATATCAAAATAAAGATTAAAAATATTTAAAAAATAAAATTGTATTGTAACATAGGTGAAAATTATTTTACAAAAAAAGTTCAAAGTTTTTGAAATATATATTAAAAAACATTAATGTGGTTAATTTTCTGCTTTGGTGAATTACTGGCGGTGAATTTTACTTGGTGGTGAATTTTCCCACAATGAATTTGTCATGGCGATGAATTTTCCCACGGTGAATTGGTGGCAATGAATTTTCCATCAATGAATTGTTGGCGATGAATTTTTCATATGCCATTTCATTTCATTTCCAGGTTTAATTACCAAAATGGGGTTTGACCAAGGCAAACCCCTATTCCTTAACACAACATTTTTTTCTCTTTTGATGTGTGTTTGCAGACCTAGGTGAATTGGAGCTTGAAGATCCTTTGAAGATGAATTTGCAAAAGTTTTCAAAGTTGTCAAGATGTTGTTATCTTCATAGAAACTCACCTACAGCCGAGAAATTAGACTTTTAGACTCATATATTAGATAGGAAGGAAGCTAAAAAAGATCACTAGAGGCTATAGAAATATCAGTCAAACCCTAATACTAGGACTAAACTGCCCCTTTGGATGTATGAGTCCCAGTACAACCCTTTTTCTAGATTTTTGTAGATCCTAAACAATTACCAAAAGATTCTAGATTCTTCCCAGATTCTTGTAGCAGCACTAAATTTCCCAGCCTAGTGTATGAGTCCCACTGCACTTCAAAAAGAAAAAATTCAAAGTTGTAGACCTTGCTTGGAATACATCAGTTTACCAGGTTCCTTTCTATATAATTTATGTTTATTAATTTGATTTCATTCTTTCAAGTTTCTATGGTTTAGTGCATTAGAGTTTGCATCTCTCCTTCGAAGCTTGATTTTAATGGTGAACCCTCATCTAATTTCCATAGGAAACCCGTAGTTCTTTTCCTCAAGCAATCCTCTTGATTAAGGAATCTAGGGTTCCTAATGAACTAAAGAGTGAAATAGGTCCCTAAGTTCCATCTCCCAAAAGGTAGAATCCTATTTCCTTTGGTTCATTCTAGTGAACCTAACCTCTCGACACTAGAATTTCTGATTTGGAGACAAACTGTAAGTTCCAAATCTAGATTGCATTAACTTTGCATTAGTTGAATTGCATTTAGGGCTTCTAAATCTTGCATTAGGGAAAATTCCATATAGGTTATATTTCCACATCTTACATCGTTCAATTTCATTGGAAAACTATACTTGCAAACAATCATTTGAGCATACAACTTAGAAACCTTAAAATCAACTCAAAATTTTTTGAATCTGGTTTTAAAACCCTAATCAAGGACTCATTCACGAACCTAGGCAATTTAGTCTCTATACAAGTGGTTTTTCTAGATTTTTTGGAATTGTGTGCTCTTTTTCTTTTAATATATGAACCTTCCAAAACCCTAATTGTGACTCATTTTCCCATCTGGACAATTATTCCAAAATTAGGTCTATATATGTATTTTACAACATTTAAAACTTTATTTCTATGCTTTTGTTTTCTCTTATCAGATATCTATTTTAATTTTTTGAGTTCCTATTTCATTCATTTCATTAGACCTAGCTTAATTAGTTTCATTTCAAGTGAATTTGTAAACATAAGAATCAAAATTAAACCATATCATTTATCTTTTGTTCATTGCATTTATCTTGCATTCATTGATTTTCATTTGCATGAGATTTACAATTTGGTGTCCTATTGCTAATACCATAGTGAGACATAGTTTGAGACTGTGTCATCCCACGATAACACACTCATTGTGTATCTTGGGTTATCTACCTTGTTCACTCATAGTGTTGACACTAGTGAACTAGGTATGGACCATACCATTGACCACTCTTCACCTTCAAGTAGTATGAATTTTTTTGAAACAATGGTTGCTAATGTCCCATAAGAGAACATAAGAAGGATAGGTGAAGAAATAGAAAAATTTCAAAACTTTGTGACTTCTAAAAACATCGATGGTATAGCATGCCACTCTTTCTTTAAACAAAGTAACTTGGAAAATTCTTGAAAATGAACATGGAATAGATATTTTGAAAATTCTAGCTCATATTGTTGAAAAAAATTCTCCTACATTGACTAGTTGTGCTCAAGATTTGTAGTATACTCAAAGTCAAGGTGGAAATTCAATTCCTCCTCCTACAACCATTGCCTCTATTCCTACCTACACCTACCCTCAAGTTACCAAAATGATGCAACCTACTAGTAATGTCATTCCTACCTTGGGCATTTCCATTAACAATCCTTGTACCTTTGTGGAATATCACGTCATATCTCCTACCTAATGTAGACGCATCCAAGCGTACCAAGCAATTCTACACACCCAAAAAATTATTTTTATTTTTATTTTCTTGATTTTTGGTATGTTGCTAGTTTTGCAAGCATGTGACTCATCTTCAACTCTTCCATATGGGACCCCTTTTCAAAATCAATAATATGCTTTGAATTTAAATTGTAATGTTATTTTAAATGTTGGAAATTAAAAATTATTCTTGGGAGCCAAAGTCCCATGACCAATGTAAATTGATTATTTATTTATTTATTTATAACTCCTAAGAATAAAGAAGAGTGGAGAAATTAATCATGGCAGGTAGTGCCTGGTGCTTGGAGTGGAGGTGTTGGAAAAAAATAATGGAGGTCATTTCGGGTAAATTTCTGGAATTTTCCTGGTAAAAACATTGAAGAGGACAATGGCATGAATTACCATGCCCATAATGGAGAAGATGGAGGTTTGAATGACATTTTGGGGAGAGACATATTCTCAGAAGCCATATTTGAAAGGACCAGTTTCAATAAAAATGGAATCATTCTCATACCAAATCAAAATCAAGAATTTCAAAATGATCTGGAAAGTAGAGAATGAGGTGCACCAAACCCAAAAACTATCTGAGGAGTTTCAAAAAAATGAGGGAGCATTGATAGGCTGAAATTGATGGGTTTTAGAAGCTTTGGGATAGAAAAAGGGAAGAAAAATCAAGGAAATGAAAGGAAAATGCTTGTGAAACCTAGTTGGAAGGCATAGGGCTGATGTTATAGAGAATTTTAGCTACAATTGTTGCTAATTGTAGCTGATTGGAAGACTCTAAGGTCTGATACTCTGATGTTGAGTGTAAGATCTTACCTATGATAGTGTTTTGGTTGTGTGTGTTTCTCTTTGTTGCTTCTTGTAGACTATGCAAGTAATAATAATGAGAATCAAACTTATCCTTGAATTTATGTAATTTTATGTGATTATAAATCCTTTGTAATGTTATCTTTATTATTTCAATTCATAATTTTTCGGTTGAGTGATTTGGGTGTTGTTGCAACTATCTTATGTTGCTAGAAGTCAATTGTTGAAAGTGGGGATTTAAGAGTTTTCTAAATTTTTAGCTATAAAATCAGAGGGGTAATGTTGGGAGAAAAATTATGAAGTATTTATTTTCTTGTAGATGAATGTGGAGGCTTTCATTTCCCAATCTTTTAGTTGAAAAGGTGTTGGTTTGATGGTTCAAAATATGTTTTAAAAAGAGGTCTTCAATGAGTTTGAAGTGTAGTTTTAGAGTTTGAATTTAAATTTATGGGTTGCTATACTTATATTTTATTTTTGGTGTCTTGAGGTGGTTGTGCTTGCATCACTGCCACTTTACCTCCCATAAGTATTCCATTCACTTTCCCCTCATACACATATACACCTCTACCATATTTACCTCCATCCCAAAATAGAACCAATGATGCTATCCTAATCAACTTCTACAAAATGTTTCATCTCTTCAATGACAAATTTCCACCATAAACCAAAATCAAAATGGCCAACCTTCATACTATGTCAAAAGCAATCACTTTTGCTTGGAGATATTAGAAATGCTAGTACCAAAAGGTATAGAGAACCCTAGGTTTGAGAAATATGGAGGGAAATGAGATCCTTCCAACCATTTTTTCACTTACACCACCTTATGCAGTGATTTCATCCTTGAAGATAAGCTTTTGGCTAAGATTTTCCCTATGTCCTTGAAGGATACCACTTTAGAATGGTTTTCCTCATTACCGAATTTTTGAATAACTCAATTTGTTCATTCAATGAACTTGTTGAGGCCTTTATCAACCATTTCCAAGTGCACATGATCCCTAAGATGACCTTAGCTGATTTGATGAGATGTAAGCAAAAGGATGATCAAAAGGTTACTGATTTCATTTCATGCTACCAATTGCTTTATTCCTAAATCGACATAAATATTTATGATCCTCACCTTCAACAAATTATCATTGATAAATTACAAACTAAGATGCAAGATAAGCTTGGCATGATGAAATTTCCCTCCTTCATTATTATCTGTAACGCCCCGCTATGCGAACCCCAAAGGACAACAACACAAAAATTACAGCACAATTTTTTATTTTATTTTTTATTTTTTAAAGATTAACATAACATACATGTAATAAACATTAAGTCATGACATAAATTTCATGTAAGTAAATTTACTAACACATACATCCTTTGGGGTACACGAGGAGTCATTACGCGACTTAGATCCACACAACGATAATAAAGAATAAAAGCCAAAGACATAATCCATAACAAATAAACATTAGCAAATATAACGCATACATGATAATCATTGATAAGAAATCACCTGCATACATAAATGCAACATAAGCAGGATCAACTTAACACAATGAGTAACAATTGCCAATAGCCACATAAGATTTAACGTTACATTACAATACAATGTTCAAGATGTACAATGATACAAAAGTGTTTCCAGCCATAAATGGAAACCATACACGAGATAACATGATACAAAAGAATACTAAATATAATAACTGGCTCCAAGAAAAATACAACTCTGGAGTTGCTACAACCGCACCAATCTGCGCCTCTCGATACTCGACTGGGGACCCAATGGGGTGCTTAGCACGTTCCACCCGACCATGTGAGTCTGAAGACCCACCCCCCGTGCTAGGGGCTGAACAAGAACGAGACCGCAACCAAGAACATCCAAAAAAAATAGGGAACCACAAGACTCAACGCCATACCAAGGTATCATAAAACTCAAGAATTACAAAGACATAAATAACAACATCCAAGAGTCACCCAAATAACTTAAAATCATAAATCTCATCACATAAATCAAGCAATGACCAGTAAACAAGTAACCAAAGAATGATGAAGAAACACTTACAATTTAAACAGTATAATAACATCATATCACAGTATCATAAGATATAAGATTGTAAATCAAAAATAAATGAGATCATACAAGACCGCAAAACATACTAAGGATGGATTAAAACAATAATCATAAATCAATTTAAAACAATTTAAAACAACAATCTAAACCAACCTGAGGCGCCGACCCCCAACCTGAGGCACTGACCCCCATCTATGGATCTCCTGGCCCTTCCTCCTACTTGAGGCGTCGGCACCATAGGGTAGCTCATGCGGAGCCGTAGACCTCTCGTGAGTACGAGGTCACGACCTTGCCAACCACGGCCTTCTCAGCCTTCCATTAGTCTGCGGAAGCACTAATGAAGACGAGGCATCCATTTTTTAAATCTTAAATGATATTACTACCCAACCCTCCTAAGTTAATTATTAGGTTTTCACTTGATTACCAACTCACTCGTGGGTTCTCCTGTGCTCTTCCCCTTATGCGAGGCGCCGGCCCCCATGAGGAGCCACTCTCCCTAGAGACCTCACAACATAAAAACCAAGGGTTGTACCATCATAATTTGAACAATGAACCACAACATAAAATCATGCGAGGCATTACCCATCTCGCTAACAAGTACAACATCAGAGTCTTACAAAGTTCCGTACAACCCTTTCAAAATAATGAAACCAAAGTACTTGCCACATCAAGGCACATAAAGAGAGAGAACATCAATTACCAATCATCTCAAGTCTCTGGAAGCCAAAAGAACAACAACCCACAAATAAGGTAAAATAAAGCAATACAGTCCCAACACAAAAAAACTTAACATACGGAAATCTCCTCAACCAAAAGGGCTCAAGCGGGTAACCGCAATAATAAAGATCCATCAACTCATTCGTTGATCAAATGTGAACTCAATAAATAAAATCACCTATGAAACCAAACAACTCAAGAGATACATTGAAATAAATTCATCATAATAATCATTAAACATGGGGATACACTTAATGAACAACAATAAACAAACAAACACTTTCTATCCATCCACAAGGACCAAAAATCTAATCACAACCTTATGACACAAAAGAGCTCCCTCCATAAACAAAACTCAGATAAAATAAAATAAAATACATAATCAACTTGCTACAAATCAACCGGCTCAAACCATCAAATCAATCATGAAACAAGAGAATTTACGAAGAAGGGAATAAGGAAATAGTCATCATTTAGAGAATCATCTATTTTACATAAACCCTACATTTATCCAAAAATACACAATCAACTCTTACAACTAGCAATTCTCCGCATTACCAAAAAAAAACTATGCTAACCAATAATTTTTTCATATCTTCAACATATCCCTATCTAAAACTTATAAATATAAAGCAATCACTCTAATAATCATGCCACACAATCACATGAATGAATATTTATGCAAAAATGTTCATTTCATATAACAATTCCTAGGTATAAAAGATTCCATTACCTATTTGCCAAGAGTATCCATTAGCCAAACATGACGTTATACTTTCTTCCTATTCAAATTAATTCTTCGAATTGACTTAATATTACTAATTTCATCATTTGCTTTAACCATCATCCACAACATTAATCTTGATGTCAATTCTAATATAATTGAATTTTCTAGTAGCTACCTCGATATCAAATTAGCATTTTCACATAATAAACACATAGAATATTTCATCTTATTTTTATCTATTTTTAATTATCTCTACTTCAAGCAACTTGATTCTTCTAATAACTTAATATTTCAATTTCATTATTTTCCATAATCATCTAATTTAACATCCTATAACTTGCTAGCAACAATTACCTATTCAACAATTGAATTAACCAATATCTTATTACTAATATTATCATTTCTTACTAAACTTAAGACACTAAAAAGGAACTCAGTCAACAACTCTATTCTATCAATTGCAACTTACATTTTTCCAAATATACATTGCTTTCCGCATTCCCTTTTTACTGATCTAAATCAATGAAACTACTCTTCGTTTTATTTATTTATTATTTTCAAATTCACTAACTATAGTTTTCTAATGAATACAAGACAAAAAGTCTTTTTTCTTGAAATCATAATATTTATAAAATTACATATATATTCACATAAATATACATCTTTGTTTATTTCTCTATTCCCATATTTCCTGATTATCAATCTAAGGATTTGTTTGCCAAATAAAAATTAACAAGCCTATCAACCCATGAGGTACAGAGAATAAAAAAAAGTAAAATTCCATTACAAAACATACAGGGAGCTAAATACGATATAAGAAATAAAAACCAGAGAGAGGCCATTGCTATCAGTCCAAAAATATTAAATGCTACAGCTGAGACTAAATGAAAATGAGATCAGAGAGATTACATAAATCTATACACCCTACCATGATCAGGTGCGCTGCTGAGACGGTTACCAATGAAATCAGTGAGATTATTTAATTTACTATACCTTTGCAAGTCTAAAATTTGCAACTATGACGGGCTGCCAATGATTTCAGGGAGATTATTTAATTCTATATAATGTCTCAACTCTAAATGCTGAAGCAGTGACAAGTTGCCAAGGGTATCAGGGGGATTATATAAATTTAAATTACCAGACTATGCGAAGGAGCTTATCTAAATACTGTAACCAATAACATCAATTTCTCTCAGCTTCGACTGAACGGAGGTAATTAGCAAAGGCTTGAAACATTGCGCAGACCAAGAGAATTAAATAATCTACTCATTGGTCCACAATTTCTTCACTTGAACAATCTTCTCAATGACGGCATCAGAGAAGACACACGAACAAAGCTTCATCCAAGTTTGAGATGGTTACGGTTGCAAAAAATGTGAGAAGACATTTTCCTCCAGCCTTGCGGATAACATTAGGGATTTGATAATAAAAAAAAACAAACAAAGAGTTAATTTAAATCTAAACGCCCTACCATGCTCCAGTGTTGCGGCTGTGACAGGTTGCCCAGTATAGTAGAAAGTGAATATTGGAATTTGGAAATATTGCCATCTACCAGTATTAATATCAAATCCCAAATGTTTTCCCCAAGACTAAAGAGAAGGAGTCAGGTGAAGTGAAAATATGTGACTTATGAGGAGGAGAAATAATGTTCAACCTATCTTTTGAACTTGACGCATATCTAGTTGGTGGGGAGTTTCCAGAGATATGCCAGTTTGGACAATATTTTATTTTCAAGTGCTGCAACTGCGATAGATTCTCAGAGGAATCAAGCAAGTAATTAAAACCTTTAAACTTCCTATTATGCTCCTGTGCGCGACTAAGACAAGTTTACACAGAAACCAGAGGTTATTTTAACATTTAAACTTCCTATTAAGCTCAGGTGCCGCAGCTGAGATAGGAAGACAATGAAATCAGAGAGAGAGATTATCTTAATCTTTTAACTTCCTATAATTTTTGAGTGCACGGCTAGGATAGATTGATAAAGCAATCAGAAAGATCATTAAATTTTATAGACAAAGCATTTGCAATACCAAATTTTGAATGACAATACGCAACCATGCCCTCTGATATAACTTGAAGATTCAACCTTGAATGAAATACGCAAAATATTAAGGCAAGAAAGAATGAAGGTTGTTTGGCCTAAGGGAAACACTGCATGCATACAAAAAAGAAAGAGGACCTCCAGAAAAAAAAATGAACGAGAGACATCAATTCACAGTATAGACTAGATATGAGACAAAGTAAATACATAAGCAAATACCTCGACTAGAAGATGGTACTTTTGCAGCTATTAGTCCATATGGCATCGATGGCTTTCTGGATTTCTCTCCTCTTCTGTCCTGCTGCCTGGCCTAAGTCCTGCACTTCCTTTATTGTAAATCCCTTCTGTTTAAATCCCCCACCTCCCTCTCCCCCCAAAAGCTAAAAATAACTATTATTTATTTTACAAATTTTACAATTCTTTTCAACTTCCAAATGCTCCAAAGGTGAAGTTCTTTCTAGCTTTTCTTCTTTTAAGACACTTCAACTTCCTATCTATTTAAATTCCTTATTATGTTAATTATCTTTTGAATATTATTTTGTTCCTAATTATTATTAATTTCAATTTAACAATTTACGTCAATTTATGAATTATTTAATTTAATCATTTGCTCTAAATTGTTTGATTTGATTTAATTTGATTATTATTTTAATTTCTAATCATATTTTAAATAACCTTGCAAATCACTTATGATCTAATTAATTATTTAAACATGACTACTAACATTTTATATTTTCCACAAAATCAAATAACGCAGTAACCAATGAAGCACACACAAATACTCACACAAAAGTTTAGAACAACTGACACGGAGGGGTATTACATTATCAAAACTCGATTAGTAGTTGTGAAACAAAACCCACCTCTAGCTGTCCTAAAAAAATCAAATCCCCAACTCAAAATAGTTACCAACCTTTTAGGAAACAAAATAAAGGCTTGCTTCAAGTAAACCCCCTCAACCAACCCAACATATTTATACCCAAGTGGCTATTGTAAAGAAGACAAATCCTTTTATATTTTGGGATTTGACTAGACAATTTACTCACTTACCTAATACCCTCCATAACATCATGTTACAAATTTTAGAAAAGAACTTGATTTCCTTACCTCCCGTTAAAACTCCTAATCTTATCGAGCCATTACCTCCAAACTTTAGATCAAATTCCTCTTGTCATTTTCATCGTCAAAATGGAAATGATATAGAACATTGTAAGCATCTTGAACACATGGTGCAAGACCTCATTGATTCCAATCATATTCAAATTGGTGGTGCAATGATCGAGGTAATAATTACATTGCTCCTCCCAACTAGAATCTGAAAATATTTACCAACCCCATGCCCAATCATAATATTTCATTTGTCAAAGCTAGTGAACCTAAGAACGATGTGATGAATGTTGACATCGATACTAATGAACAAATTTCTATGGATAGTATGGTTGGATTGATCAAAATACAACCTTGTAAGGGCCAAAATAAAATTCCTCTTGACATTGCTTTCTCATCAAAAGATATAATCAAAAAGGCACTTGATGGTCCTCTTTACATAGTCGATCGAATCAATGACAAGCCCAGTAATGGGATATTAATTGATCTTTTCTGTGGAGAAAATGTGATCATTGAAGAATTGTTACTTGTGCATGAACTCTATCAAGATACATATGATAAACTGAAAGCATGGATAAAAAAACATAATGGTTTTGCATGTGCTATGATAGGTTAGATAATCCTTCGTTTAAAAGTTGGACTGAAATACTGAAATGTATCATTCTCCATCATCCTGATGTTGGATCAATTTTGTATGAAGCTTGGTTATCCATGAATATGCTCCATGGAAGCCATCTCATCAGTTGTGCATAAATGTTTAAATTTTCCCTTTGACAATGAGATCTTTGTTGTACACCATAGTTTCTTTAATCCTATTTCTTCCCATGGGAATTTCTCATTGGATTTATTTTGGCCCAAACCTATTGAACCTGTTAAACCTCATGAAGATTTATTTTCCAAATCCTATCAAATTTTTAAAGCAAAAAAAATAGCAAAATTATCGCTTCGAAACATGCCTCAACCCATGATTGAGCCTCCTATCCCTGACAAAACCATGATTGAACCAAAATACCTTTTAAGTAACCAAGCTCAACCCTAGAAATATCTTTTTCCTATCTCCTACAAATGACCAAGAGACAACCAAAACAATCTCATCATGCTTCCTTAGATAAAACAAGTTTACAAAGATAAAGAGAAAGTGGTTGAACAACCTCCCATGCTTCCTTTTGTTCCTCCTCCAAGGGAAGAAAAGAAACCTATGGCTCCTACACAAACATAACTTGAAAATAGTTACCAAGGTTCAATACCCCCATTCCATCTGAATTATGACCAAACAAATGTTATGGGAGAACATGGCTATTACAAGAAAGACATGCAAACAAAGGTACCAAAAACAAAGATAGAACTACAACTAGAAGCAACAAATAGAAAGATAGTAGACATGCAAGTAGGGAAAATAAATAATATGTACACCCTGCAAGAAATATGTTTGTTCCCATTTGATCACTCCATCACTATGATACCTTTTCCAAAAAAAGGGAAGAGGAGATCCAGTAGAGCATGTATGAGACTTCTCACTATTATGTATGGAGGTACAAATTAATGATGCTTACCTCATAAGGCTCTTTCCACACAGCCTTACAAGTCATGCTATGGAGTGTTTTTCCTATCTGTCACCCGAAATTAAAACCTTCGATGAACTATCTAGCAAGCTCATAACACACTTCTCATTCAACATAAAGAATTATATTACTATCACAAATCTATTCAAGATCAAGAAAATTCAAGGGGAAATTTTCACCTCATACCTTCAACAATGGCGGCATAAGGCTAGTTGATGTAAATCACCTATTCCTAACAAGGAGCTAGTTGACATATTTATTTTAAATATCAAAGTATAAGAAAAATACCAACTTACCATGTTGTGTCCAACAAAATTTGAAGAAGCCATTGAGAATGGATTGCACGTAGAAAGGGCCCTCATAGCGAGAGGGGTAATCAAGATAAACAACCCAAGAGACAATCCTTCTAGTTCAAATGAGAAACCTAAAGTCTGGGCCAAGAACAAAAGCACTATGAAAGGTGGAGTGGTGGATGCAAGATCAGTTTGAAATGCACAAAAAACACCTAAAAACAAACCACAAGTGGCATAAACAAGCTATGTTCCAAATGGTACACAAAATAACAAGCTTACCTAGCCAAAGAACAATCAGGTAGTCAACCAAAACATTAATGAAGAAGGGCAACAAAGCAAATACGATCAACCACAGAGGTAGTTCACAGTACTAGGTGAGTCACTTGAGACAGTCATCTACATAAGATAGTACAACAAAACCTCATCAAGCCTAATTATTTCCCAAACTATGAGGAACATAACTTCAAAAAACTATGGTACAATGAAAAATACATGTGAATTACACAAGATTAAAGGACACACAACAAACTATTGCATGAGATTCAAGCACCTCATCCAGGACTTGATAGACAAAAGAGAAATAGATGTCGAACACCATACCAGAAATAAGCACCTTCAAATATAAATGAACCCAATCCCAAACCACACTAAAAGGAATGACAAAGGAAAGGACCAAGAGTACCATAATGATAATTATACCTATGGTGACATAGTTATAGGAACTCTCTCGCAAGTTGATGAAAATAGGGAAAATGTAGTGACTATATGAGTTGGAGACAAGAACTATAATGTAACTACTTGTTAAGGGAGAGTTACAATACAAGGAGCCCCTCCTAAACCCATGGCTAAGTCATCAAATGACTACAACATTATGGAACAACTAAAGAAGACCCCATCCTTAATCTCAATTTATAACTACTAATACTATCACCCGAACATAGGGATATATTGGAAAAAGCATTGGAAGCATCAGTCCCTAATGACCTTGATCCTAGTCTATTCCAATCCATGGTTGGAAAAATTGCAACCAATGATCATTTAGTCTTCTCTGAGAAAGATCTTCCAAAAAGAACATTCCACAACTAAGCCCTCTACATAGACGTTGGTGTTCATAAAAACATGGTCAAGCAAGTATTCATAGAAAATGGCGAGGGTCTAAACATTTGTACATTAAAATTCATAAACAATTTGGGGTATTTTGACAATGTGATAGACAAAGGAAAAAGTATCACTATAAGGGCCTATGATGACCTTGAAAGAAATTTAGAAGGAACAGTTAAGCTACTAGTGTGGATAGGACCCACCATCACAAAAACTAAATTTCAAGTAATTGACCTTGAGTTGTCATATAACCTCCTCCTAGGAGACCCTTGGATCCATGCATTACAAGCAGTACCATTGAATTTTCACTAATGCCTAAATTTTACCCATGAAGGGAAAGAGGTGAACTTATACGATGATCCTGAACCCTTCATTCTCATATGTTGAACTTTCCACACTACCATCAACCTCAATCAAGACCACATCAAATTAGCATCCAAAAATGAAAACCAAGGTTCAAGTACTGGGCAAGGGTAATGGAGACTACCACTTCAACCAAGCATTCTTCATTGACATGCTTCCCTCAATACCCAAAATCTATGCAGGTCCCAAACAGATCAAGCATACTCAAACAGTGAAAATCATAGCCAACCCCATGATCTTCACCAAGTGGAGGGACATGAAGGATGAAGAAATATTCAAAGAGGACTTCTCATCCATGATTTAAAAAGAAGACCAAAAGGAACTAGAAAAGCCACACCCCATGCTAATTGATCCTAGTATTAGAGGTTACCAATTAGCTAAACAAATGGGATATCAAGGAATAGGTGGCCTTGGGCTACACAAACAAGGTTGATGGGAGTGTATTATAGCGGAACAAAGAAATAAAAATATGGAATTAGGTTATAAGCCAAAAGATGTGGTTACTCCAAAAATAAAATGAACCTCTTTTAAGAAATGAGAAACTTCTACTAGTGTTAAGGCACTGTATATCTACCATATCATGGACACTAATTTACCCATCAAAGACTTATTCAACAAATTTAGCATTGATAAGTTCCCTCTCCAGTTTATCATTTTTTTTTAATTGCTATTACTATTCCAAAATGAACTCCAATTAATATGAATGGGATTCCCCTTCCTTTATCACTAGATATGACTCCCCCACTTCTAGTAATGACTATCTACATACCAAATGAGAAAACAATACCAGATCCATACTAACCATTTTGGAAACCTCCATAAGTTTTATGGATAATGATGATAGCCTACCACTTTGGTACCCAAAATTGATCGATTGGGACCAATAGTATTATACACCTATTCTGGACCAATTCCAAAATGATGAGGCAATCGTAGAGTTCTTGAGACTTCAAATAGACATACAAACAAGAGATCACAAAGAAAGGTTTTTCATGGAACTCAAACAAGATGCATACTTCTATGGAGAGATTGAATCTTCTAGTCACAAAAATGAAAGAGAAAACATGGGTATGTGCAGGATCATGATAGACCAAAAAGTGGGAATATGATGGGTATGTGGCCGACGACTATTTTTTTACCCAAAATTGATGAAATGAAAAGGGTTTTTAAAGGAGATTCTCAGCTTTCCAACAATATAAATTATTCTTTACTTTGAATTTAATAAAGTAATTATTATTCATTTTCTATTCAAATTACGACTAAAGTCTGGTTGATGGTTGATTGAAAAATATCTATAGCTTTCAAATAGTATCACATTTTTGAATCCAAACATGTGTCACATTCTATGCTTTGCATACTATATTATTAAAAAAAGAAAAATGAATTTCATGAAGTTTTGACTAAGTTAAGGTGGTCAAACATACGATTTTTTATATTTTTAAAAGTTGTAATAAAAATTCATAATTAATTATTTACTTGGAAAAAATTACAAAATAATATGCATCACATTAGCATGAGTCCTCTACTTATATCTAAAATCTTATAAAAAGTATTATCATTTTATTTTGGTTAGGGTGGTCAGACAAACACCTACTTCTAATTTTTTCCCTGAAATTTAAGTACCACTACATTGAAATTTCAAAATTTCACCAAATAGATTTTATTTTTTTTAAACAAACCTAGTAGTTTAGAAACTACATTCAATTTGATATAGATTATATTCTTAAATATTTTTGAAATAATATAGATAACTTATTCAAATTTTTACGTCAAGTTGTCTAACTCTGATTTTTCTAAATTTTTTGCTACTTAAGGGCCTATTTTTTCCATGATGATCTTGCACATACCCACATAAAAATAAAAATGTGACCTCCTAGAGAAAACCATAATGTGTCTCTATCGAATTCAAAAAAGAAGAAAATAAAGGACATATCTGAAGGTGGAAACCTCCTCAAGGAACTTGATGATAGAGGTTTCAATCTCCCTATATTAGAATATCAAGAGAGATCAATGCTCCTAGTAGAAGAAGTAGAGTCCATAAATGTTGGCACAACAGAAGACCCAAAGATAACATGCAATTTGGCATCGCTTGATCCTAAAGAGAAAGAAAACTTCACAACATTCATCAATGATAGGAAAGTAAACTTTGCATGAACTTATGCAGATATGCCTAGACTAGATCCAACACTAGTGGTACACCATTTGGCCATGTCCCCTGGAGCAAAACCTATTAAGAAAAAACTTAGAAAAATGCATCCTCAAATAGAATTATTAGTAAAGGTAGAACTAATGAAGCTACTATATGTGGGTTCCATTATACCCATCAATTATCCAAAATGGATATCAAATCTAGTACTAGTGTCAAAGCCAATTGGGGGCATAAGGATTTGCATAGACTTCAAAGACCTAAACAAAGCATGCCTAAATGATGACTTCCCCCTTCCTAGTATTAACATGATTGTGGATTTAACTGTAGGGCGTGAGATGCTATCCTTAATGGATGGTTTCTCTAGATATAACCAGATAAAAGTCTCTCTAGATGATCAACATAAAACAACATTTTCTTGTGCTTGGGGGAATTTTTGCTACAATGTAATGCCATTTGGTATAAAGAAATTAGGAGCAACATATCAAAGGGAAATGATGACTATCTTCCATGATATGATACACACAATCAAGGAAGACTATGTGGATGAAATTATAGAAAAGTTAGTGAAAAGGGAAGATCACTTGAACAATCTTGTAAAGGTTTTTTATTGGCTTGAACAATATAATTTGAGACTCAACCCTAAGAAGTGCATGTTCGAAGTAACATCCAACACACTATTAGGGTACATAGTTTCAAGAAAGTGGGCTTGAAGTGGATCCTACAAAAGTAAAATCTATACTAGAGATGCCTCCACCAAAGACATTGAAACAATTGAGGGGTTTACAAGGGAAGTTGCAATCCATTGAGCAATTTATCACACAATTAGCAGAAAAATGTTACTCTTTCACTCATCTTCGACACAAGGAAATCACCTTCAAGTTGGATGGGAGATGTGATGAAACATTCCAACAAGTCAAGTACCTATTTAATCCTATACTCATGCCACCTATTCTAGACAAGGAAATGATACTCTACGTATCTACTACACAAGCAGCATTGGGAGCTCACCTTTCCTAGCTAGATGATGATAGCAAAGAAAGAGTGGTCTACTACATCAACTGAACATTGGTGGGAAATGAGTTAAACTATTCGTCCATAAAAAGAGTGTGTCTCTCAATCATATTTGTGACACAAAATCCAAGACAATACATCTTAAATAGGAAGGTAAAGTTGATTTCAAAAGTAGACACACTGAAGTACCTACTAGAAAAAGAAGCCCTAATAGGCTGAATTTCCAAATGGGTGATGATCATGAGTGAATTTTATATAGAGTATGCAGATGGGAAATCAATCAAGGGACAAATCATAGTAGACCAATTGGCCAAAGCACCCATAATTGATCACAATCCTCTCATAGAGGACTTTCCAGATGAAAGTATCTTGATGACAAAAAAAAATCCATTGGACCCTATACTTTGATGGGTCCCACACCCAACATGGGTCTGGAGCAGGTGTTTTATTTCTCACACAACAGGGAGATAGTATACCTAAGGCATATAGTATCACTTTTCCATGCACAAACAGTATCTCAAAGTATGAAGCTTTAATCATAGGGCTAATAATGGCTATTGAATGGAGAATTAAACAGCTACATGTCTTCAGAGATTCTCAGCTAATGATTAGATAGGTGAATGATGAGTACCAGACAAAAGATGAAAATTTGATGTCATATAAAAGGATGTTTGATAGCTTCAAGGAATACTTTGTCACAATAACCTTTGAAAAAATTCCTCGCATCAACAATAGAGTTGTTGATACAATGGAAAAAATAGGCTCACTACTTGATATTCCACATAATGTTCCTAAGTATGAGTTCCTCATAGAACAACTGCTCGTACCCACATTCAACGCCCTAGAATAAAAAATAGTATGTGTTTTTGTTGGTTCTAACTCCCCATGGTAACAATACACCTTTGACTACATCCAACATGTTATCATGCCACTTGATCTTTAATGATGACTACAAAGAAAACCTTCACCCATATAACTTCCCACTTCACAATCCTAGGAGATACCCTATACTGTCATAGTCTAGATGGTATGTTACTCCGATGTCTTAATGAAAAAGAAGCAAAAACAATATTACAAGAGATGCATGAAGGTATTTTTGGTTCCCACTCTAGTGGACCTAACCTAGTCTAGAAATTGCTTAGAATGAGGTATTATTGTCCCTCCATGGAACAAGAATGCATTCAGTATTCTAGAAAGTGTTGACAATTCCAACAACATAGTGACTCGGTTCATGCACAAGCACAAGAGCTAAGACCCATCACAACACCATGGCCTTTCTCATAATGGGATTAGACCTAGTAGATAAGATTTCACTTCCTTCATCCAACGAGCACAAGTTTATTTTTGCAACAACAAGGTATTTCAATAAATGGATAGAGGAAATTCTATTGACCTACATCACTAGAAAATAGATATCAAAATTAATTTTGAATTATCTAATTTGTAGGCATGGAATTCCCCAAATGATAATAACAAACAATGGAACCCCATTATAGAATCAATGTTTCCAAGAGATGTGTTCCCAATTCTCTATCCAACATAGATTTTCCACGCTATATTATCCTCAAGAAAATGGTCAAGCCAAGGCATCTAATAAAACCATACTAAAAATACTAAAAAATAATGTTAATGAGGCTAGTCATGATTTGAATTTGTATTTAATCACAACTCTATGGGTTTATCGAACCAACATCCAAATACCTACAAGTGCCACACCATTTTCCTTGGTCTATGTATTAGAGGTTTTATTAGCTATCGAGGTCAAAATCCTCTCATTGTGAATCTCATTAAAAGTCATGGTCAACAATGAAGAATACCAAGTATCTAGGCTAAATGAATTGGAGCTACTATATGAAAGGCATTTGAGCATGTTAAACCACCTTGAGGTTATCAAAATTAGTTGAAAAAAAACTATGATAAGAAAATCAAAGAAAAAAACTTTCAAGTTGGTGACCTAGTTCTTAAAGAGAACCAAAAGATATAATTGAATTAGGATGGCAAAGGAAAATTTGAACCCAATTGGTTAGGCCCATTTATCATCACAAAAATTTATAGATCAGGAGCATATTAGTTGGCTACCCCTAAAGGAGAACCCTTAGCTAAACTGCTAAACAACAACCACCTCAAGAAGTTCTACACATGAAGCACATCAAAATACCATAGGAAAAAGGGTAAAAATCCTAAAAAATGGAAAAGACAAAAATACAAAAAATCAACAAAGAAGAAAAATAGTAAAGAGAAATAAAATGTTCTTTTAGTGAAAACCACTTTGTGGCACTCCTAGAAAAGGTGCCATAGTGAAAAATTGGAAAATAGGTGCTATGTTTGAATAAGACCCACATCATTATCTATCCATGATATCTGCAACATTCACCCATTCATTTCAAAATAAAACATGTATCCAACCATGGCTTGTTCCTAATTGAGGAAACTAGTCTTGTCTCCAACTAGGGGAAAATTCTTGAAAATGGTCATGGATTATATCTTTTATTGTCCTCTCAAGGTAAAAGAAACAAAATAAAAAACATATAAAAAACAAAAAAACTCAAAAACATTTGAAAACACCAAAAAGATAAAACAACAATGTTGGATTATTCCTTCACCCAAATAGTCTAAAATATCAACAGTTACTTGAACCTCACAGCTAGTTCAAGTAAGATTTTTTGCAACATATCCTCTAGACACAGAAGTGGAATATCAATCCAAGTTATCAATTTCATTTGAAATCACAAAAAAAAATTATGGTTTGAGTCAACTAGTTGAACTACGTGCTCTTTATGTGTACAACGTAGGAAAGTCTTATCTCTGATCAGCCCCTAAGGCCTTAGGTCAGTCCCATTAGGTTTCTATCAGGATTTCTTTCAACCTAGTCAAAAAATAAAAAATAAAAAACATTCACAAAATAGAAAAGGTCAAAAAAATTAAAACCAAGTGAACTATGAGCCTCTACATGTACAACATAGGCAAGGATTATCTTTGATGAGACCCCAAGGCCCTAGGTTAGTCCCTTGAAAACAACAAAAATAGCATCATAAAACTTAGAAAATAAAAAAGGCCCTCCCCATCATCAAAATCTACAATAAAATTTTCACCCATAATAAATAAATCATCACACTCACCCTTTGATGAAATAGACAAACAAATAAAGAAAACATCAACAAGTTATAACTTTCAAGAAAACTATCACAAAGATTTGATCACAAAACATACAGGAATAATGCCAAAGTATCAACTACCTTTCTTTTTGACAATTCACCAACATCCTGAGATATGCCTTAACAGATTTATTCCTATGATGGACATAATCAACACCGGATAATAGTCTTGGAACCTAAAATAGATATGGAAAGTGATACCACAACTTTGTTTTTATCTTTTTATAGTCTGATTTTTATGATTTATTTTATTGACTCATTCCCAAGATCTCTCAAGGATGTCCATAAGGATTTGGAGAAGAAGGAATGGGGGAAATTGAGCGTCATTTCAATTTATTTTTTGTAAGATGTTTTTGTGATAATATGGGAAAATATTTCTTTATTGAGTGTGTCAAAGTTGTTTTACAATGATTCGTGTAGCAGTTGCATGTTAGGTATTCTATATCTCTCTATGTAATTGTTCTAAAAAAATTTTAACACAACCCAACCATATACTTTAAACAAAGTTTTTGCATGTCTGGTATGAGCAATAATATTCTTTGTATGTCAATTCAAAATCCATGCAATAGATACAAAGTCACCTTGGTCATTAATATCTTGGTGCATCATATCAGTTTGCTACATCAAACAAGATTGTTCAAACTATGAAGCCTCCTAGAAAATTGAAAGCAACATATCAACAACTAACAACATAAAATTTGTATCCACCATCAAATATTTATTCTAACTAACATCCATCTTGGATCACAATATCATTAGTACCATATCCATCCTGCATCCACAATTTTCATCAACACATATCATGATGATAATAAAGCAATGAAAACATCATGAATCATGACTAATTGTCACATGTACATCATATATCAACATCATATAAACATCACACATCAAAATGATATATCTATTATCCACAATAAAGCATCATCTGATACAAAATATGGTCCATCCATCCATGTCATATGCATACATCAGAAAACTACAAATATATATATCATATATAGTTATCCATGATCATCACATAAACATACAAATGAGTTGAATCAAAGAAGGTATATCTCATATATATCATCATCAAAAAAGGAATAATTCCATGTAGATCATCATCATGGAAACAAGTGTCATAGGATAGTACAAAAATAATACATATATTCAAGGCCTCAACTAGGTCGGTGAATGTATATAGAAAATCATGTCTACAATATAAAGTCTCTAAGCAATAAACATCATAAAGATCAAGAAAAGATATAAAATTGCCCAATAGAAAAGGGAGGACTCTAAAGACCAGGCTACGGATCACCATCTAGATCTAGTTGTCTGATAGAATGACCAGCTGACTCACCACCACCACCTGCAACACTAGGCTCTCCTAATATCGATTGTTACTGGGCTTGAGAAACAAAAGTATCATACAAGTTCTAGTATTATGTATCCCTTTGTAATAACTGATCTTGCTCAACATGAAGACTATCTCACTCTATCCTTAGACTATCCCTCTCCATGGTGACAGACTGCAACTATGTTGAATCAATGAGACTGTGCCCAACCTTTATATATCTCTCTACATGAAGACCATCGAGTATGTGCAGGATCATGATGGGCCAAAAAGTGGCGATATGATGGGTATGTGTAGGGTATGTGGCTGACGACTTTTTTTTTACCCAAAATTGATGAAATGAAAAGGGTTTTTAAAGGAGATTCTCAACTTTCCACCAATATAAATTATGCTTTACTTTGAAATTAATAAATAATTATTATTCATTTTCTATTTGAATTACGACTAAATTTTTGATTGATAGGCTAATTGAAAAACATCTATAGCTTTCAAATGGTATCACATTTTTTGAATCTAAAACATGTGTCATATTCTATGCTTCACATACTATAGGATTAAAAAAAAAATTATAATTGAATTTCAAGAAGTTTTGACCAAGTTAAGGTGGTTAGACATACAAATTTTTATGTTTTTTAAAAGTTGTTATAAAAAAATCATAATTAATTATTTACTTGGAAAAAAATTACCAAAAAATATGCATCACAGTCCTCTACATATATATAAAATCTTCTAAAATAATATTATCATTTTATTGTGGTTAGAGTGGTTAGATAGACACTTATTATTTTTTCCCTGAAATTTAGGTACTATTGCATTGAAATTTCAAATTTTTACCAAATAGATTTTATTTTTTTTGTAAAAAACCTAGTAGTTTAGAAACTACATTCAATTTGCTACAAATTCTATTCTTACATATTTTTGAAATAATATAGATAACTTATTCAAATTTTTATGTGAAATTACCTAACTTTAATTTTTTTGAATTTTTCACCACTTAAGGGCCTATTTTTTCCATGATGATCCTACACATATCCCATCTCACTTTGTTGTTAGTATGGAAATATGTGCCTCTATGGCTTGTCACTTCCCTATCTTTGCAGCTAACTATGCACCTCCATCCCGAGGTGGTGCAAGGGTACCTAGAACTTGTCCCTGATCTTGCGCTTGATCATCTTGTGCCCTATCCTATCAAACCTGACCAATCTATTCTACTAAAACCTCAATACACTGTTGCTCCCCACAATGACCTTTGATGCCTACTCTATTGACTATGAGATCACTGTTAGGATCTGTGAATATGAAAGGCATACGTCATGCCCACCACTTACCAAAATTGGGAGTGGTACCTAGATCTGCTAAACCCACTAGCCAACCTCATTTGACTATGACAAGAGCTATGAATGCAACAATGGAAACATCTTTGTTAGCCTAGTGACCCCATACACATACCTCTCTAGTGGTTTAACCAAATCGAGCCTCATATGCATCACTAAACCAACCTTGTTTCTCTCCAAACTTCTTTCATACCCTGTCAGGTAAATAATGCTCCTGAAGAGAGTGAGGGCAACCAATCAACCATCTATTTTGTCGATAGTATACTAGTTGTTACAGATCCTCAGGCCATGCATCACAATCCATATAAGGTTTCCAAACAAAACCTGACATGTCATCAAACACATGGCACCAATACGAAAGCTCCCTAGGCAAGGCATAATGTAAAAAGTATCCATAATGATAGGAGTATAGATCACCATCAGTACAATCCTGTATACCACCAAGAAGTGTCATTGCAATGTACTCCCAGGCCCATACATGTAAAAGAGAGACACCTATAGAAATGGATTTCGCACCCTAATATGCAACCTCATCACTAACTCATTTGACTGCAAAATACGATGAAAATTTCTAACGAAAGATGTATAATTAGATTTATCATCAGGAACCTATGTATTTAATGTGAATTTTCAAAAATAAATTAAAATTATGCCCGACGTTCGTCAAAATTGTGATGCTCTGTGATTTTTATCACTATTTCACCATACACTTAAATTCAATTTGTGGGAAGACATATGGTTAGCCTCCTTAATTTGTGGGCCAACAAGTATATGGTTAGCTTTTGTTGAGATTTCGATGAATGCTTTTTAATAAATAAAATTGAGTTGGACAATTTATCTATACTTGCAATAGTGTTTTGCTATACTTGTGAGTTTTCTATACTTGTGACAGTTTGTGGAGGTTATAGGCCAATCTATTTTGGTGCAAAATATCAAAATTATTAGATATTGTTACCTATCTATGATTAAAAATTAGTGGAGTGTGAGTTTGATATTTTTTGAAGATGTAAATATTCAAGCTTGGTAAAGAAAAATCTTGTTAGATAATATTTGTGCAGAACAAAAATGAAGAGAAACTTGCTAGATTGTAGGCTAGATTGAAAAGAAAGTGTAATGCCCTGCCATGCAACCCTAGAGGAAGTTGCAAACTACAAACAATTTTGCTAAAAAAAATAAATTTTGGTTTAAAATTACAATTACATGTATGATAACAACACAAAGCCAACAATCCCCTAAGGTCCCAAGACAAAGATTAATTTAATTCACAAATTAAAACAACATGCATGAAATGAAACATAACAACATTCACTTAATCTAATTGAAGCACATACATTCCATACATGAGATTTCCATTAAGACCATAAGATCATTCATGGTTACTAAGGAAAAAATTTATATTATCACAATTACATCTCTCATTCCCAGAATGAGGTAAATCAATGACACGATTGTTTATTACAATTTCCACCTAGATAAAAATGAGGGGTACACAAAATACAATAGCACTAGTATAAATGAAACCAAGGTAGCAACTGGAATCCCACGAGCTCTCTGACATGAAAGCCTCAACCACATAAGCCAATGCCTAAAAAATGGAGTAAGGTGCATGTTCCACCCAACCATGCGATACCCGAAGGCTCACCCCCCGTGCTAGGAGATAGTAACAAGGGTTTCAGGTCATGACCAACAACCTCTATACATAGGCAACATGACTCAACTGGAAAAGGATATGAACATGACATCACATGATATAAAGGTTACAATGCTTCAAGATTTTAAATACATGAACACATCATGAATACAAACACAATGCTGACTTAGGAGAAGTGTCATCACAATGTCACATGGGATATCCTGGCAAGTCTTCCTAGGTCCCGGCCCCCATCTCGGGATATCTTGGTAACCTCTAACGACTCCCGGCCCCACATGCAACCAATGCGGAATCAGTTATCTTTCGAAGGGACAAGATAACGATCTTGCCATTCCAGGCCTTCTCGTCTCATCCCAAGTCTATACAAGCACTTGCGTCCATGAGCGAGGCAAAATTAATCTTTTTAAATGTTGGTACCACCTATGCTAATTAATCGGTTTAAGTTTTCACTGAATTAACCAACTTACATTGAGATCTCCTGGCACCACTTTGTGTGTCGGCCCTCAATGCAAGCCACTTCTCTAAGACAACACGTGGAACTATGCCACCACCAAAGGGTACTCAAGTGCAACCTAGGGATAATGAATCCCTAAACATGACATAAAGTCAACGTAGCCAGTTCATGATAACCGGGTACAACACAGAACACAATTAAGCACTACCCAACGCAAACAAGGTCAACCAACATGACAGCAACCCCAAAACACATAAAAGAAAAAAAACTATCTAGAATACTTACATAGTACTGACTAGACCTCCCCCACCCCTAGAATTTATGCCAAACATCAAAAGTAAGCACTACAAGCAATTTTAAATAAAAGCTAAAATTAGGATTTCGTAAATCCAATTCACCCAATGACGTAGTGCACTTAACTAATTTAACTCATCATAAGCTTGCACAGATTCAAGAGGCTCAAAACACACTGGCAATCCACAATGGTTTAGCTATACGTTAGTTCTCCTTGGCTCGATCCATTTAAAAATTTAAATCCATCTCTTTTTGTTCATTCAATAATTTATTGTAAACAAATTCTTCAGTTAAATATAACTATATATAAATACTAAATATCTATGCAATTATATATAATATATATATATCCAATACATATATATACAATTACATATATATTTAAAAATACACATATAACTGATATTTAAGTATACAATAGTTATCACCTAATGCACCCATTAAAATATAATATAAATATATTATAACATACATATTATATTTAATTATTAAAACAAATAAAATAATAAAATAATAAAATAATAAACAAAATTTATATTTATATATATTAAATATAATATATAATATATATACACATGTTATATATATATATATTATATTTAATAAATATAATATAAAAATCTAACTTGAAAAAAAAAAAGTCGATGCAACCAAAGGGAGGCTGGGACACAGCTGTGAGCTGCGCCCAACCCTGGGCTACGCTACCCATGGTAGCGCCCCCCCTAGGGTGGGCTGGGCTGGCCACAGTGCTGCCCCCCTCCCCACTACCATATAAAATTAACATTATATTTTATTTCTTTAAACTGCTGCAACAGGGACGGAAAATAGAGGGGAAACCCTGCCCCTGCTCTGTTCTGGGATAAATCTCAGACAAAGACATAAAAGAAACTAAAAATTAAAAAAAAAATAAAACAACTTCCAAAGAATTATAATTTTAAAAACTGACTTTCTCAAACTTATACAAGTTTAAAATAACAGAAAAGCAAATGGTATCATGGAAAACTTAGAATTTAACCCAACTATTTGATGGTTTTTACATTCTTTTCCACACTAAATGAAGTTTTTCTCAACACACAAAAATTTCACAAGAGGTTTAAATTAAGCTCTATTCAAACACACAGAAATTTCACAAGAGTTTTCTTTTTCATTTGGATTCACCATATTTTGTTTAAACAATTTTTGTTGAAAGCTTGATAATACAAAATTTTGAATCTCTAAATTTTCACCCTATCTTGACAGTTTTGATTCAAGTTGAAATGAAATTTCTTGATGGGTTTCCCTTCCATTCACAGTTTTTTTAAAATCTTCTATCATTTTGAACAGCTTCTAAACTATTTCCAAAATAAAGAGATTGCATAAAGTTTAAACAAGCACCTTGTGTTTTCTCCAACCTTGAGATCTTTCAATGGAGGGTTGCCCTCTTCCTTCAAATTCAGCTGCACTGGTTTTCCAATCTTCTCTATCAAGATTTCTCCAAGAATTCCAAGTTTTTTTCTTGCTCTCCAAAAATTACCAATTATGAAGATAATTCAAAAAAAGAAATCTATTTTCCTTATCCCCTTCTCCAAAAAAAAATGTCAAACCCCTAATTTAGCCACCCACCAAAAGTTATTGCAATTTAGATATTTTTGGATATTTCATTTTTTTGGAAATTAATAAAACAACTTTGTCTTCCTTTTCAAATGCATAATATTCATTTAAAAAACCAAATTCCATTTACCCCTCAATGCTAACTAAATTCACTTTATTTCACAAAATTGAATCCAACTATTACATTTAAAACAAATTATTATTATTTTTAATTTTATTTTCTTACATGAGGAATGCAATACAACTTCTAAATGTATAATTTTTTTTTGTCTCATTATTTAATAATGCTAACACAATTGGACTAATTAAATTAATCCACAATAAATCTAATTCACGGTTAGATTATTTTATCAATTGAATTAAATCAACTAATTAATTAATAAGCACTCTATTATGAATTTGGCAATAAAATTAAATTAAGCAACACCATTTCACTAGGAATTAAATCACGCACGCAAGGAGAGACGAGATGACAAGACAAATAGCTTATCCCAACTGACAACCTGACAACCCACTATGGCTAGGGTGATGTCACGACATAGAAACCCAAGCTACTATCTCCCAATCATTTTTCGTTGAACAAGGGACATGCTCAGACCTACAAAATCAGGTGGAGTCAATGTCATGTACCTGCATCCTACACACAACACGAGTGTCGAACATGCATACATATATATAAAAATATCCAAACACACCGTGAAAAAGGAAATCGCAGAATCACAGGGCACTCGCGTGCGAGTGATGTGATCCCGTCCCCTTCACCAATACAATAACGCTAACTGACGCCTCTAATCATCAATGGTAATCAAAGCATGAGCATCAATAATTCACATACTTGCTAATTTAATTCACAACATGAAATAATAATATCATTTGATTAAAGTACTATCGCATTAAAACATAATGTTTACATCGCTTAACAATTAGCGGTCAAAAGTAACCAAGTTTATAACCAACATGCTAACAAGGCAAAATATACATAACGAACACTGTTCGATCAAAAGAACAAAATGGAGGGTTGTTACATCCTCTGCCCCTAGGGTCAGGCTTACTCCTGGAAGCCTGCAAACAAATAGGGATAAAGTTCCCTCATCCTAGCTGCATCCTCCCAAGTGGATGATGAGTCATCCCTAGGATCCCACTGAATCCTAACCTGATCAATATCTCACCCTTGAAGAGTGAGTGTTCTGCGCTCCACCATGGCCACGGGCTCCAAAGCCAGCTGCCCGTCCTCTACCTGCAAAGCATTCCAATCAAGGACATGAGAAATGTCTAGATGGTATGGCCGAAGAACTAATACATGAAATATGTCGTGCACACGCGAGAGACTGGGCGGTAAAGCAAGATGGTAAGCAACATGACAAATCTTCTAGAGAATCTCGAAGGGTCCAACAAAGCGAGGCGCTAACTTAGAGCCTTTTCCATAACAGATGGGACTCTTTCGTGGATGCACACGCAAGAAGACTCTATCACCTACTAAAAATTGACGATCCACTCTATGCGCATCTGCATACTTCTTCTGCCTATCCTGTGCTGCCACCAAGTGCTCTCTAATCCTCTCTACCTGCTACTCCATATCATGCAACATCTCGGGACCCAAAGTTACCCTGTCCTCTAGATGATCCCAACTCAAGGGAGTGCGACATGGTCACCCATTCAATGCCTGGAATGGAGCCATACCGATAGAACTCTGAAAGCCATTATTATAGGCAAACTCTACCAAATAGAGATAGTCCTCCCATCATGTCTATTGGTCCATCACATACATACGCAACATGTATTTGAGGATATAATTAACCCTCTCAGTCTGCCCATCTGTCTCTAGGTGGTAAGCTAAACTGAAGTTCAACTGTGTTCCCATCGCATGCTGTAATGACGTCCATAGAGCTGAGGTGAACATTGGATCCCTGTCAGAGATAATCTGACGTGGAATACCATGCAACCTCACTATATCCTCCATGAAAACTCTAGCTACAGATGATGCAGTATAGGAAGAGCGCATAGGTGAGAAGTGTGCTACCTTTGTCAACCTATCCACTGTTACCATAATAGCATCATGCCGTCTCAAAGAGTTAGGTAAACCAACAATGAAATCCAATGAGATTATATCCCATTTCCACTCTGGTACTAAATGTGACTGTAGAAGCCCTGCTGGATGTTGGTGCTCGGCCTTCACCCGCTGACACTCAAGACATCTTGACACAAAATCTGTAATATCTCGCTTCATCCTTGGCCAAAAATATAACTGACACAAATCTGCATACATCTTCTTCACCCCTGGATGGGCTGAATAAGGTGCACGATGTGCTTCAGTCATGACCAAAGCACGAAGATCACATGATGGGGGAACGTATATGCATCCTGTGTGTCTCAATATCTCGTCAGCATCTAGAGAGTATCCTGAATATCTACCCTCAAGAGGTCTTCATGCCTCTATTATCGATCTAACATCCTGATACCAACTGTCGGCTGGGAAGGCAGAAAGAATCCGACTCCGCAAATCAACAATAAGAGACAACTCAGATATCTCATTCCTTCGCCTACTAAGGGCATCTGCAACCACATTCTCCTTCCCTTGGATATACTTCACCTCAAAGTCATATTCACAGAGAAACTCCATCCATCGCCTTTTCCTAGCATTAAGGTTAGGCTGCGTGAAGATATACTGAAGGCTCCTATGATCACTATGCAGCTCAAACCTATGCCCAAGAAGAAAGTGCCTCCATCTCATCAATGCATGAACCATTGCTACCAACTCAAGATCGTGGGTAGGATAGTTTAGCTCATGATCCTTGAGCTTCCATGACTCATATGCAATGACACGACCCTCCTGCATCAATACTGCTCCTAATCCCTCCAAGGATGCATCTGTACAAACTACAAAGTCCCCAGTGGGATCTAGAATCACAAGTATAGGTTCATTGGTCAACTTCCCCTTAAGATACTGAAAGGTTGTCTCACACTTCTCAGCCCACTCAAACTTCTTTCCTTTTCTCTGAAGGGAGGTTATAGGATTCCCTAGCCTCAAAAATTCCTACACAAATCACTTGTAATAACCCACTAGCCCCATGAAGCTACGTATCTCAGCCACATTCGTGGGCACAAGCCAATCTAAAATCACTTGGATCTTTGCAGGATCCACTGAAATACCCTCTCCTGAGATCATGTGACCAAGGTATTGGACCTCAGTCCTGAAGAATTGACACTTCGATAAGTTAGCATACAACTGATTATCTCACAAACACTGCAATACCTTTCGCAAGTGCTCCTCATGTTCCTCCATGGTTCTAGAGTATACCAAAATATCATCTAGGAACACAAGAACAAACCTGTCAAGGTATGTCTGAAATATCCCATTCATAAGACTCATGAACACTGAGGGTGCATTCATCAAACCAAATGGCACAACCGTGAACTCATAGTGACCATACCATTTTCGGAACGCGGTCTTATGAATATCTGACTCGAAGATTCAAAGCTGATGATACCCTGACTTGAGATCAATCTTTGAAAAGATGGTAGCACCCTTGATCTGATCGAATAGATCGTCAATCCTAGGAAGAGGATACCGATTTCTGATGGTCACTTTGTTCAACTGTCGGTAATCAATGCATAACCGAAGTGAACCATCCTTCTTCTTTACGAAGATGACAGGTGCTCCCCATGGAGAAACACTAGGGCAAATAAAACCCTTCTCTAGCAATTCCTCGAGCTGCAACCGAAGCTCTTTCAGCTCCTGGATAGTCATATGATAGGGAGCTCGTGAAATGGGTTCTGATCCAGGTACCAAGTCTATCTTGAAGTCAATGTCTCTCTGAGGAGGCATCCCTAGAATCTCGTCTGGAAAGACATCGAAAAACTCTTGAAGGATGGGGTGACTATCAAGAGAAACCTTCTCTTCTCCACCTCCTAGATCCAAATCATCCACTGTAACAGTGAACAATTGGCAACCCTGCCACAAACACCTTCTCAACTACATAGCTGAGATGATCCTCAAGGAGATCGGCCTCTAAACCCCTACTACCTCTATCTCTCTACCAAATGTCCCAATGCATCTAATTGACTTACATCGACAATCAATGACTGCACTATGATCCTCTAGCCAATTCATTCCTATGACAACGTCATAAGAACCCAATGGAATAACACGAAGGTCCAAGGTAGTCTGGAGAGGTCCAACCTCTAACCTACACTCTAACACAAGGGAAAGGGATGCAACTTTTGCACCCGAAGCTAACTCTACCTGCCACCTATCGACCTGCTTTACCGCATCCAGTCTACATCGCGTCATGACTGATGGAGAAACAAATGAATCAGATGCTCTAGAATCAAATAAAATAGAAATTGGGTTACCCCCCAACATACCATAGCCCTTAACGACTGTCCCCTAGTGCTCTGCCTAGCGATTGTCAACCGCTGCGAATACTCGATTCCCACGGCTTGCATCTCCTACAATCCGCTCTGATGCCACTGGTCCCTAAGAATAATCTGATGTGCCCTTATTGGGACACATCCTCGCTATGTGACCCTGTTGGCCACACACAAAACATCCAGTGCCTCTACCAAAGCCCCTGCCTGTAGGTGGTGTGCTAGACTGCTGCGCACTACCCCTGAAAGAAGAATGAGAACTCTACGCTGGCTGCTCAGAGTTGAAGCATCTCATGCACCTCCAACTCCTGTCCCCCTGCCTCTACTGGAAACCCTTCCATTTTCCCTGGGAACCTTGCTGCTACTACTGACCACCCTGAGACGGACCCTGCTGGGCTCTATAAGGTGCACCTCCCTGAGGCTGACCCCCTCGAGCACTAGTCCCAGCTGCTGAACCGCTGCCCACCTGCACTCCTACATGACCACCTAAGGCCATCGTCAGGTTCTCCTTAATGAGCCTAGCCTTATCGACTACCACCTCCATGGTCCTGGGTTCAAAAACCTACACTCCACCACTGATACGGGCATTTAAGCACCTGAGAAAATGTTGTACCAACATGCCCTCATCATCACCTATACCTGCATATTGTTTGAGCTCATATAAATGATGCTCATACATCTCTACTGACATAGTCATCTGTCGAAGGGTGTTGAACTCATCCCCTCAACGCTACCTCCAATGCTCGAAAAGGAATCTAGCCTGAAACCGCTCTAGGAACAACTCCCAAGAAACTGTACCAATGTCTAGATGGAGCTTCTGCTCCTCTAATCTCCACCAAGTGGAGGCAAATCCCCTCAGGTGCATGATAGCGCACCTAGCTTGAGTGTTGCTCCCATATGGGTGCATAGCAAAACACCTAGTCAAGTCAATGAGCCATGTCTCTGCCTCCAAACCACTGCCTGATCCATCGAAAGTGGGTGGTCGTGCTCTAAGAAAATCCCTCATATGGGCTGCTACCTCTGAATCAAAGTGAATTGGTACCTCTCTCTCTCTAACCACCACTGGCTCTACCTCTTGCCTAGGCCCAAGGCGGGCAAGGATCTCCTCCAACAACTAACACAATTGAGCATCTTTGATCCTGGGTGGATCCAAATTCTGATTGCCATCTCCCTGAATGTTCTGAGAAGCCTGTTGCTCCTCATGGTCAGAAACAAGTGGGACATGCGGAGGTGGGTCTTGTTGTTCCTCAATGCGACCGCCTAAACGGCCACGTCTACGACCCCCTCCTCTTCCACGCCTGCGAGACATTATCCTATACATACACAAAAAGGCATTAAGCACAACGCACAAATAAAATCCACACACCTAAAAGCTTAATGGGCTCATCATAATCCCAGATTACCCAGTGTTTAAACCTGGCTCTGATACCATGTGTAATGCCCTGCCATGCAACCCTAGGGGAAGTTGCAAACTACAAACAATTTCGCTAATTTTATTTATTTTTGTTTAAAATTACAATTACATGTATGATAACAACACAAAGCCAACAATCCCCTAAGGTCGCAAGACAAATATTAATTTAATTCACAAATTAAAACAACATGCATGAAATGAAACATAACAACATTCACTTAATCTAATTGAAGCACATACATTCCATACATGAGATTTCCATTAAGACCATAACATCCTTCATGGTTACTAAGGACAAAAGTTATATTATCACAATTACATCTCTCATTCCTCGAATGAGGTAAATCAATGACACGATTGTTTATTACAATTTCCACCTCGATAAAAAATGAGGGGTACACAAAATACAATAGCACTAGTATAAATGAAACCAAGGTAGCAACTGGAATCCCATGAGCTCTCTGACACAAAAGCCTCAACCACATAAGCCAATGCCAAAACAACGGAGTAAGGTGCACGTTCCACCCAACCATGCGATACCTAAAGGCTCACCCCCCTGCTAGGAGATAGTAACAAGGGTTTCAGGTCATGACCAACAACCTCTATACATAGGCAACATGACTCAACTGGAAAAGGATACAAACATGACATCACATGACATAAAGGTTACAATTCTTCCAGATTTTAAATACATGAACACATCACGAATACAAACACAATGCTGACTTAGGAGAAGTGTCATCACAATGTTGCATGGGATATCCTGGCAAGTCTTCCTAGGTCCCGGCCCCCATCTCGGGATATCCTGGTAACCTCTAACGACTCTCGGCCCCAGATGCAACCAATGCGGAATCAGTTATCTTTTGAAGGGACAAGATAACGATCTTGCCATTCCAGGCCTTCTCGTCTCGTCCCAAGTCTATACAAGCAATTGCGTCCATGAGCGAGGCAAAATTAATCTTTTTAAATGTTGGTACCACCTATGCTAATTAATTGGTTTAAGTTTTCACTGAATTAACCAACTTACATTGAGATCTCCTGGCACCACTTTGTGTGCTGGCCCTCAATGCAAGCCACTTCTCTAAGACAACACGTGGAACTATGCCACCACCAAAGGGTACTCAAGTGCAACCTAGGGATAATGAATCCCTAAACATGACATAAAGTCAACGTAGCCAGTTCATGATAACCGGGTAAAACACAAAACACAATTAAGCACTACCCAAGGCAAACAAGGTCGACCGACATAATAGCAACCCCAAAACACATAAAAGAAAAAAAACTATCTGGAAGACTTACATAGTACTGACTAGACTTCCCCCACCCCTAGAATTTATGCCAAACATCAAAAGTAAGCACTACAAGCAATTTTAAATAAAAGCTAAAATTAGGATTTCGTAAATCCAATTCACCCAATGACGTAGTGCACTTAACTAATTTAACTCATCATAAGCTTGCACAGATTCAAGAGGCTCAAAACACACTGACAATCCACAATGGTTTAGCTATACGTTAGTTCTCCTTGGCTCGATCCATTTAAAAATTTAAATCCATCTCTTTTTGTTCATTCAATAATTTATTGTAAACAAATTCTTCATTTAAATATAACTATATATAAATACTAAATATCTATGCAATTATATATAATATATATATATATCCAATACATATATATACAATTACATATATATTTAAAAATACATATATAACTGATATTTAAGTATACAATAGTTATCACCTAATGCACCCATTAAAATATAATATAAATATATTATAACATACATATTATATTTAATTATTAAAACAAATAAAATAATAAAATAATAAAATAATAAACAAAAATTATATTTATATATATTAAATATAATATATAATATATAACACATGTTATATATATATATTATATTTAATAAATATAATATAAAAATCTAACTTAAAAAAAAAAACAAAAGTCGATGCAACCAAAGGGAGGCTGGGACGCAGTTGTGAGCTGCGCCCAGCTCACCCTGGGCGATGCTGCCCATGGCAGCGCCTCCCACAGCCATGGGAGGAGATGCCATGGCAGCGCCCCCCCTGGGGTGGGCTGGGCCGGCCACAGTGCCGCCCCCCTCCCCACTACCATATAAAATTAACATTATATTTTATTTCTTTAAACTGCTACAATAGGGACGGAAAACAGAGGGGAAACCCTGCCCCTGCTCTGTTTTGGGATAAATCTCATATAGAGACATAAAAGAACCTAAAAATTAAAAAAAAAAAAACAACTTCCAAAGAATTATAATTTTAAAAACTGACTTTCTCAAACTTATACAAGTTTAAAATAACAGAAAAACAAATGGTATCATGGAAAACCCAGAATTTAACCCAACTATCTGATGGTTTTTAAATTCTTTTCCACACTAAATGAAGTTTTTCTCAACACACAGAAATTTAACAAGGGGTTTAAATGAAGCTCTTTTCAAACACATAGAAATTTCACAAGAGTTTTCTTTTTCATTTGGATTCACCATATTTTGTTCAAACAATTTTTGTTGAAAGCTTGATAATACAAAATTTTGAATCTCTAAATTTTCACCCTATCTTGAGAGTTTTGATTCAAGTTGAAATGAAATTTCTTGATGGGTTTCCCTTCCATTCACAGTTTTTTTTAAATCTTCTATCATTTTGAACAGCTTCTAAACTATTTCCAAAATAAAGAGATTGCATAAAGTTTAAACAAGCACCTTGTGTTTTCTCCAACCTTGAGATCTTTCAATGGAGGCCTGCCCTCTTCCTTCAAATTCTGCTGCACTGGTTTTCCAATCTTCTCTTTCAAGATTTCTCCAAGAATTCCAAGTTTTTTTCTTGCTCTCCAAAAATTACCAATTATGAAGATAATTCAAAAAAAAGAAATCTATTTTCCTTATCCCCTTCTCCAAAAAAAAATGTCAAACCCCTAATTTAGCCACCCACCAAAAGTTATTGCAATTTAGATATTTTTGGATATTTCATTTTTTTGGAAATTAATAAAACAACTTTATCTTCCTTTTCAAATGCATAATACTCATTTAAAAAACCAAATTCCATTTACCCCTCAATGCTAACTAAATTCACTTTATTTCACAAAATTGAATCCAACTATTACATTTAAAACAAATCATTTTTTTTTTAATTTTTTTTTCTTACATGAGGAATGCAATACAACTTCTAAATGTTTTTTTTTTTTGTCTCATTATTTAATAATGCTAACACAATTGGACTAATTTAATTAATCCACAATAAATCTAATTCACGGTTAGATTATTTTATCAATTGAATTAAATCAACTAATTAATTAATAAGCACTCTATTATGAATTTGGCAATAAAATTAAATTAAGCAACACCATTTCACTAGGAATTAAATCACTCGTGCAAGGAGAGACGAGATGACAAGACAAATAGCTTATCCCAACCGACAACCCGACGACCCACTATGGCTAGGGTGATGTCACGACATAGAAACCCAAGCTACTATCTCCCAATCATTTTCCGTTGAACAAGGGACATGCTCAGACCTGCGAAATCAGGTGGAGTCAATGTCCTATACCTGCATCCTGCACACAACACGAGTGTCGAACATTCATACATATATATAAAAATATCCAAACACACCGTGAAAAAGGAAATCGCAGAATCACAGGGCACTCGCGTACGAGTGATGTGATCCCATCCCCTTCACCAATATAATAACGCTAACTGATGCCTCGAATCATCAATGGTAATCAAAGCATAAGCATCAATAATTCAAATACTTGCTAATTTAATTCACAACATGAAATAATAATATCATTTGATTAAAGTACTATCGCATCAAAACATAATGTTTACATCACTTAACAATTAGCGGTCAAAAGTAATCAAGTTTATAACCAATGTGCTAATAAGGCAAAATATACATAACGAACACTGTTCGATCAAAAGAACAAAATGGAGGGGTGTTACAGAAAGGGTGATGGGAAATGTTATTGTCTTTGCAATAATTGCAAGGGCTTAAAGATGAGAATACTTTTAATCGCAACAACTGAGAAACATTGTAGACAACATAACCACATTGAAGGGGGGCATGATTATCATCCATTGGTAAGTTGTTCATTATATGTCTTCATATTGATTGAATTTGTAAATGTTTATATCATTTAACATTTTATATATATATAAAAATCACTTGATCATGATCATGGTTTATTTGTGTCAATCACTATTATAAGGGTGGGGCACCCTAGCTTGGCACATGATATGGATTATCATAGCTTGGAGAATGTGGTTTTACAAGTGGAGGAACATGGAGCTGTGAATATCAAAGATTAAGTTAATGATCCTATGGAATAAGATGATCATGCGCCAAAAAAAATAGTTAAAGATGATAATACAAATACATTGATCCATGACACATTTAGTGGCACAACTAATAATGATGATCGAGATGAATTTGATGATGTTCATGATTTACCTGTACTTGAGAAGGAATACGAGCCCCTTTATGAAGGCTCCCAAACAACTCTTCTCTCTATTGTATTGTTGCTGGTGAACTTGAAGGTTATGAATGGTTTATCCAACATAGCAATCTCATGGATGTTAAGGTATGTCATATATGTCATCTTTTTCATCTATTTTTGTTGTTAGTTCATCACTAGTAAATAAAGGATGAAATATCTACCACTAATATTCTTTATATTAACAAAGTATTTTTTTGATATAGATTGATAGGTGAATTTTTGTTACCACCATCAAATATTTTACCTCGCTCATACCAAGATTTATTTTCCATTATGAAATATATTGGAATGGAGTATCAATCAATAGATGCATGTATCAATGATCATATTATATATCATAAACAACATGAATTTGCAACAGAATGCCCAAAATGCCATATTAGTAGTTATCGAATAGATCAACTAACAAAAAAGGTTCCTTGCAAGGTTTTTCATTATATTCCCATTATTCCACGTATACAACGATTATTTAGGTGCATAAGCTTAGCGTAATTTATGGATTACCATGCACAAAATAGAAGTGGAGATGACATTGTTTGAATTCCTATAGCTAGTTCTGCATTTAGGGACATGAAGGAAAAATGGCCACACTTTAAAGAAGAACCTCGTAATCTCAGGCTTTCATTGGCATCGGAT
The DNA here is from genome assembly GCA_007258455.2 of Sequoia sempervirens. Lineage (NCBI taxonomy): Eukaryota > Viridiplantae > Streptophyta > Pinopsida > Cupressales > Cupressaceae > Sequoia > Sequoia sempervirens. Next base: position 688,584,267 of record VDFB02271358.1, read on the forward strand.
GGTGTCAATCCATTTGGAGTGATGAGATCTATTTACTTGGTGTGGCTTGTTTTTGTTATTAACAATAACATTCCTCCATGGATGTCAATAAAGAGGGAGCACATAATGTTGGAAATGATTGTTCTAGGTATTTATTTACATCAATTTTCTTTAATGTAGTAGCATCTCACTTGTCTTATTTTTGCATAATGACTTATAATTTTTCATTTAATAATCATGTACATTAATTTATATATATTGCAGTAAAATGGTTATAATAATTTTGTAATGTTTATGTTCATTCAACTAGGTATGTACCAAGTTAAAGATATGAATGTATATATTGAGCCTCTTATTGATGAGTTACTAAAGTTATGGAATGGCATCACTATGTATGACGTCTCTAGACCAATAGGACAAATAAAATTTCAATTCCATGCAATGCTTGTATAGAAAATTCATGATGCCCTAGGGCTAACACATTTTTGTGTTAAGTTATAACATTTGACTGCACTTTAATTATATTTAATTTTATGAAGTATATATCATGCATTTTTTTTAAATAATCTATTCATTATATATAATTATAAAAAATGGCATATTTAATCCAATTATATATGATCTTGTAGGTCTTCAAACAAAGGGAAAATTTGCATGTCCAGTTTGTGGTCCAAAGATGAAATCTCACTATTCAACAAGTTTAGGAAAGTAGGTGTTTGATGAGTATAGGCACTTCCTCCACAAAAATCATAAGTATCAAACTACTAAAAAACATCTTTTCAATCAGAAAGAAGAGACTACATCAAAACCATGAAGAATGACACCTCACCTATGGAAGTTGGAATCTAATAGAATTAATCATCAAGGTTATACATCAGATCAAATTGTTTATCTATCATATATGATATGTTTGGAATTTATATTTTTATATTGTGTTTTGTTTAAACTCATGCTGTAATTGAAAATGATTGCCGTTAATTTTTTTAACTTATATGTTTCATGAAGGTCATCAAGGCATTAATGACCAAATTTCACAAGGACTGAAAAGTTGTCCTAGGCAATTTAGTAGGTTTCCCTACTACAAGAAGCAACAAATTATGCATTTGTTTGATACAATGCATATCAGAAAGAATATAACATAAAAGTTATGGAAAATATTGGATGGAGGGCATGACAAAGAAAAAATTGTCAAAATTTGTAGTGACATTAAGGAAGCCAATCATGCAATGAAAAATGTCATTCAATTAAATAGCGATGGAGACCAAATTAATATAAGTGTCTTTCCTTGGTTATTAACAGAGCAGCAAAGCAATGTTATAAAATAATTCATGCAAAAAAATTGATTTCCCACAGGATTTGTTGCAAACATAAACAATATCATAACAAAGAAAGGTGAATTTTGGTTAGGGATAAAATGCATGATAATTGGCATACCTTCATTAAGGTAACTTTATTCTAGTATATTTTATATATATTTGTATACTACATGTAATTTTCAATGTATTATGTTTACTAGTTTTGGAAAAATAACTAAAAGATCATTTTATAATTGTTGTAGTATGTTTTACCTCTATCTCTCCCAGACAACTTCGACAAAAGTGTCAAGCAATATATATATGATCCTAGAAAATACATGAGGTAAGTAGCAATATTTGTTCAATTCATTGTATAGATTGTATATTTTCTATTTGTTTTATTTTTTATGTAATATATTGTATATTTTTGTTAAATCTCACTAATATGTTTGTGCCTTGAATCACTTGTAGATGGTTGTCATCTAAAGAAATCCATAAAGAAGATATAAATTATTGGAGGAGAAAAATTCCTCATCTAATGTGTGAAATGTAAAAATGTCTACCTTTGACATTTTTCAATGCTCAAGAGCACTACCTCATACACCAAGTTGAGGAGATTGAATTATGTGGACCTATACACAAAAGGTCAATGTGGATGGTTGAGAGGAATTTGAAATTTTTGAAGGCTTTGGTTAGACAAAGAGCACATCCTGAGGGTTATATGGTGGAGGGATATATGGTATACCAAACCATGGTGTACATTACTAAATATCTTCCTAAGTTTGCAATAAAGATCCATGTAGATCGCATTTGGGATCCCAAATCCATTAACAAATTTGAAGGGGAGTACCTGATGGGGAAAGGTAGATTGAGGAAAGTGAGGGGTAATTATAAGATGGTCATGGAGATTAATTAGAATGCATTTTACATTTCCTTCAATTTCTTGAAAAGAGACAACAGAGAACTAGTCCAAATGAAAGAATCTTCCACACTCAAATAGAAAAGTATTTGTATTGTATTACTCCTAAAAATAAGTCTTTCACTGCTAAAAAGTATTAAAATATTAAAAACTGTTGATGATCAAATTTATTACAATTCGAATTTCATATATATAAGAAGAAGACCCAACAAAGGTGTCTCTTTGGATTGTCTTTTAAAAAAAAAATTAAACTACTGATCTTAATTAAACTTATAAAATAATTTAATCTTCTCCTAACATTGAATTAGCTACTGAGAGATGTTTTTTATACTCCTCCAAGGTATGGGTATCTACATCATGCACTGCATTTCAAGATTCATATTCGAGTTTTATCATCAATTCCATATGTTTTCGTGCTCCATCCAACAATAGCCCTTCTGCTTTGACTATATCCAATGCTTCCTAAAGTATCCTATTACATTCATCCATCCTATTAACTCTCAAAAATGCAAGAAACATAACTCGAGAGGTTGCCAAACTCTTGGTATGTTTTAGGGTAACATACAAGGCCAAATATTCTAGACCTTCTTCTCTTCAGGTGTTACTAGACCTAGGCAGGTACACCTATATGAGTGAAGAAGACTTGATTTGTGTTTATTCTTCTAGCAATTTATCCACAATGGAAAGTAAGAGTGGAAAATTGAATCTTTATTGTGGTATAGATTGTATATGCAATATCAAGGCTAATCCTAATGTGTTCAGTTAACAAATATAAAATATAAAATGGATGAACTAAAATGAAGTATGTAAGACTAGTGCCTCATTGGGTATATGGAGTCTAATGAAGGTCTAGAAAAGTGTAATCTATGATGGCAATAATTCAAACTGTTCAACACACAAATGTAGTTTACAACTTGTACAAACCTGCAAGTAAGTGATTGGCATATTCTAGTTGAGATAAAATGACAACCCTACTTATATGATTCTTCTTATTGATCCAATTAATGCTTCCCAGTTATTGTGATTGATTAGAAGGATTTAATCTCTACTCGAGAGAACCAAATAACCACATCACACAAGTACAACAAATGTGTCTTGATAAACTAAATATATGTTGGATATATTAATTTAAACAACAAAAAATTATCAAAATGGAGACAACCAAATAACTATATCATTCCAACAAACAACTGATACCATGATTAAGCCACGAATTCAAACATCTTCATTAAATCCATCAAAATTCATACATGCATCTAAGTCCTTTTAGATAAAAACATCATTGCAAAATTACTTACTATATATTTCTCCTATCTTCCTATCTATAGCTCTCCTGGTCATATAGAATAGGTATAAATATAACAAACTATTAAAGGACACGTCCTTTCAAAAAAAAATTGCATAACAATAATAAACTAGTGGTTAGACTCTATGTAGCCATAAATGGATTTTTGAAAAATGATCAAGGTAATCCTGATGTGCATGTGTGTTGACATCTCCAACTACATTTTGAATTTCTATCTCTATGATCACCATTCGTTCGTTCTACTCACAAGCCTCATCTAGTGTTGAATTGTATCCTATAGTTTCCTTTAGAATTGTTTGCAGTATTGATTCACATTCCCTATTCCATTTGTCCTTTTCCTTTAATTACCCTTTGTCTTCGAATAATATTGGTAATCCCTTCTTAGTGGCATCAATCAGCTCCTATTCACCCCCCTGCAATTCTTCTTGAAAGTCCTCATGCCTCTTTATGAAATGATTGGCAATATCAATAGTTGCATTATCTAGAAACCTCTTTCACTTATTTCTTGGAGTTTCTCGTGGATTCTCCCATCAATCCTCTTATGTTCTCGTTATGCATCATAATTTTTCAAATGTGTTCCCCAAAGTTTACTCATGCAAGTCATCAAGTTGGCTTGCCTCTTCTTTATCATTGAAGTGAGTGCATCATATTTTCCCTGTGAGTATGCATCTAACCCTACCCACTGATCTTTTGTATGAGAACTCTCTCCATGAGTTAATTTCTTTGTGGGTCCTAATGTTATTCCCACCATATCCTTCAAACAATCATTCTCTTTAAGAAATATTTCATTGTTCATTCTATAAATTTCATTTTCTTTCATCAACATTTGAATCTATGCTTTATTCAATTTAGTAACATTAATGCCAATATCTGTTGTGGTTATGGGATCAACCTCTCCAAATTTTAAGGTCATCACATGCCCAAATTCCTTTTCAGTATCAATCACAACCAATTTTCTATGAGGTGGATATAAGGCCCAAATCATGAGCGACCCTTCATCTAGATTGTACCTAGATCTTGCATATATCTCTATCACACCTTTAGGGTTGGGCTTATATGTGGCATTATTTTTCTTCAAGAAACTATCAAATACTAAGACAAAATTCAAATCTATCTTGAGAAAAATCATGACTCTTGCATCTTCTAGCAATTTTCTCCCCTTTGTAGGGGTCATATCCTCCATTTCTTTATCCACACTTGTCTTCAAACTACCCAACAATTGTCCTTCATTAGTTGGTGTTATATTTCCAACTGAATCCATTATTTTTTTCCCTTTCTACTTATACAAGAAATCCTTAAACTATGGAGTTTTAACAAATTCATCACTAGCTACGAAGGATCTATATGCAATCTCCCTAGGAGGGCATTTGTAAGCTTGAGTTCTTGATCTAGAGATTTTTTCAATTGTGCTATAAGGCCTATTATCACCAGGTGTTTCCTCCTCTGAAGATAGCATCCCAACATCTGGAAATCCTCTATTGTACTCATCAACCACTCTTTTTGCTTCCTCTTCTTCCAGATTTCTGATCAAATCATCATATTGATGGGGCATATGATCATACCCACCCAGGTTTATTTTGTCCCTTGGAAAGTTGATATACCCCTCTCGATCAAATCCTTTTCAAGGTGGACCTTTCTTCATGTTATATTGCAACAATTTATTCAAAACCAAATCATCTCCTTCCCTTTCCAACATAGTGAAATCACTAAAACAAAGTGTGATAGGCATAAATGCCTGCTTTCCAAAAGAACTTAAATTCATGATAACTGAATAATCTAATTTCCTAGCAATCTCAAGATAGGAAATCTTGTCAAGTACTATTCTTGGAAGGATAAAGGGTGCATGCTCAAATCCATATATCCTAATCATTGTCACATATTCCAAATAGTACCAGTCTCCCTAATTATGATTAATAGGCCCATTAAAGTCCTTGGGTCTAAGGAACCCTTTTATTTGATTAGATAATGAATGTTCACAAGGGTGGTTATACAATTTATACAATGGCTTCACAAAATATTCTTCAAAATGTATGAAGAATGAATTGGAAAATTTGTTGTCATAGATGGCAGTCCAAAGTTGTACTGGTAATAGTCCTCGCTCCTTCTCCAATTGTGAAACCCTTAGCTTCTCAAGCCACATCTTCAAATCTTTCCCATAGTAAAGAATCATATGCATCAGGATTGAATAATGCTTCAAATGAAAAATTGGAGACCCCTTTTTTATTTCCATCAATATTGAATCAAGATCCTTGAAAATATGTGTGGCATAATTGAAAGGTCAAGAGTTATGGCACTAAATATCTACTGCAATTACCATCAACACAATTGACATGTATTTAGGAGCATCCACCCCTAGCACTTGGCACATTGAGTAATATGTATACTTCAAGTATGGTTCAAATAGGTAAACATGGAATGGGGGACCCTCATTATCATCCAATGGAGTTGTGTTGCCATCCTTTTTACATCTATACAATGGTAGTCTCCAACCCTTGTATATTGTATCCAATCTCTTGAATTCTCTCTCTAGCTTCTCATATATAATTTTGTCATTGCACACTCCTAGATTAAACACCTCAAAGATTGCAGCCTTTGATATGTGTATGAATGGTTTTCTATAAGGGTAAAAAATAGCTTTTAGCTTGGGATCATAACTAGCAGCTAACAGTTTTATCAATTCCACATCTACAAACACATTTGGGAATACTAGCTTTCCTAGGTTAAATTTCTAGGGGTTACACACTGGTTCATACTGATTCCTTCGGTGGTAATGGAAGATGAATACTCATATCCCCTAATTGGGGTCCATGTATCTTCTTTGTGTTTACACCTATCTTCTAAATTTTCTACATCCACCTTGAGCTGCACGAAGCACCTAGCCCTAGGTCTAGAGCTGGGAAATTGATCAATTTGGTCTTGGTTCAATTTTCTTTCAACTACCCTTGGTTCATTTTGTGCTTCAATTTTCTATTTTTTACTCTTGGGCCAACTACTCTCACTCTATTTTTTTCCTTTTTTTTTCCTTGAGCTTGTTCCCTCCATTATACTTTTTTTTTTAAATGAAAAAATTAGAAAATGAAATTGTAGAAAAATCACAAATTCTGTTTGAAATCCTCTAATTGCAAGGTTCTCTAGTTCTTCGTCCTTCCTTCTATTTCTTCTGTAGTGAATTTCACTCAATACCTTCTTCAATTATTATTATTCAATTCAAGAAATCAACTATCTCTTTGTGTTTGTGCTGCCATTAATGTTTTAGCTCTAAGGACAAGTTCACAATCTTTTTGAAATTCTCACTGTCACATCAAGTACCATGTATCGACAAGACAATCTGAATTCCAGGTGATTCTTTATATTTGGTTTTTTCCAATGTTCACCAAACAACCTATTGGTTATAGAAACACGATATCTTTCTCACCAATACATGATTTATCCTTTCAATCTTTTTAAATGTTACCAAAAGTCACTCTGATGATATTTTGATCTATTCACATCTTTATCAGCAAGAGATCATGCTTCGCTAAGACATTATGTAGTTTCTCCGACACTACGAGTCTCCTCGATGTTCATTCCTTCGATCTTGAATATGTCACCAAGAATATTTCTAATATAACTCTCATTGGCGTGACATGGAGCATTAGGAGAACCTTTAGAACTTACACTAATAGCTTCTTGTTTTTTTGATATGCTTCTCTATGCCTGATTGGTGAGACACGATGAACTTCTTACCGATGGTGATTCAACGATAAGACATAATTGCTCTGTATGACTTGTTGGCTTCACTCTGATGATGCTTGTCTCACCAATGAGTAGTTTCCTTTGTATCATCAGTGTGAGAGGATAAATTTCTCACTGATATATTTCATCAGTGAAACTCATAAGCTCATTTTGAATGATAGATCTCACGCCGATATCATTTGTCTTGTTGATGATCCCCTGCGTTGGTGAAATAGTGAGTTGTGTACACCCAATATGTATTCACCTAGGAACTTTGATTGATATGAAAACTTGGATTTATTGTCGATATTCTGAAAACACCATCATTGGAAAAAAATGACTTAGAGATCAGGGGGACCTACACCAACTCTTGCTGATATTGATAAAAAAAATTACTTACACAATTTTTTGGGGATCAAATTTGATTGTGATCATAGGAAATTACATCAAGATTTGGTTTTCTATGAGGGATTTATGAATGTAGAATTTTCAAAATTTTACAATTCCAACACATCCAATCATCTTGTTCCTTTAGAAGCCCATTCTTATCACATAATTTGGGTGATCCCAATTTATATTCTCCTTGTTATGCAAAAAACTATCAAAAATCAAAGAGGCATTAAGGTCCCGACCAGGAAATACTATTACACCAGATTCAAGTAACAATCTACCCCTTTCAGGGGTGATGTTCTACACTTCTCGTTCCTTTAGAAACCTGTTCTTATCACATAATTTGGGTGATCCCAACTTGTATTCTCCTTGTTATGAAAAAAAATATCAAAAATTAAAGAGGCATTGAGGTCCTGACCAGGAAATACTATTACACCAAATTCAACAATTGTCTACCCCTTTCAGGGGTGATGTTCTACACTTCACTTTCTATATCATCTTTCAACCTTTTCATCAATTATTGTTCATTTTCAAGGGTAGTATTTGGGATGGATTCCCTCAACCTTTTTCCTTTGTAATTATATAAAAAAAATTTAAATTCTCTTGACTTGACAAACTCATTATCAAAAATAAAGGATTCATAGGCTATAAGTCTATCATCTTCATCTACACACAATTCCATGGCTACATGTAAGTCCCTATCAGGGAGTTCTTCATATTCATCATTCATCATCTGAGAGACTGTTCTCTATTGTGATTTTGCTTCATTTTGTCCCATAGACTCTTCTTCAGATGAACCATCCATTTCTTGCAACCTTTTCTTTTTTATCTCTAGCTCCATTAAATTTTCTATAACCTCCTCTTCTTATTTGTCTTCTTTGTTCTTAAACACATCTTCCCTCGGTATAGGAACATGGGTGCATCCACTAAGGTTTTTATTTTTCTTACAAGAGTGTATGTACCCTTCAGGGTCATAATTCATTCTTTGTGCATACTCCTTTAATTTGAATTCATCCAACAACAAAAGATAATAAGATCATTGGTAGTGGGATGTTAGGTTTTCAGGTACATCAATTATAAATTAAGGTCATATATCGTTGTAATTAACTAATTATACGTTGTTTTTGAATTTCATTTTTTTTGGATACAGTTGCTCGAGAGTGGGATGCACTAAATTTTTACATCACAAAAAATCTTGCTTGGATGGTGATATGGATTGAATGATGTCAACAATCTGGTTGCACATTAACATGGGAAGGTGTGGCTTTATTGCTTAAAGAAGCTCATCGTAATGGAGATTCCAATGTTACACCAAGGGAAATTGATTTAGCATATGGTTTAAGAGATAAAAAGGTACCTATAAATATATTAATCACCCATATTATTTAATTATTTTCAATTATATTGATGTATATATATGTTGATTTTTTCTTCTTTGCATACATTCGACCAAGAATAAATATGTTTATCAACTAACGATGCAATAATTTTTACATGTTTGACATATTGCAAGTGAAACACCACAAGGCTATGTGGTGCAATGGTCATAAATTTTGAATCAAAAAGTTGGATGACACAAAAAAAACTTGTGATTCTAGGATAACTACAATCTTTTAGGTGACTAATGTTTCATCTAGAAGTGACATACATCCAGAAGTCTCTGAAAATCGATACTATGGGATTTTGGATGATATACTTGAAAGTGACTTTAAGTCCTTCAAATTATTTTTGTTCATCGTCCAATGGTACAAGCTATGATTGAATGAAAATGATCTTGAGAGAATTGTTATTGAACATGATAATGGATTTACCATGATTAATACAAGGTCGATTGAGCGAGCTGGAAATGAGCCCTATATTCTTCAAATCCAATGTGAGCAGGTATTTTACTTAGAGGTTCTAGGTAAACCAGGTTGGTCATTTGTTGTTAGACATGACCCAAGAGGAAGGTTTGTAAAGTATAATGTTGTGGAAGAAGAAGCTATCAAAGAACTAGAAGATGGTGTAGATGATGATCAAGACCAATAGTTAGTTGATGATGTGCCTGAACAAGATGTTGAAGAAGAGGAACTAGATCATGATGATGTAGGAGTTAGTGTTCATGAAGATGATATCCATGTGGATGATGACATTATCAAAACTGATATCAATGACAATGATGATGATATGACCAATCCTTACAATGTCGAATCTAGATTGGATGATACAAACAAAGAGTTGGATGAAGAAGAATATCAATGACATTAAAATGTATGAGTTATGTTATTATATTATCTATTTGATATTGATTTATTAATAGAATTATATTTGAATTATATGGTTACATAATTAATTCATGATGTACTATTTAATGTTGTTAATTCATGATGTTACAACTATTGTAGCTCTCATAGAAATTTCCATATGATCAAATCCTAATTACTCTACAACTATTTATGATTAGATATTATTTGATCATATCTTGGTTATTTCATTCCAAAAAAATTAGTGTTTCCTCATGTTGAACCCGCATAGTGACATATGAATGGGGCCAACATTGAAATTTTTTCAATGTGTGCTTGTATGGAGTGAAACTTGACATGGTTATCCTAGGCACATGCGTTGATGATATGGGAGGGTTTCAAGGATCAAACATGAGGTCATGATATATAAAGGCATCTCGTCCTTCCTAATTTCATAGCATATCTCTAAAGTTCCTTTGGCATGCTGTAGATGTGTCAATATTAACTAGATTGAATATATTAATTTTAAAGTCTCTTAACACATTCCATGACAAGAAAATGACTCATTTGGATTAAGGAGAACTTTATTAAACCATTCCTTCATATTCAATAATCCCTTCTCACACCCACATCATAATTCATATCCATGTTAGTTTTAATGAGTATTTTAAACCAATAATCAATGAATCATAGGATAGAAGAAAACTCATTATGCACAAGGATAAGAATCAAAGAGACTGAAAGAATTGATTCACTAGATATGCTCCCCATTACTGTAATACACCAATGTAAAAAAATAAGTAATAATGTAAGAATAGGACCAAAAAAAACTAGGAAAAGAAACCTTGTAGGCTACATTAATAAGACATTGATTGCAAGCATTTCTTCCATGTTTAAATGACAAAATATCAGATAGCTCAATCTTTAGTCAAGTAGTATTTCAATCACTGATTCATAGACATCCATCATGATTAAACATCACATATAATAAGACTTTTTAACAATCACTAGGGCTATAGATAATAATAAATCATGTCATAGGAAATAAATCATCAAAAATTATAAAGAAAGAGAAAACCAACTATATAAGCTCAACAAGCCACCATACAAAAATTATATTTTGTAGAAAATAAAATAAACTATATGTTGACATAGCATATATATTTTTTACATAAAATATATGTTGACATAGCATATATATAAACTATATTTTTTTTCCCACATGCATAGGAGCACAACATAGCATACTACACACGAGACCCTAATTGGAGAGTTGCAATGAGAACCACTACATCCATCCCCTAAGTGGAGAGTTGTGAGACTTCACTGGATGAGTGTTGCAAGGTCACTGAGTCAAGGAGGAAGAATAGGAACCATTTTGTAGGAGGAAAGCCAGAGTGAGAGGTGAGGGCACTCAAAAAGGAAAAAGCAACCAAGGGACAATGAATGTAAGTGATTTTTCCCCCACATTTAGAAATCTTGTTGCACGTACAATGATTTAGACTCTATTTTTTCCCATTGAGATGTTGCATGCTATATTTTGGTCAATTTGAGCCAATTTCCCATTGACAAACCCAAGTACTGCCTAGTACTGGTGTCTGGTTAGTTTGAACAACCAAGCTTTGAGATGTTCAATTAGTTGGGTGGCAATTTTTGGCTTGTGAACTACAATTCTTGTATCTGTCTTAGCATATTTTTTCTACTATAATATTGAAGGGAATTCTCATCACATAACAACACGAAGTTCACTAGGCTTCAAATTTCTAAACTTTGATGAAATAAATTTACATATTGAGGTCTACAAATGATCAAAGGGACTGAAAACAATACATTGACTGTGAGTGCAATGAAAAATGCCTAGTTCCTATTGATAAGAAAATGTATAGAAGTACATGATGTAGAGTCAGAGGAAGGAAACAAACTCACACATCTCATTTGACAAGTCACAAACAATCTTGAACTTTCCTTCTTTTGACACACTTATTCAACTGTATTTCCCTTCACAAAGCTCAAAAAAAAACCTCAACTTTTGATTTAGATTTCCAAACCATTACCAAAACTTCAAACACCTTATTCAGCTTCACCTTGATCAAAACAAACAATTACCTAGTTTTCCCTTTCATTTTACCATTAACTCTCTTTATGACTATCCTAAACTTCACAATTTCAACTCAACATAAAGTAATCTGACCCAAAATAGTATTTGAAGGATAATATAGACCACACAATTTCCATTCCATTTCACTTCAAACATGTAAACCATCTCCCATCCTTTATTCTTGACAATTTAACAAAATCATATACTTACATTCATTTTAGTCTCCAAAACAAGCTATTATTAGATAGATCAGTCAAAGCAATGGAATTTTTAAATTCATGCTTACACCAAACCTTATATCAAATGAGATCAAATTATACCTTGGTAATATCTTAACCAAAACAACCAATAACTCACACTTAATCATCAAAAGCCCTTAAAGTTCTTAGTGTCACTGGTTCCTTCATACCTAGTTTGCAATGCTTGTAGGTCTGTCAACATATTTGCCAGGGCTTCATTCACAATCTAAGCACTATTACACAATTATATCCACACTTTTAAATTCCCTCCTTGTAGATCTAAAACATATTCAAAATGGGTATCAAAAATTTTACAACACAAGCTTCAAATATTGTTGTCTTAGATAGATTTAGGCCTAATTAGGTCTGATTTGCATAAGGGTTTGTTGCTTTACTAACTGCTGACCAAAGTACACTTGTCTAGTTCTTAGGAAATGTTTAGTTTGACTGGTATATTCTCTTTAAAGCATCAAATTTTGTTTACAAATTATTTTCACAAAACCCTAAGGGATTAACCTTCATAATTACTTTGTCCATAGACTGTACACATAGTTTTTTAGTCAAGAAACCTCATTCCCTCACATCTTATCTTTATGATTTTTCCCTAAATCCACTAAAACATGAAATAAAATTCATAGTAGGATAATCTCACAAGAAACCAAAATATTCCACCAATTAATAAAGGAGAAACATAATTATTTTTGTCTTTGCTTACCCTAACTAAGGGTTTTAGCAGTTTGAAGTAAATCCATAATAACTCACACAAATCTTAACTAAAATGCATTAACTTTGATGTGACATGAATTTGATTGACATTATTACTATATCCAACCATTCTACCATGCCTTCAAGGCCATACAATTCTTTGCAATGCCTGGAAATGCAAGATTTCTGAAGAAAAATGATTAAAAATTAGAGATTTTCCTTGAACTTATTCTTTATTCAACCACCCTCAAAGTTCTAAAAGATAAAGAGCATTTTAAAATGATTTTTTTTTACTTTTATCCTTCGAATTGCCTCTAACTAACCCTAATGACTCTTCATCTCTTAATATTGCCTTTTTGATTAAGTTGACAACTTTTTACATTATTTTCATTTTTGCACTTTTGGACTTAATAAACACCAAATGACCTCAAAATGACCTCAAATATATGAAACATGAATCTAATAACATTATGTACAAAGTAGTAACAATAAAATTGAATCAAATTTCAAAACATTGCTTCATAGAGGCCTAATTATGCCAAGGTGCTCTTGCACCAGTACAAGAGATAAAAAAAAGACAAGGAGCCATTAAAAACTTCTAAATATTTCACTGACTCAACCAAACCTCCAAAAAAATAGTACAAATTATAACACTAGGGAAAGCCCAAAAGAGAACACTAATGAAAGTTGGCTTCTTTTTTTCAAGTTCGAGAAGAGTATAAATGGTTCGAAGATGTTGTGGGTGTCTAGAAAATGGTGAAGGAATGTTGGATAGGGAGGGACCCAATTAGCCTATTTAACTAGATTCTTAAGAAAGAAAAAAACTTTGATACATTTTGGGGTGCTTCTGAGTAGGGCCCATCTTTTATTATTTTATTTGGGGAACCCAAAAAACAATAGAGGTAGAAACCTATGGAGCTTTAAAATCATTAAAGGAAAAGGGTCTGTCCATTTAGAAATAGACTGAAAGGATGGTTGCATGAGGGGCTATTTCACATCAAAGGTGTTCCAAAAAATTTCATAGACTAAATAATCAAACACCAGTACTACCTTAAAGGGACTATTGTCTTTGAGGAAGGTGGTCCAAAATATTTCATAGAAAGGTACAAAAAGTAATAGTAGCCTTCCACCAACTAACCCAATCAACCTCCAAGAAACAAGACAATGATTCCTCTAGATGTTCCCAAAACCCAAGGCTTCAAAACACAAGTTTGGTGAACCTACAAACCATTCCCATGCTTACCAAGTGATCTTTGATCATCAAACCCTTACAAGGTTTATTAATACATTCACAACTATTGTTACCTCCACATGCATTTGACTAGTAGTGACAACCTTGATTTTTAATCCTCCAAACCCATACCTTGGGATCACGTCACCATGAAAGAACTTCATCCAACATCCTTATGAGTATAGGTACCATCAAATAGGTATTTTTTAGATTTATCTTCCTTGAGCGAGGGAAATTCAGGAAGAGAAGAGGAAAGTGAGACATGTAGTAGGTCTAAAAGAGCAAGATCAACTAGAGGTAAAAGATTAGAAGAAAATTTTGTAAATGCATGGAATTTTTTCTTGTTGAAGGGGGGTCATGTTCTTATGATGATGAGAGCATAGGCTACATTGAGGTGCCCTTGAGGTACAAAAATCTACGGAAACAATGGGTACCCAAGGAACTTCCTCCAATAAACACTAATTTTTGTGTCAACGAGAGGATATATCACATAACACCATCGCCATTACATGGTTTGGGCCTATTTTTCATGGATGAAATAAAGGTCTATTATCAAAAAGTTACTGAATTGATGGAGTATGTCAGACCTTGTTACAGTTACAAAGATTGGATGCAGCTGGTTCAATATACATGAAGTATGCATAGGTATGCACTATCATCAAATTATATACAACTAAAAGATAAGGATCAAAATAAAGGAGTGGCTATGTACATTGATAGAAGGCAAAAAGCATCAGGGAATATTGCAAGGTTTATAAATAGTACATGACTTGGGTCAACAAATAGCAACCCAATTATATATTCGAGGTGCATGAGGTAAACCGTGTATTTGTATGTGCGATAAAATCAATAACTATAGGGAAGAGTTGCTAATCAATTAAAATTTGAATCACATAGATACAAACATAGTTACTATGGGGGTGGTACATACTATATACCATTTTACACAACCTATAATTAATGACTCCAATATACTATTTTATTATTATATTTTTTTCATGAGTCTATTGGTTTCATTTTGGTAATGCTTTTTTATATTTAATTTTGTCATAGTGGGACATTGATCATAGGGGGAAGGCTTTGGCCCAAAGCACAAATCACGATGCATATTCAAGTGCTTCTACATGATAGGTTTACCTCATTGTATTTATACAAATTAGATATGAGAAAAATGTTTTATTATTCTATTTTTTTCATAAGTTTATTGGGTTAATTTTGATAATGTTTTTAATATTCTTGTCATAGTCGGATGATTGGGGAAACACACCAGCAGTAGAGGAGAGCATCCATTGGGAGGTGTAGTCACTATTATGTGATGATGAAATTGCATATTTCACAAACCCTTTGTATATGATAAGGAAGAACAAAAAAAAATGCAATGAAGAAATCCTTCAATTGTTATTCATAGTGCCTCAAACAAATGAGATAAGAGAAAGGGTTAAAATATTGACTGAGAGAGCATGGAACTTGCAAGTAAGTTGTCATGAGATCTTTAGTTATAACATAAGTTCATTCATGGTTTTATATTTTGTACTCTTTTATGTCATGAACTAAAATATGTGTTGTTTTTACAGGATTTTTTGTGTCCTCGTGATGTTTTTGGCCATGATCATGGTACTACAAGTGCTTCTCAGGGAGTAGGGGTTGGTACAAGTGTCGATCCTGATCTTCTTGTGCATACATCACATCATCTGACCCCATCATCTGTCCCTATATTGTCGAATGAAATGTCGACAACACATAGCATGTAGGAATCAGGCAGTGTACCCTCTGGCAATGAACACATTCTAGAACATGCATCAGGACATGTACCTAGGGATGCAGAGGCCACTAGTACTGGTGATGTTTTAGCAGCATTTCCTAGATCTTCCCATATTACTTGTACGTGAACATTGTTGGTCACATTTTTTGTGACCAAGGATTTTGTTCCCATAAAGATAGAGAAGGTCCAAGGTACTTTAAAATGTTTTAATTATTATTATATATAATACAATTGAAATTTAATTATTGATCACTCTTTTTAGACTAATGATCCCATGATCATTTTGTAGGAAATGATGTTTTTGATAAAAATCTAAATGATATTACATTGGAGATCTTTGGGCCCACCATACGTACATGGTGGAATGCCCAAAATCAAGATTTAAAAGATGAGCTCATTAACCATTTAGTTGTGTTGTTTGGTAATAACACATTCAACTGAACCAAGGTCCTTAAGAAATTTAGTACCTATCTAAAGTATGTGAGCGACCAATATAGGTCACATTTAGAGAACAAAAAGTATGAGCATCCCCCCATGATTCCGGAGAGGGAGTGGAAGGACCTAGTGTTTGATGGAAAGGAGAAGGCTAAAAAGAAAAAAAGAAAGACACCACCAAGGCAAGGAAGGCATGTGATACGATCAACAATGTAATTATATAATGATTACTCTTTCTTTTTACATAATCTAACATATTTTAAACTTTTCATAGGCTACCCAACACATCGAAGGAAACAAAGGAAAGACAAGAAAAACAAGGGCAGCCCAAACTTGGCTCTGGTGGTTATATGAAATTAGCTGCACAAATTGTAAGTATCAATAAATGAAATATTGCATCCAAATAATAAATTGCAAACAATTTTGGTTTTATCACACCATAGAAGGAAAATTCATGATCTTATGCAAAAATGCAGGGCTCTAAATTCAACAGAGTGCCCATAGAAGACGACCTGAAGATTGCCTTCCAACAAGGATATGGATTCGTGGTTGAACACCTAAGACTCTTGACTTGGCAAAAACAAGCTTCCACTGCATCTGACACATAGGTAAATAAACTCAATGAAGTTTATTTAAAATTGAATACTTGTGCAATCTATTCAATATTAATTTCCACCATAAAGTAATTATGTGCCTATTTGTTTTAAATAGGCAATCAATGATAATAGTGCACATGACATTGGAATACAGCCTAGTGAGGGTGGAGCAAAACCTATAGGTCATAGTGTGCATCCTAGTACTGGATGTATTCATGTGCTATAAAAAACGTGATATGGATTAATACAATTAAACATCTTTAATTGCAATTTGTTTATTAATTAATGTAACCTTTTGTGTTTCAACTTTAGAGCATGTAGAGCATGATCAACATGTTGAGCATGATCAGGCTAGACAAGATTAGGAACATGATGTGGTCCCATTAGGTAAAAAGGACCACTCTAATTTTCTTTTAAATATATTTAATTGCAATTGGTGTATTAATTAATGTAACCTTTCATGTTTCAACTCTAGAGGATTTAGAGGGTGTTCATCATGTTGAGCATGAGTCTATAAGACAAGATCAGGAATATGATGTGGCCCCATCAGGTAAAGAGCATCACTGTAATGTTATTTTAATTATTGAAATACTTGTAACAATAATAATAAAACATATCAATTTAACATTTCTTTGTTATTGCAATAGAACCCCCCTTGCAACGGCCTTCACATTGTGAGTACACGACTAGGCATAAATCAAGATCATGAGCCCAGGGAAAAACAAATGAATGGGGGATAGATGATTTAGAAAACAATACTCCATTTTTTTTTAGCTACAAAAAGAAAAAGAAAAAGGTGATTGTAATCATATTATGACAACCATATTTTTGATAATATGTAAAAATTGAAAGAAACTATTATATGGTAATGAATGAATGTGAATATGTTAATGAATGAATTTTATATGTTAATGAATGAATGTTATATGTTATTAATGGATGCATGAATGATTAATGTTATATGATTGGGTATGGGGAATTGAGAGTGATGTGAGGGGTGGGAGGGGTCAAATGAGCTTCCACCATCACATGGTTGTCCCTCTTAAGTAGAGAATATTAAACTATTCTCAAAACAAAGAGAATCTCAATAAGGTAATGCACCTTTAAATATTTCATTATGTTGCACTTTTAAGCTTATGCAATTTTCATTAGTTCTCTTTGCTTCAATATGTTACCCTTTGTAATTATTTTACTTTTTAACACATCTCATATGTTACCTTGGATGATAGCTTTTGCAGGGGAAGCTATCCATGGATGGATCCCGCATCTGGGGATATACAAGTTTTGATTAGAGATGACTTCAAATGCCTTTTCAGATGTATTAAGACATGATTCAAATATTGGCCAAAGTATTGGAGGTCTATAAGTGAGTTATTCATTAAACCCTCCCTGTTTCTTGTATTTTCACCCTATAAACAAGGGTTTGGTAAATCCATGCATTTATAAGTTTCTCTGGTCTTAAAATTGTTGAAATTGTGAGTTTTATGTCATGTTTAAAGACTTTTTGAGGTTTTTTAGTGATTTGGAGAAGATTAAAAGGGGTCTCCTTTGAAAAAAAGGCCTATTCTAGTAGCCTTTTGATAACATATAGTCTGAAATATGATACTTTCTTCAATGTCAGTCATGGTAAGATTTTGATATGTTGTTCTGGAAAGTAAGAGGTCTTTGAATGTGGCTTTGGACCCTAGGACTTGCATTTTATTTTTGGGATTTACCCAATCTAGGGTGTGGAGTTCTAATTGGCATGTAATGCTTTGATTTCATTGAAAAGGAAAACCAAATGAGCAGTGAAAAGAATGATTATAAATGCTTGAAATTTTTTCTATTGAAGGTGTTATAGTTGTATTTATGCTTGAATGAGATTGTGAAGGTAGTGTATGTTGTTTTGATGATTTGGGAATGGTGAATCTAATAGGCATGAATGATGACTTGAATGCAAAAGGGGTAGTAAATTTGAAATGGACAGAGTTGTGTAGTAGATGATTGATTGTTTCTTTAAAAACATGATGAACCCTATGTCTTGAAGGTCTAATAATTTGTTATAGTAAGAAGGTATGGATGGTTGTTAACATGCCTTGGTGATTTGGTATAGGTTTTTGATTATTTTCCTTGAAGGGATACAATTGCAATGAAGATTGATATGATGTAAAGTAGAGGGTGTGAATGGTTCTCTAATCAGGTTTTGATGTTGTAATAGTTACTTCAATGTTGTTTGAGTTAGTTGTGGTACAGGTGTGTAGAACTAGTATGGTGAGTGGCTTGTTGATAACCTTAAGAATTTGATAAATTTTGTTGAGATGGTAGATGAGTTTTGGGTTGGTTTTTGATGAATGTTAAGTGAATTGTTGAAGTTATGAATTTGATCTTCTCCTAATTCTATTTGGGATTAAAATTCCGTGAAGCATCATACCAAACCCCTCAACACCATCATTCCTTCAAGGTATTTCAATCCCAAACAAAATCAGGAGAAGATCAAATATAAAAACTTCAAGAATTCACTTAATTTTCACCAAAACTCAACTACCACCTCAAAAAAATTCATCAAATTCTTTAACTCAACAAACCACATCATGGTATATTAATATACTCATTCTCCAAGGAAACAAATCACTTATTTAATTCCTTAATTACATTCCAATCCAACTCATCCAATATCAAAATGTTTGTATCAAAACAATAACCAAACTTAAATCACTGAAAAATAGTCCATACTCTTCTACTAGTACCAATTCACTCACCTTAGCAACTTAATTTAAAAGGAAAACTAACAACAAACCAATCCTTCTTGCCACCAACTAGTTTCTAGTCCTTCAAGACACAAGGTTCATTATGTTTGATGAAAAAAATTCAATACATTAGTATAGAAACTTCAGATCTACCTACTCTATAGTCAAGACACCATTATCACATATTGAACACACATGACCAAAACACCATTACTTCCAAACTCTTCCTTCTTAACTTAATCCAACCATTGTTTGAACTCATATATCTATTTCTATACTTAGAAATATGCTCTTTATTGGATTTTCTATAGTTTCCATGTGTGGGTTTTCAACACTATGCCCATATGCTTTGGGACTTGCATTATTGCAGGTAATGTGAGATGCATCCAACAATTTCTATGGAATTTTTTTCCCAAGTCTTAATTGCTAGGTCTTCTACAATTGTTCTTATAATCTATTTACTCACTATATTTATCCAAGACCTATTGTTCACACAGTTCAAATTGAAGAGATATAATTACCAAGGATTGCATGAGTTTTGACCTTTTAGTACCTTAAAATCCCTCTAACCAAAAATATTTGATAAATAATCCATATCAACATGAGTGGGTGTAGATCTCTCCAATCCATAAGCTATTATATTCCAATACACGGGGTTTGGGCATATCAATGAGAGGTGAAGACTATCACACCAATCAAATTTCATAGGAGGATACATATTAGGAAGATACAACCCATGGTCTCATCAATGAAGAAGTTCCCTGACAAGAAAAATATTCTTGGAATGAGATCCATAAGTTAGTCTAACCATACATGTCTCAACAATGAACTACCATTAGCGAGATACCCATCCTGTCTCACAACCAAAGAACAAAGAAATTTCCCCGATGAGACAATACTCTTGGAATGAGTTTGACATGTCTTCCTATCACACTGATGGAAGTTCAGTTGGAAAGATTCTTGGAGACACACTCGATATTGAACATCGAGGAGAATTATAGCATCGGGGAAACTGGAAGATGTTTGAAAGAATATTTAAAAAAAATAAAATTGTAGGGTTTCATCACAATTTTGAAAAACATAGCTCGATGAAGCACAAAAATTTTGCGATGAGGTTTGGGAATATTGGTGAGAGGTCAAGACTATCACACCAATCAAATTTCATAGGAGGATACATATCAGGAAGATACAACCCATGGTCTTGTTGATGAAGAAGTTCCCTAGAAAGACAAATACTCTCAAAATGAGATCCATAAGTCAGTCTAATCATACATGTCTCACTGATGAAATATCATCAATGAGATACCCATCTTGTCTCATTGACAAAGCATGAAGAAATTTCCCCCGCAAGACAAATACTCTTAGAATGAGTTTGAAATGTCTTCCCATCATGCCGATGGAATTTCAATCGGCAAGAGTCTTGGTGACACACTTGAGATCGAAGGAATGAACATTAGGGAGACTTATAGCATCATGGAAACTAGAAGATGTTTGAATGAATATTTTAAAAAAAAAACTATAGGGTTTTGTCAGAATTTCGACGAACATAGCCCGAAAAACCACAAAAATTTGTGATGAGGTTGTTGTACACACGATTTAGTTTTCATCGTAATGGAAATGACAGTTTGCTCCACCTCATCAGAAAATGGATGAACATTTGGTGTTTTTTCGATGATTTCAACTAGGCATTCTACAAGGTTTTGTCATTTTTTTCATCAATAGATGGACAAAGTTATGCTAATGTTGTGACGAACACCACCAACATTTTCCATGGAGCTGAGCAATGATGTTGGGTCATGGTTTTGACATATAAAAATTGATCATTAAAAGGATGAAATTTTAATCAGTGTTGTGTCGGTTGTAGACATGCAAAATTCACATTATGCATTCGATCGGATTCAGTCAAATTAGGTCTCACATTAGGCAAATTCATCACTTTAAACCATTCATTAAATAATCTCATTTATCAAATAAACATTATCATTCAACCTTCATCTTGCATCATCCATTTATTTAAATAAATCAAAACTTCATTTAAATCAAATCCTAAATCACATTCCATCATTTTCTGATTTAAATAAATCAATTATCAAAGTCCAAAATGTCAACTCACCTAATCAGCATTAAATCAGCATAATCATCATCTAATCCTAATCTAATGCTAATCACATCCCACTTGCATTATCTAGATCTAGCCACTTGCACAATAAATCAATTTTATTGATTTATTAAAACCTCATTTTCTCTCAACATGACAAGTCAAACAGGGCATTTATTGCTCTTCTTTCTTGTCCCCCTCTCAGCATTTATTGCACAAATTTGAATTCAAATTTTCCCTCTCTTGGGCACTCTTCCCAAATATTGCACATGCATCAACTAATCACATGATGACAAGTGTCCTTATCTCATTGGCAGAATCTTAGTCCCACATTGGTCCCTCTTCAACAATTAGCATTTTGAAAATCTTTAAATGCAAGCTTCATCCTCAAGCAAATCCTCCACAATCTCCACAACTTGATGCAAGGTCATTCTCTTTGAGAACTTATCTTGTCCATTTATCATCTCCATCATCTATAGCAATTTCATCATCTAAGCTTATCAATCAAGGATTGGGAAAGGGTCACTAGCACATGTGACACCAATCCAATATGAGATAGAGTTGGATTCTTGCTTCTTTATGCTTTCACTTAGTTTAGTTGATATTTTGTTGTTTGGATTGCATTATGAAGCATGATTCTATATTTCATATGGATTCTATATTTGATTTTGCTTGATTTAACAATACTCATGCTTGTTTGTTTTTGAGAAAAATGCAGATTTTAGTCTTCACAATTTGGCGCTAGAGGGAGGGCAACATTCTCCTATAGCTACTGCTTTTTGAAGCTTCCAATAGTTTCAACTGTGAACTTGGAGAAAGCGTAACTTTTCTTTTGCCAGGGAATCTGGCTGACTGTCGTTTTGGTGGGGGAGAAGCAGCAACGCATCTACCCTCAACTGCTCCGGACTTCTGCTTGGCAGCAGCTTTCCCATGATTTTGCAACAACTGATCATCGGCATCAAGATCAATCACCCCAACAGCCGATCGCAAGAATGCTGCAAATCTACTTCCAGAATATAGCCATTTCGAACCTGGACCCGATCTGCAAATCCCCTTCAACTGTTCCAATTTGCAAGTCCCCTCTCCCTCCACAGAACCTTTGTTGGCATTCAGACCAAGGCAGCCTCCCTCAGTCTCAGGCTCTTCTTTAACATGGCCCAATAAAGAATCACTACCATTGCAAGCCTGGGCATCTGTTATTTCCCCTTCAGGCATTTCATGAGACAACCGAGCATCAGCTACTTCCCCTTGATTCATTTTATCCAACATTTGAGCATCTTCTATTTTCCTCTGAGCTTTATCATCCAACACTTGAGCAACTTCTACTTCCCTTTCAGACATTTCCACTTGCACAATATCACTCTCTGTCGAATCTAACTCCTCCAGAGGCTTTATTAGTGTTGAAGTAGCATCACCCTTCTGCATTTCTTCACCTCCTTTTGCAAAATTTTTGCCCAAATCCAATATACTTTGTTCTTCTGAATCAGTATCAAACGCCAAACTCAAAACAAAAGGTAGCATTTGAGATGAAACACATCCATCCATCCCATTTACCCCACAATCCAAATCATCCTCCATTCCACTTACTGTCAAATACTGAGGGTTATCCATTAAGGTGGAGCAATCTCTCACATCTGCCAGCCGTGTGGGGCTTCCAACTTCCATGTCCTCTGCATTCATTTTCAGCGTATTAAATGAAAAAACTATATCCGCAGGCAGTTCCACGAAAATCTGAACCTCTTCATTACCAACAGAATATTCTGATAAACCGATCTTACCCTTTTTCAGCCGAGCCGCCTCCTCTACAGACTTGGTGTCAGTTGACGGGGAAGTGACCTTGGCGAGCTTTCTTTGTTTGTTTTTGGTGAGGGTGAGAAATTCGGCCTTCCTTTTCAAGCCGCCGCTCTTAAGCCTCTGCAGCCGATTTGGTAGTGATTTCTCTTTGAGCAGCTTGTGAGCCATGCACCGTGTTATCCTTTGAAGCGCCTCCATTGCTGCTCAAAACTGAAGAACAAAACAACTTTACACAATGTACAATATCTTGGCAGAGAAATTCATGTTTCGCAGCAGGGAAATAACTTTCACATCATCCATTCCTTCGTAGATTGTTCATTGAATCATAATCTTGCTTTAAATGTGAAGGTTGTATCTTGTTTACTGCGCTCTTTTGTTTCCCGCCTGTGAAATGTTTAAAGAGGGAATTGGCGCGCAACTAATCAATAAATGTGTCTCTTTTAAAATTCTGTATGTTTCTTGCAGGAAAAGGTAAGGTCGCAGCCTTAAAATCTATTTAAATCTGGTGAGACAACCTCCTATTGGGTAGGAATCATACGGCTTCTTGGATATTTTAAAAAAATCTGACTTATTGCTATTGACTGAGGTTGTGTAGTTATGGTGCAGTAAGTCCAAGGAATATTTGATCTTTTACATAATGCATGTTTAGCTGATGCGTTAAGCTGTACATCTGGTTCATTGAAACAAGTGCCAAAAAACTTCATGTCAGCATTAAATCTAATCCTGGTTGTTTGTTGAGTTAGCAATATTAATTCAGCCATAATACTGTTTTTTAGGTCTCTTTATGTCTCTAGATCTTTAGGTGGTGTAGTACATCCTTTCTTGGAGAAATCATTGAAAAACAAAAACCAAGGCTAGAATTAATAAATTAAGATCATAGATAGACAACCAAGGTGGTTGAAGATATGGGATCCATAAACACATAAATGCATCCATTAAATGTGTGTTACTTGAAAAACCATATATCTTGGTGAAACTTAATGCTAATATGTGTCTTTTTGATTGCAGATCCATTTATTGGTGGCCCATTGATTATCATGAAAACATTAGTCTTTCCATTGGGGATCATTTTATTAGTTGAAGTCAATGCTTGAAATAATTTTAATTAAATAACTTGATTCTTACATTTTCTTTTTCTTTAAATAGGTACCAAAAGCCAACAAAGGAAAGCGAAAGGTCAACAAAGAGAAAACCAAGGAGGGGAAATTATTTTTTGAAAACACAATGTGTTTTTAAACACTTTAGTGTTTGATCAACACTACTTCACGAAATTGTTTTCCTTTTCGTTTTAGAACATTAGTTTTCAATTGGGGCTAAAACGAACAAATTGTTTTTCATTGTAAAGGACTTAAAATGAATCTTAGGACACACTTACTAGATTTCGTTTTGGGTTAAAAATTGGACAAGCAATCTTCATATTTCATTTGGTGCTTAAAACGAATTCACAATTGCTTTGAAGGGTATAAAATGAACAAGTGTTTGATTTGTGTGATTGTCTTTTGAGTATGTATCCTCTCCCCTTGCGCTTCGTGCGATCTAGGGTGCAAGAGAAACACTCAAAATACATTTTATTGCTTTAAAACACTTCAAATTTGGGCTTAAAAAATTGAACATCTTGTGCGAGTGTGAGTAGGGGCATTTTCGCGTACATTCTCTTTCTTTGTGCCATCAAAGATCGATCGAGTTACGGATTGTGTCTTTGCTCACTTTTGTTTATCTTAGAGGGCCTGCCTTGGGGAAAAAGTACTCACCCAAGCGACGACTCAACCGGTAAAACTCTAAAGCCAAGAGTATTTCCAGCCGGGATATAAATGAGGATTTTGGTTAAACGCCATAATCACACGGTTGGCTCCGACAAGATGGATCCGAAAGGGGACTCTTGCCGTATGGGTCAATCTCCACGAACGGAAAGTCCTTACTAGAACCTATGTGCTAGAATTTTCCAAAATCCTTAATCTGTTTGTTGGTGCAAGAACGGTTGTTCCCGCTTCCCACAATTTTACGGCTTTTAGTAGAGATGGAAAGCATGCCATGGGGAGTTTCATGGGTGTTGGTGCTTGGCTGCCCTGATAAGTGAGTGTTGTGGAGGGGAGCTAGTGGGTCAAGCATCTAACCATCCGCTAAAAGTAAGTAGCTGGACTTGTCCAAGTGGTAATCAACAAACATTGTCTATCACATCCATAGGGCTTGTAATTGTTCTTTGTTTGAAAACACAGTGTGTATTCGAAAACATTTTGCAAACAAACATTCAACATGATTCTCAAAATTTCAAACCCTCAAGACAAATATCATTGACTCAATCCATATGTTACTGCTTTCCCTGCGGATTCACATTCGTAGAGGTTCCTAAGCATTGGATTATACCTCAATTTGTCTTTTTGAGTAAACAATAGGAAAACCCTTGCCTTAAGTTCATTGAATTTCCACATAATATATCTTGTGGGGTTTAAGGAAATTAAGACATTGGTACATCTTAGTTTGAAACTTTAATCAAAGAGAGTGTTTTTTGTAAAATAAATCCATTAAGCAAAGATAACAAATTGGACCCCACACATGTGCTTGATATCTTTTGGTCGTATTGGTCTTTTGATTGCTCTTAGAGAAAAGTGTGTTCTTCAATACCTTGGCCTAGTAAACAAAGTCTCTCTAAGTCTCTTAGGATCATCAAAACTTCCTTCATCCATCTCAAACATTTATCAACATCCATCCCACAAACAACTTTAGAGCTTTGAAAACGTCATTACCTAGACTTGGGTACATTTCCAAACCAAATCAAAATCATTTGTTTAGTTAGGTGTGTTTGGATGAATCCTTCCACACACACTTAGTTAAATTATCAACCATCCTTTGAACAAATTTCATCATAAGATAACATCCAACATCTTAGGGTTTACAAGTTCATCATCCACATCAAACAATCAAAATCAAAATCCCTAAGTCTAGCATTGATTCAAAGTTCCTAAACGTTCATCACTCATATCATCCACCTTTCATCCTCCATATCATCATTGGTCCTAAGAATCTTAGAGGTCACTTTCGCAATAAGGTCATAACACAAGAGGAACATGGAATATACACTTGATCCATACATCTTGAGTAATCTAAATCAATTGAATCCTCAAAGCCTTTCATTTCCTATCAATTATCAAAGTCCATGCATAGGATCATTGCCTTCGACAAATATCAATGGTACAACAAGTGTGAGTATGCCCATGTCAAAGTTTGGAACACATTTCCCAATGATAGATCTAAGTCCAAACCTACAAATCCACCAATCGAATAATCAATACATGAGCCTTGAAACGAACAATTTCATTCCACCAAATCCCTACAAACCAAATGTGGATGTACCAAGTGCAAGTTTTCGAAACATGAATCCTAACTCGGAAAACTTTGGAAAAATGATTCCCAATACCAACAATGTTCATCCTATCATGCCAAATCTGAACATCATCCCAAATCAAAACGTCATCCAAAATCCATTCATCCATGATCCCATTCAAAAACCGCAAGCATGCATGCCAAAACTACTTGAACACAAGCCAAATCAACTACCTCAAGTGAGTCAAGATCAAAATCAAGAACAAATTTGGCGAGATCAAATTGCGGAACTTTCCGAAATAGTTGAGGCATTTCCCCAAGGGAAATCTCCACCATCACTCTTCATCATTGGCAACATTTAGCTTATCTAAAGGGATTGGGAAAGGGTCACTAGCACATGTGACACCAATCCCCCTATGAGATGAATGTTTGAAGTAATTTAGGAATACATGTCATGATTATATTGCTTATGATTTTAGATTATTGTGATAATATTATTATTTCCTTTATATTTACTCAATAATTTCATAGGGAGGACTTTCATCTCACTTGTTCAAAAACTGGCAGATTTAACCCTTATCTTTCAGTCTTTGTTCAAAGCAGATTTTAGTCTTCCAAAATAGTTGAGGCATTGCGCCAAGGGAAATCTCCACCACCATTACCCATATCATTTCTTGGTTTAGGGCTTCCCCCTTTACCTAACACCAATCAATCCACCCAAATCAATCCACTTAACGTCAATCAAACCATCACGTCAAATCCTTCGAGTATACCATCGACATCACACCAATGGATGGTATCTAATCAAACAACATTGATCCCAAATCAAAATTTGGTCTCTCAAGGACCTATCACCTCGGTCATTCCAACCATCACTATCCCTTCAATCATTCCAAACACCACTATCACACCCATCACATCTCAACCTCTCACTACCATGATCACTCCGAGTGTATCTCAAACACTTGTCACTACATCCAACATGATTCTAAATCCACCACCACCCCCACCACCACCAAATTCCACCACATCAAACCAATACAACGCGACATTACAAGCTGCTTTTCAAAAGGGATACCAACAATATCTAGCCATGCAACAAGCAACACAAGCTCAAAGTGTGAAACAATCCTCTCAAGTTGCCCAAGCCTCTCAAGCTACCCAACCAACACGAGCACAAACACAAAAAATGACAACTATTCAAAACAAGGATCAAGATCAATCCATCACTGAGCACACATTTACTTCATCCAATGATCGAATCGACATATGTCAAGAGTCACTTTTGAATCACGATCAAAATCCACCAACAAAACTTGACAATGAGCCAATTCAAGAAATATCAACATCACTTGACTCTATGGTCGAAGACATTCACAATCTCTCCACCGCAACTGTCGAAAACAATGATCAAAACCTCTCCATCGAGGAGCACATTGAGGATGTATCTACACAATCCAATAATCAACTCACCATACATCAAGAGCCACTTTTTAGTGATCTCTTTCAAGGAGTGTTAGGAATATTTGATCCAATTGACATAATGCATGATCCGTTGACCAATGATCATATTGAAAATGTCTCTACATCGCCTTATGAGTTAGAGGACATATCTCAAGAAGTTATTCCAAAGCAAGATCAAAATATTTCACTAAGGTCTAGCAATGGTCATTTTCAAAACATCTTGATCCCCTTTGACCTCATGGTTACAGATGTTGAAGGAACCTTGAACTTGACCATGCCTAATGTCGACATCCAAGAACCATTTATAAGCAATTCATCCTTTGGAACTGATCCATGTCAGGAACTTGATCTAAAGCATGTTGAAAGCAACTCCGAAATTAATCAAGATCAAAAATTTGTATCTCCAAGATACTACAATGATCTAATGGATATTCTCCTATCCACACAAGATGATCACAGCCACATAGCACTTACTCCTCCATCTACCCATGAGATGCTTTCTATAGATGGGCACATAGATGATCTTCATCTAGAACAAGATTGTGTTACACAAAAAGAGCAGATTATCAACTCCTACAGTCAAATGGAGTTATCAACATCAGGATCGAATATGTCCCAAACTCAGATTGAGGACATCATGAATAAAGATATCCATCATTATTTTCCCAAGGAAACAAGTCAGATAGAACATCCAGAGTTAGCAGAGCAGCAAATTGAAACGTCACCTATAACAGTCATTTATCAGAGAATGCATTATACACAAGAGCTCTTGGAGCAAGTGAAATCAAAGCATGAAGGTACTACTACCACCATACTGGGGGCAACTTCGTCTCAAGCAAATGTCAACATAGGGAGCATGAAGAGTCCTTATGATGAAGCTAGTGTCAATACTACAACCAGTCACGTCATGAATCGTCATCCACCCATCACCCCATCCATGAATTGGGACCAACGTCAAAAGAAAGATTTGAATCAAAGTACAAAGAATGTTATCAAATCAAGAGAAGCTGAGAAGCATAATGGACAAATCAAATACATATGGATACCAAAGAATACAAAGAAAGATCATCCCTATCAAACTCCATCAGTCAAAGAAACTGTGGGGCAAAATAAAAGAGGGAGAGGTATCCATCAAAGATGTCCGCAAAAGCAAAAACAGGCTTCTCAAGTGATGTACAAAGTTTATCAAGCAGTTGGTCCTAATTCCATGCACACTTCCGTATCCACCCATCATTGCTCATCTTCCCAAGTTTGGAGAGTCAAAGGTTCCAAACTGTCAACCAATCCATCTCTTATCCCTAAACGCACTCCATCCATGCCACCACACATGATATCCAATTCTTACATTAACCGTGTATTGGCAACAACCCTTTATCATAAGGATTCAGAAGGCACTCTATCGCGATGTGCGTATAGAGACAAAGTTAACCTTGGTATCGACGAAGCAGATCGAGAATCCCAGAAGTGGCATTCAAGTGCACGTATCTTAGCAAAGCAACTTCTTCAAGAAGGATATCGATGGCACATTATGACAGGGGCATCTACGTCAACACCACCAGGTGGTTCAGCATGAATCTTTCATAAAAATGCAAAAAAATCAAAAAATATGAAAATCCAAAAAAAATAGAAAAAGGATTGAAAACAATAAAGAGAAAAAATCATCCTCTAGTGAAAACCACTATGGTGGCGCTTTGGGCAAGATCATGATGAAAACCTGGCAAACAGGCATCATGTGTGGAATCGAGCATCTACGTGTGCCCCTTCAGGTAAAAGCATCTCATCCCATCCATAATAAATAGATCATTCCATCCATCTTATCCATAATAAATCCATCCATCCATGAGCCATTTATCTAATCCATCTTTATCCATCTACGTCCATCATGCAAGTTATCTTGATCTTGGTAAAATTTTGGTACACTTTACGCTTGCTTACGGTGAACATCTTGACATGGGTCATTTTCATTGGTCCTATCCTATGCAGCATTATCTGAGCCATGAAGCATTATCCAAATGAGCATTCATTATCCGAACACCTTATCTTATCGTAAGATAATCCTTGGCATACTTTGCGTGCTTACCTTACCCATCCATCCATACACCTATCCAAGCATCCATCCCATGACACTCCATACATTGCTAGACATTGGGGGCAGATATATACATTTTGCTTCAAGAATAAATCTTGGTCTATGTCCTCTGACTTATGTGGCGATCTGAACATTGGAAAACATGAAATCAAATTAGTCAAATCACTTGTGAGCAAAAAAAAATCCGAATCACTAGCCCATGGCACATTTTGATGAGAAGACATTCCTTATCAGTCTTAATCTTTCATCAAACATCAATTAATATCAGTCGCATCTAAGCTGCACGTCAAACGTCACATCAGGTCATCCAAACATCTTTTGTTTGAAACCAAGCTTCATCAAACATGATCAATCAAATCCAATCAAAAAATCATCATCTCGGGATATCCTTGTGTTACTTAACACTATCCTTGCATTGTCGTGTATCCTCGACAATGTTATCATTATCAATCCTAATCAATCCAATCCTTGCATTGTTGTGTATCCTCAACAATGTTATCATCATCCATCCCATCAAACCCTTGTGTTGCATAACACTATCATTGCATTGTTGTGTATCCTCAACAATGTTATCATCACCATCATCAATCCATCGATCTGATCAATCCACCTTAGCTTGGTTTTCAACAAAATCCCAAACAAAGCACTGATATCATCACACATGTCCATATCCAAATCCTCAAAATCAGAAAATCCAAAAACATCCAAAATATTGAAAAATCCAAAAAACACTCAAAAAGCAGAAAACATCAAAAACATTGAAATCCGAACTACGTCGTCTCTGAGCTTAAACGTAGGCAAGGCTAATCTTCGATCAGCCCCATCGAGACATCAAAATCCAAAAACATTCAAAAACATCAAAATCCAAAAACATTGAAAAATCAAAAATCAAAACATTTGAAAATCCAAAATCCAAAATAGCCTCAAAACATTTCAAAATGTCAAAAACATCCAAATATTTGAAAAACTCCATCCGCCTCATCTCGCTTGCACCCGCAATAATCAATCATCCATAATAAACTGATCGCCATCTTCATCCTTTGGCAACACAAACAGAAACAATCACAACAGTCAGCAAAATCAATCTTCAATCGTAAAATCAAAAGCAAACAACAAATCGTTAAAACAAAATCAAACTCTTGATCAGTCGCAAACATGTCAGTCAACCTTATATCAATAGCCTATCAATCAACTTATCAAGCCATCATCATCCTGTACAATGCATGTCCTAGGATATATCGTTCCGACAATGGGCATCATTTATGGATATCACCTGGATTCTTATCCTATCAAAACAAATCCTTTGGCTAAGGTATGAAGAACATTGGCTTGTTTGTGTAATTTGATCTTTTGATTTATCTTATTGTGCTCATTCCAAGGACCTCTCGATGATATCCAAACGAAGGATTTAGAGGAGATAGGAATGGGGCAACGATCATTATCTTTGTCCGGCTGTGTTTGTTGATGTTCTTGTAATATAATTTGGCGAATACTTGCTTTGTTAGGTACTAGCAAGGTTTCCGTATGTCAAGTGTGAACAAGAATACTCCTATCTGCTTGTTGAGTCAAAGTCCATCACACTAAGTACAACGCCATCCTGGTCCTTCATACCTTGATGCATCGTACTTAGGCGTGTTATCAAAAATAAAGTAAGTGACCCTTTGAAAATCCCAATCCTTGATAAGTGAATCATCATCATCATCTATCATCATCATCTCTAATAAAGTCTTGACCAATCATGGACTTGTTGGATCCTCTTGTCATCATCTCACTTTCGCACTAGCATCGCATCATGAATAGTCAATCATCATCACCAATGCATCCATCATTCATCCATCCTGCATCCACAAACCGTTAGCATGCATTCATCATGCATCCATCTTGCATCCATGAAACTGTCAGCATACCACATAGCATCCATATCATACATCATAGGAAACATCGATCATTTCACATGCATTGCATAATCATCATCATAATATATATCTGTTAGTCAAAGTCTCTCATAAATCATCCATTGCATAATCACAACATATCACATAATCAAACTCATCCATCTCATATCATATCATCATTTAAGTTGTTTAGGATAATATAGATTTTTTATTCTAAGCATCTTAAAATCATTATCTTTGCATCGTCATCCATAACCACCCATTTTTGAACCTCTTTATCGCGAGATCGACCCTCAAATCAAATCTTTTCGCTCGATCTCTCGAGGGGGCAATGTACCAGTGTACTTCTTTCCGCTGGGGCATTTGAAAAATCATGAAATTTTTTAATTTCGATTGCGGAAAGTTTATTCTTTGAACCAACGCAACAAGTACATTGCTTCAAAGAGGGGCAAAATGTAGACATGCAAAATTCACATTATGCATTCGATCGGATTCAGTCAAATTAGGTCTCACATTAGGCAAATTCATCACTTTAAACCATTCATTAAATAATCTCATTTATCAAATAAACATTATCATTCAACCTTCATCTTGCATCATCCATTTATTTAAATAAATCAAAACTTCATTTAAATCAAATCCTAAATCACATTCCATCATTTTCTGATTTAAATAAATCAATTATCAAAGTCCAAAATGTCAACTCACCTAATCAGCATTAAATCAGCATAATCATCATCTAATCCTAATCTAATGCTAATCACATCCCACTTGCATTATCTAGATCTAGCCACTTGCACAATAAATCAATTTTATTGATTTATTAAAACCTCATTTTCTCTCAACATGACAAGTCAAACAGGGCATTTATTGCTCTTCTTTCTTGTCCCCCTCTCAGCATTTATTGCAAAATTTGAATTCAAATTTTCCCCCTCTTGGGCACTCTTCCCAAATCTTGCACATACATCAACTAATCACATGATGACAAGTGTCCTTATCTCATTGGCAGAATCTTTAGTCCCACATTGGTCCCTCTTCAACACTTAGCATTTTGAAAATCTTTAAATAGCAGCTTCATCCTCAAGCAAATCCTCCACAACTTGATGCAAGGTCATTCTCTTTGAGAACTTATCTTGTCCATTTATCATCTCCATCATCTATAGCAATTTCATCATCTAAGCTTATCAATCAAGGATTGGGAAAGGGTCACTAGCACATGTGACACCAATCCAATATGAGATAGAGTTGGATTCTTGCTTCTTTATGCTTTCACTTAGTTTAGTTGATATTTTGTTGTTTGGATTGCATTATGAAGCATGATTCTATATTTCATATGGATTCTATATTTGATTTTTCTTGATTTAACAATACTCATGCTTGTTTGTTTTTGAGCAAAATGCAGATTTTGGGTCTACATCGGTAAGTCAACAATATTTTGTTGATATGTCACCAAACATTCGTTGGAATTTGTAGTCAAATACAATAGTGCATGCATATCTCTATATAGGTAGGAAAGAAGATAGGGACCCAATGCATATGTAGTCCCATGCTCAAAAATATCCTTGATACAAATACCCTGTTCAACAGGAAACTAATGGCCTCTCCTATCAAGAACAACCAACCCCGAGATCAAACAAAAAAGAACAAGGGAAGTAGGGTCCACACTGCCAAAAAACTCTGATAAATCTATCTCAGACTGTCAGATCTCCAAGTGTCTAACACTAACACACACCACATAGCACGATTACCAATAATCAAATCAAATAGGTCTTGGGGTTGTCGCTCCCTTGAATGCACTAGTTTAAGAACCACTTGCAATCATTTCAACCCACAATGTTCTAGGGATTCGCTCTGAACACACAAAAAAACTTCAAAATGATAAACAACGAGACTTAGAGTTCCAAAAAGTAAAAAGCCAAAAAATATTAGCAAAAGTGATGAATTTTTTGACAAAAACACATAACATAGGCAAGTACGAGGAGAAATTGCAAGAGCGCAAGGATCAAAAGTGATTTTTTTTTGCAAAAGTGCAAAAGCTTCACAAAGGTGAGAAAAGTAATGAATGACAATCAAAAGTGAAAAAATAAGTCAAGAGTGAAATTCAAAGGCAAAAAACCAAGTCAAAGGCACAAAATTAAGTCAAGTGCGCATAAATTTTGTAAAATCACTAGTTTCAAAATAGCAAAAGTGCTAAAACTGAGGCAATAGTGCTAAGACTCTAAAAATCTCTCTTTTGACTTTTTCAACTTTGTAAACAAATTATGATATGGGGCTCCCTAAATGCTAGGAATTACTCCTCGACAACTGACAAAATGAGAAATCCAGAGACAAGAATTCACTATAGCCTCAAAGTGCAAATGAGGTAATTAGAACTCTAATTACATATTTTAACCCTCAGAAACCCTAATTTTTACCTAGGAAACCCCAATTTTTACTTAGGGAACCTTCCTATGTTCAAATTAGGACTTCTCGAGAACATTGGAACAAGCACCGAGGGACTTATAGACTTAATTTTTCATCCTCACCACAACTAAGCTAACATAGAATAGTTTCATGGGCCTGACCTCAACATCAAAAATTTTAGCCAACCTCCCGAGGGGGCAACACAGAGTCCTACCATCATTTTGTTGACCACTGAGGCACAATGGGGCATAATTATTTTCAAAATCTTGATCTTAACATCAAATATTTCAAACAAAGGAACCAATACTTTGTATCAAAGAGGGTCAAAATGTAGACATGTAAAATTGACCTAACAACTATCACACATACTAAATGACATTTTCACATAATGAACATCATTATCATTGAATATCATTGTATTTCACATCAATTGCATAAAAAACCCTAATTTCCCCTATTAATTGAATAATACAACATTATTAAATTAATTCACTTTTTCATCATTTTTTTGGCTAAATTAAATAAATTCCATTTATTTAATAAAGTCCTCTAACCCTATTTTTGTTATTAATTGAATAATATGACATTATTTAATTAATTTACATTTCATCAATTTTGACCAACTAAATAAATTGCATTTATTTAATAAAGTCCTAATCTAACTTTATTTTGTCCTAATTAGCTAAATAACACTAATTATTTAATTACGTCACTAAATCACTTCATTCCCCTAAGTCAATTGAATTATTAAATCATAATAATTTAATTAACTCACTTTCCCTCCAAAATTTGAATAATTTGAGTAAACTATTCAAATCATCATAAAAAATCAAATCAAACTACAACAACTTTATTTGTAAAAGGAAAACTTGATTTGCACATTCAAATCCAAAAAGGATTAATTAGTTAAATCAATTAATTGAATTATACTCACCAACTTTCATGCTTTGAGAAAATTACTCCCAACATGATTTCCTCACCAAATTTCTTCAATTTCATAGATTGCTTTACATGATTTGTTCAATTCCACAAATTATTCTTGATTTATCTCTCATTACCACAAATTATTCAATCTATTTCTTCAATCACACTAATCATGTAATCTATTTTGCACAGACTGTTCATTTCTAAATCCTCTCCACATCTTTCAATTTTCAATCAAGATATTCTACTGTGCAATCCTAATTATCCATTTAAAACACAAATTGTATATAACAAACCTCTTTCGTCATAAAAAAGGATCGAAGAATCAACATCATTTGCACAATGAATTGCTGCCAATATTCCTAATCAGCATTGACAAAGCTTCAACATATCTTCAGTCAACCAACACATACATCACATCAAAAGCATCTTGCATGCAAAAATGGAGGCTTCACAGTGATATGAACAACCCAACATCATGCGAATACACCCCAACACAAGATGGTCACACTATTATTTTCATAAATTCACGTATGCTTTCATCTTTAGATTTTGTTTCTTGAATTCATTAATAGTTTAGTTTCATTTTGTCAGTGAAGGAATAAATCTAGATTAGTGATTTTGATTTATATTAGCTTATATTTCATTGCATTTGTCTTGTTTACACTCTATGATTTTCCCCCTCAAACTAATTTTTAGATTGGGTAGGTTGTGCAAATGATCAAAATCTGCCATAGGATATGTTCTCTCTCTTGGTTTTGGCACCATTTTGTAAGAAGAAATCTATTATTGCTTTATCAACTATAAAGGATGAATAAAAAGAAACAAATGAGGTAGCTAATGAAATAGATTTGATACAATCTATTCTTTTAGTTCTCACACAATATCAAGAAAGGAATTCTTTACTTCATTATGACAATCAAAGTACCATTTTTCCCAAGAATCTAATGTTTCATTATAGAAAAAAATAATAGAGGTCTATCACCATTACATTATGCATCTCATCAAGCAACAAGAGGTTCATCTTTAATATTATAGGATGAAGGACCAAATAGCCAATCTTCTTACTAAGGCTTTAGGTGAGACTAAGTTTTTATATCTCAATTTAGTCTTCTAGGATTATGAGAATTCACACAAATGCTTGATAATTTTCATTAGAGGAGGATTATTATGAATTTATACATTTATATTAGTGAATAAGTGATTGTAAATGGGTACCTAACAAGGCTTTGTGTTGAATTCCAACTTTTGTAGATTATGGGGGCATATGCAAAATTGTATAATTAATTTATATGGGGAGGTTAGAATAAATCAGTTAGACTTTTGATGGAAGAAAACAATCATCCACACTATTTGTACACATCCACACTACTGTAATAGCATCAATAACAAATTCTTCACCAATGAATATGCTACATAGTCTATAAATTCATTGTGTATACTTCTATAAATTGAATACCAAGGTAAATATCCATGTGCTCTAATCAATAATGATAGGTGAGATCAATTCAAGCATCAGTTGGATGTTTGTGGGTCAGATTTAGTGTTATTACAGGAGACTAAAACATTTTAGGAAATATATGAGGCATCAATGTT
Organism: Sequoia sempervirens; assembly: GCA_007258455.2. Lineage (NCBI taxonomy): Eukaryota > Viridiplantae > Streptophyta > Pinopsida > Cupressales > Cupressaceae > Sequoia > Sequoia sempervirens. The sequence continues at coordinate 688,621,468 of VDFB02271358.1, forward strand.
GAAATGGGGAAAATGGAAATCAGCAATTGTACCTGCTCAAAGAGCTTCTGGTGGATTAGTTGCATCAAGTGGAATCCAAGAACAATGACTATTGATACAAGCAATAGTGAAAACAAATTGACAACTAACGAGGGTGGTAAGCTTTGATCTAAAATTATGGATACTAAATATATATAGGCTAACATCTACCTATGATAAGAAGAAGCTATGGAATGTTCTAACAAATGTTCTTCAAGGCTTGGGAAATTAAAAAGTGATATTGGTAGGTGATTTCAATGTGATAGTGTCATTACGAGAGAAAAAAGGAGGTATATGTCTGTCATATAAAATAATGGAATATTTTAGTTTTTTCATTGTACATACAATGCTTTGAAGGATATTTTACTTGTGAATGGTAACTTCACCTAGACAAACCAAAGGAAATATTTTATGTACATTGCAGAGCATTTAGACAGATTCCTAGCATCACAAAATTGGTTTTTAGGGGCATATAATTTGGTCTCAGAGATATTGCCTTTTGTAGGCTCATATCATTATGCAATATAATTAACTATATCAGGATTAAATTCTATGGCATCTAGCATAGGCCTTCCTTTAAATTCAAGAAGACATGGTTATGACACCCACATTTACTTCCTCTTCTATGACAATGGAGAGTCATTTCACCTTACTAGAAGGGTACACAAATGTTTCATTTCTTTTTTAAATTACAATATGTTAAACAACATGTAAAAATATGGAATGTTCAAGTTTTTAAGAACATCTTTGTACAAAAAGAGGAGGTAGCAAAATAATTAGCAAAAATATATGAACACATAATACAACATGGTCTAAATTTATACATATGAAAAACAAAAGTTTTTACAACTAGTGTGGGAGGAGAAATGTATTAGCAACAAAAATATAGGGAATTATAGTTAAAGCAAGGGGATCATAACAAAAAATTATTTCATGCATCCGCTCAAGTGAAAAGAGCTTCACAAACATTTTTTTCAATTCAAGATGTTTCAACGGGAACTTTGATCATTGTACAAATACAAAGGAGATAAAGGAAGAAGGGGTCAATTTTTTTTAAAATCTTCTAGCTCCTTTAAGATACAAATCAAATCAGCTAAATCAGGATGAGCAAGTGTTATTGGATGTGATACCAAATCTCATTTCTTGAGAAGAAAATGAGGATTTGATGAAACCTTTTACCTTATAATAATTGAGAAAAGTAGTATTTTCATTGTCACCAGATAAGGCTCTAGGGCTTGATGGTTTCACAGCCTATTTCTTTCAAAAGTGTTGAGATGTGTTGGGTTTTGACTTTTCTTAGCCCTGGAAGAATCACAAAAATCTGGAACAATATTGGAACACTTTAATGTCACAAACATTACAATTTTGTGAAAGACGAAGGATCCAATTTTTTTTGTAGAGTTTAGACCCATCTCATTATGTAATAAATTCTACAAGATCTTCACAAAGGAAATATATCTTAGACTATAGAATCTCCTCCCCTAAATTATCTCACAAGAGCAAGGGGACTTTGTACCAGGTAGAGAAACAATTGAAGGATCCTTGGTTGCACATGAAGTGCTTCATACTATTAATTCTAATCATTTATTATCTTTCATTAAAAAACTGGACATGATGAAAGCTTACAATAGAATTGATTAGAGTTTCCTAATGAAATTCTTGCAAAATTTTGGTTTTAGAAATGAGTGGTTTAAGTGGATTTTATCTTGCTTATTAGGAGCAATTTTTTTTAGTTATAATAAATGGGTCACCTTTAGGCTTCTTCAGTGCCACACAAGGGGTAAGGCAAGAGGAGCCCCTCTCTCTTTTTCTCTTCATAATTATAGCTGAGGCATTGAGTAGGACAATAAAGGAAAGGCATAATCATGGTTTTTGGTAAGGAATCCACATTTCCCAATCAAATATTTTAGTAATGCACACTCTCTTTGTTGATGATACTCTATTATTTGGAAAATCAAGACTTATAGAGGCCAAAAAAATTAAGTTGATTCTAGACATATTATTCAGTATCAGGTTAGAAAATAAATGCACACAAGTCTAAGATTTTTCTTTAATTGCAATTTAGGTGTCAAAAGAAAAATTGTAAATACTTTAGGCTTTTAATTGGCAGAAATTCCATGCACGTATCTAAGGATTCCATTCTTTATGGGAACAAATAAAATTTCTTACTAGGAAAAAGTTATAGAAAGGATTAATTCTAGAATTTCAGCTTGAAAAACTAGATGGTTATCATTTTTTGGTCATATTTTGTTGGTAAAGATTGTGTTAGCAATGATTCCAAATTATTTCATAGTAGTTCTCAAGGCTTTGAAATTAGTTGTTGCTTAGATAGAAAAGATTATAAGGAATTTTTTATGGAAAGGGAACATGAACAATAGGAAAAAAGCTCCTTTAATCTCCTTAGATAGTATGTCCTTTGTTAATTTCAAGGGTGGGGTAGGAATTGATAATATATCCAAATGTAACAGGGACTTTGGGGGAAAATTGATAAGGAAAATATTCATAAAATTAGATTCAAAATGGTGCAGGATAATGCAGTCCAAATATTTAGACAGTCAAAATCTGACAAGAATATTCACTATATCCAATCCTTCAAATGGTTTGCCCATGTGGAACTTTATGGTCTCATGTAGGGAAGCTTTCACTTCATATATCTCCTAGGAAGTGCATAAAGGAGAATAAGTTCACTTCTAGAATGATTCTTGGAATGGATATCCACCTCTAAAGGGAATTCAAGAATTGCAATCAACCATACCAGTGTTATCACATTTATGGGGCACTAGGATAATTGATTATGTCTATTTAGTAGATGAAGTAACTGTTAAAGTAAAATGGAAGGATATTTTGGAAACACAAATAACAATATCACAAAAGGACTTGATTGAAAAAAACTCTAGTAGAGAGATTAGTGTTCCTAATAGGGAAACTTGATCAAATCATATGGTCACCATCCAAAGATGGGTGTTATTTAGTAAAGTAGGGGAATAAAGCTCTTCTTAACAAATATGTTCAACTACAATCCAAAAGAGATTACTCATTCTATTGGAACAACATGTTTTTTCCAAAAGAAGGTAGTTTCACATGGTTAGTATTATAGAATAGAGTGCTCACAAGTGATAGGCTAGCTAAACTAAGTCTTGGTGAGCCTTTTAAATGTTTATTATATGGGGAATATTTTCAAGATGTTGATCACTCATTTTTACAATGCTCATATGCTCAACTTTGTTGGAAGTTCATACTACAAATTTTTTATGAAAAATCCCTTTTACCTAAAATAGTTTGTGATATTTTTTGACTAGGCTAGTGTTATATAAATTTTCTTTCTTTGCATGCATTTGGTGTTTAATTCTAGCGATAGTAATTTGGTCTATCTAGTGCGAACAAAATAAGCATATTTTTAGAAAAGTATCTTCCTCAGTGTAGAATGTTCAGCTATAATTGAAAAGTCAATCATAGAAGCAGCTAATGCATATGTTCAAAACTATAAAGGTGTTAGTTCTCTCCTCACATTGTGGGATGATAGTATCCTAAAGAATTGGAAAGGTATATTTTTACCCTTCAAAGGTAGTTAGAAACAAGCTCATAAATCAAGGATTGATAGGAACTCAATTAAATTGTAGCCATCGATTCCATGTTTCTTTAAGTTAAATTTTGATGGTTCCTTAAGAGGGAACCCATGTGTTTTAGGTGTAGGGATGTGTATTCAAGATTCTTGTGGTGTGTTAAAAGTAGCCAAGTCAATTTCCCTTCCATTTGGAATGAACAATGTAGTAGAATTAGTTACATTTTTTCATGGTTTAATGATTGCTAGGCACCTAGGCATATCTCAAATCCATGTTGAAGGTGATTCGTTAATACTCATATATGCATGCAAGTGTAATAATAGAAATAGTACACCTAACCTTTGAGGAATATAGCACAAAAGTAGGGTTCCTATTTCACACTTGCTACACTCATGGACACCTTAGAGATCTCAACCCGAATATAGAGTGGGAGAAAGAATCTTAAAATAAGGTATCCTAGGGTCATATTAGAGACTAATGAGGAGTTCACCACCAAGATAGGGCTTGGAAAGACTAATGAAATGCAAGATCTAATGATTGAACTCAATGATGCATAAAAATTCACTAAATCAACTATAAATGTAAATAAACCAAAACAAAAAATTGGAAAAGTATAGAGGGGTACCTAGAAACCTGAGAGGGCTTGAATGAAGTCTTGAAATACTAAATAACCTGAAATTAAGGCATAATATAACTCATACACCTATTTGGGTGTATCAGTGTTAGACTAGGGTTTTTGGGTGGAAACAAGAATCTAAATATGTCTAATCTAAAGCCACTAAAATCTAGAAAAATCATTGTGGTGGGATGCATATGCCACAAGTGGTGTATCAGTCCCACTACACCTTTTGGAGGGTTAATACCTAATTCTTCTCTCCTATCTCTTCTCTTCCTACCACACCTTGTTTTTGGATTTGAAACCATGATTTCAAACCTGTAGATGACTTTTTCTGAAGATAACAACCTTGCAAATGAGGGGACAACTCCAACAACTTTCTTCAAGCTTGTAACCTAATCTTCAAGAGATCTTCATGATCCAAGACACCTAGATCTACAATCACACATCAAAGAAGAAATATTTGTTTTTTGTTAGAGGATAGGGGTTTTCCTAGGTCAAGCCCCTTTTAGGTAATTAAACCAAATGATGAGATAATGAAATAAGAACATGAAAAATGAAACATGAATAATGATACCTTGAATGATGTCTTGTAAATATGAAATCTAACATGAAATGGACATGAAGGATGTAGGTCTAGATCTCGAGATAAGTGTAGAACAATGCTTGACCTTGGATCTTGAAGGTAACATCACAACACTAGCTCAATAACATGCTTGATGCTTGATATCCTTGACATGATGATGGATCTTGAATTACTACAATAAATTATGAAGAATCTACTCTTAAATTCCTTAGAAAATGATCTTGAATTCTCTCTTGATGATCTTGTAAAGTCTAGGAATGCTTAGCTCATGAATGCTTAGTGAAATAATGATTTGAGATCTTATTTATATAGGAAATCCATCTAATATACCATTTATTAGATCCCATAGGTTGACATTCATGAAATTTGAATTTAAAACCTAGATTTCCTACTCAAAACCCTAAAAATAGAATAAATGGGACACATACACCATCTATGGCATATGGGTCACACCTAGGTGGGATACATATGCCTAAGGTGGTGTATGGGTCCCACAGGGCCTTTTTTAGGTGGCAAAAGTGTTTGGGTGTTAGGAAATTATGTTTATTTGATGTTTATGTCAAGATTTTGGTTAAAATATGCCTTTGGATACATAATATAGCATCTTAGGGGCCTATTAATGATGATATTAAGGACATAAATGCAAAGAGGGCCAAAAATCTAGTGTGAAAGTATAAATAAATATAGTTTATAACATTAAATTAAGGCCACAATTGAGTTTGTTTAGCTTAAAAGGGGCTAAAATCCAAGGTGTATGTATAAAATACATTACAACACTAGATTAAGGCATCATTGGGTCCATTTTAAGGTTAATCATTCCCAAGTTAAGAGTGAAAATGTAAACAATGACATTTTTCTGTAGTACATTTAGTGCCCACTTTAGTGAGAGGATGATCTCACTTCAAACTCACACTAAAGTAGAAATTCAAGAGGGGTCCAAGTGTACTGATGTGGACAAAATAGGATGAAAAAGATCAGAGGAGGTGGCCAAGCTACCCAGGATTGAAGATCCTACATCAAACCGACATAAGCACCAAAGGATATGCGCAAGGTGTATGATATACAACATGCAGATGCACAAATATGCAATGTCAATGACATAAGGAAGAAAGGAAAAACAAAATAAAAAGAGGTAGATCAAGCATCGATCATTTTTCCAACACGTTGTAGATTAGATCTAGGTTGTTTGTCCAAAATGCATGCTCACTTTGACAAAAATAAACTTCAAGCTATCCACTGTGTGAGTAATAAAAAAAGGTGAGACACATACACACCTAGTTATTATGTGCTCACACACATGTGAGTGGCTAAGGGAAATTCATGCCTTTTTTTTTCTTCTCATCAAACCGTACCAAATTTATACCTCCTGGTACCTTTGATAAGGTGCCACACAAAAATTAACTTTGAGCTTCACGAGGCAAGCTAAGCTTCGTATGATTGAAACCCATGAACAAACAAGATGGCTCCACAAGAATGCAAAGTGTGTTATGCAAGGTGGCCATATAACTGAAATTGTAAATGAAAAATAATGTAAGGTACATTCAACAAGATTTTTCTTGGTTCATGTAAGGTCTCTTATGGAAAATTATGCCTAATGTCACCAAGAGAGGACAAGTCAAAGAAATACCATGCTCTTAGAGGAAATGAAACCCAATGACACCACTAAGAAGAGGACATGTCACAAGAAGAAAGAAAATCACACAATGAAATATGAATGTTGATGCATTGTCATATGCGAGTCAACTTAAATCATTTCATCCACATCCCAAGCTTGCTCTTATATGTTTATAAAAGTTGGTCAACTAGCCAAAAGAGACAATGACAAATGACATATGAAGAAATAGGCTACTTAACTCCTTGCCCCTACTTAGTGCAGGACAAGGATGAGCCAAAATAAGTATTAGTTGGAGGAAATAGGTGATCCAACACAAGGAAGAGCACAACAATCCTTAAGATGTTGAATTTTATTATTCAAAGCCTTAAATTCATTAGTAGAATGACCATGAACTATGTGATATGCACAAAATGAATTCCTGTAGTAAAATTTCTTTCATTTTTTTGGAGGGAGAGATATCAAAAAATATTGGAGGAGTCTTGACAAGATACTCTTTTGATCAATAGTAGAAGATGTTCCTTTAGTTGTGCAAGATGTCATACACACACTAAATGATAAGGCTTTAGATGAAAATGGAAATAAGGGTGGTAAACCTAGATCTTTCTTGAAAGAGTATGGTATGTTGGTTTTCTTCATGTGTTGATTGTATCCATGTTTAGGAGGGAGATTATATCGAATACCATAACAATCTTTCAATTTAGATGAAGGGGGTTTACGCTTCTAAGAAGGATTGTCTTTATCATGAGAACACAAATCCCTTTTAAAGTTATGTATTTTCCCCTCATGGGGGATGGGAGTTACATAGCCCCCATCACCACCATGGGGTAAAGTTGTAGAACCAAGTTGAGAAAATGAAATAAAAGGTTGCTTTGATTTAGATTGTGATAATTTTCACTCTCCTATAAAGGAAGGTGTAAAACCCCAATCATCATTAGAACTTCTATCTAAAAATGAATTGTTTGTATATGACTCTTTAGATTTTCAGGGTGAGATTTTGGATTCTTTATTTAAATGAGGCATAAAATCTACTGACCCCTAATTATCAATAAAGAGTTTCATTGTAGGTGAAGGATTAGCATCAACTTGTATAGGTTCAACTTTTGATCTTGGAATGAAAGTATTGGTGGAGTTAGGAATGTTATATAGCTTCTTTCATCTACTTAAATCATGTATATCTTGTTGTTGTATGCAAATATCATCATGTGGTGAAGAGTGGATGGGAATCCTTTCATAGCATGAATCCAAGGTCTCCCTAAGAGAAGGTTGTATGAAAGGGGTCCTAGTGTGATATGGATAGAGGTAGACAACACTACAAGTCTGATCTTAATAGGTAATGTGATCATTCCTAGTGGTTTCCTATTAACATTGTCAATGCCATAGATATTAACATCATTAAGTTGAATGATCCTTTTGTCAATGTCAATTTTATCTAGGAGGCCAATGTTGCAAAAATTAAGGTCCCTACTCCATTGTCTATGAGAGTGCACCTAACTAAAATTTCATTGATATTGCTATCAGGATTCAACCGTGTAGTTTCGAGTCAAACTCATTGACCCATGTTTCATGAGTAGTGGTTCAACAAGAACCCATCTCTCATTGACACGCTGTGGAAAAATACCTCCTACTTACAATTTCATTAATGATCACCTTTATCATCAAGGATTAATTTTTGTTTTAAATCTCATGTGAGGGTAATTCATGTTTAGAGAATGTAATTTTTGACTATGTGACTTGCATACGATCAAAGGAGGGTGTTACATTGTTCACTTTCGTATAAGATTGGATCTCCTCCTACTTTATTTGTAATATTTCTTGAAATAGACACTTGTATGTAGGAGATAGTTGAATAAGTTTACATATGGATATATTAGCAAGAATCCTTTTAAGGTCTTCAACACTAGGAAAATATGTTGATGCAATGGTAATGAAGCGGGAGGGGTTTGTGGTTGCCTACATGTTTGAGAAACTATGTTATATCTTGATTGCTGCAAAACATTGTTGTTGTCAAGTTGCATTAGAGATTTCAGGAAATCTCTAATTTTATTTTTATGTGGATCACTAATGGAGGGTGAATTAGGAGGATCACTAATTAAAGGAGATCTAATTTTTGTTGTCATAACCTCAACAAACTTGTCTTTATTTGCATGATCTCTTAGTGAAGAGGATTCTAATATCACTTCATCATCTTCATCTAAGGGAGACTTATTACTAGTGTTTGAAAGACATGTGTCAATGTATACATCTTCTTGCACCATGATATCTTCCCTAGGAGGAGATTTTTTAGGACAACTACAAACTAGATGTCCAGGACCTTCAAAGTATGGTTCTTCTAAAATGACTTCATTGCTAGTAATGGAGTTACCAATGGTTGAATTTTCTTATTTTTCAATGATGGAATTCTCTTGTTCAATAATATTTTCCCACATAATATTCTCATGACTTTGATCGATTGTGTTTTCTAACATCAAAGTATCTTTTTCATGACTGGGAAAGATACTAAGAGAAGAAAAAATGTGATTGTCATGATGGTCCTTGGGTTCATTCCTTTGTCCCATAATATCTTCCAAAATAGGATAGGTAGGGTAAGAAACGTAAAGAGGGTTACCATAGATCTTAAAGGTTTTCTTATCTAACACCATCATGTCCTCATCATCATCACGAGAGGAGAAGATGTTGGGAGATGAATGTAGGTAGGTCTCAATGGTCTCTTTTTGTCTTATGTTATTGTCATGATTACTTATTGTTATGTCATCTTGTTTAGTAATGTATTGCCTAATAGGAGAGGTAAGAGGGGAGAAACAACTTGGGTTCTCAAAAATGTCATCAATTAGTTCTTCTAACACTAAAATATCTTTTTGACAAGTAGGAGAGATATTAAAAGAAGAATGAATATGATTTTGATGATTACCCAAGGTTTATTTCACTAGACTAACCTCACTCATGTACAAGGGATACTAGGAGAGGGATAAATGACAAACAAAAAGAGAGGGGAGAGGACCTCATATTCATATGCACTTAACAAAGGTTTCTTACAACACTCAATAAGATCTGAAAATAGAAAATGATGTATGATAACTATAGATTTTTACAATGAAAACATGATGTAATGATTGTCCAACAAATTTGAAATACGACAATGATAGAGCAAACATGCAAAATGATAATGCATTTTTTAAGATTTTGAACATGATAATTAACTGATTATGCTATGTAGCAATGTGAAAATGAAATGTTGTAAATTCCAATGCATTAAATTGACCAAATTAAGCTAGATTTAATGAAATACATGTAGAAGAAACTCAACCAATTGAAACAGATAACTAATGATAGCAAATAGAAGTGTAGAAATAAGGTTTTTAGTGCTGTAAAAGACAGATTTAGGGCTGATCCCAGACTAATCCTCCTAGAGGGGTGTATGAGTCCCATTCATAGTTTTTTAGGGGTCTGAATGCTAAAAAATACATAACACAAAAATCCTAGAAAGTAGCAAAAATACCCTATACTAGGACTAAATCGCCCAGACTGGCGAATGAGTCTTGAGTTATAGCTTTTGCACCATTTTCAAAAAATTCTATGTGAATGTTACGTTTTCTAATTAGGATGATGTTTGGGTTGAGTGAAAATGCAGTTTTTTCAAAAAAAGATGAAATTCAATGATGCAAGATGCAAAAATGCAACCTATATGCACTTTCACTAATGCAAGATTTAGAAACCCTAGATGTCAATTAACTAATGCAAAATCTAATGCAAAGTCAATGCAAGCTAAATCTAGGATGATGATGCACTCCAAATCAGAAAAGAGTTGTTCACATTAGGTTCACCAAAATGTAGCAATGAAAATAGTACACCCCACCTTTGAGGAATATAGCACAAGGGTAGGGTTCTTATTTCACACTTGCTACACTTAAGGAAACCTTAGAGATCTCAACCCTAATATAGGGAGGGAGAAAGAGATATTGAAATAAGGTATCCTAGGGTTGGATTAGAGGCTAATGAGGGTTTCACCACCAAGCTAGGGATTGGAAAGACTAATGAAATGCAAGATCTAATGATTGAACTCAATGATGCATAAAAATTCACTAAATGAACTATAAACACAAATAAATCAAAACAACAAACTGGAAAAGTATGTAGAGTAGTACCTGGAAACCTGAGATAGCATGAGTGAAGTCTTAAAATGTCCAATAACCTACAATTAAGGCATATTAGGACTCATACACTTGTATGGGAATATTATTTCTAGACTAGGGTTTTTGGGTATAAATAGGAACTTAATTGTGTCTGATCTAAAGCCACTAAAATTTGGAAAAATAGCTGGCTCGGGTAGCGGGATTGGCTTGAGGCTGTGGGATGGCTCCTCATGGTCTCGGGTTCGACTCCGCTCTCGGTACTTACCTGGTGAATGTGGTGGCCGGCGCTGCAAACACTCGCAGGGACTAGTCTCGCCCCCCTGCTCGCCTCTAGGTGACGCTGGGCGGGGGGCCGCGGGGACACCCTGTTGTAACAAAAAAAAAATTGGAAAAATAAATATAGTGAGAATCATACACCACAAGTTATGTATCAGTCCCACTAGGCCTTTTTGGGGAGTTAAGACCTAATTTTTCTCTCCTATCTATTCTCTTCCTACCACTCCTTGTTTCTGGATCTAAAACCCTAATTTCAGTCTTGTACATGACTTTTTGTAAAGATAACAACCATGCAAATGAGGGGACAACTCCAAAAAAATTCTTCAATATTTTAACCTAATTTTCAAGGGATCTTCGAGCTCTAAAACACCTAGATCTGAAAACATGAATCAAAGAGAAGAAATATTTGTTGTTTGTTAGAGGATAGGGGTTTACCTTTGTCAAACCCCTTTTAGGTAATTAAACCAAATGATGAGATAAAAAAATAAGGACATCAAAAATGAAACATGGAACATGAAACATGAATAATGATACCTTGAATGATGTCTTGTAGATCTACAATCTAACATGAAATGGTCATGAAGGATGTAGATCTAGATCTTGAGATAAGTGTGAATAATGCTTGACCTTGGATCTTGAATGCAACATCACAACACTAGATCAATAACATGCTTGATGCTTGATATCCTTGACATGATGATGGATCTTAAATTTCTAAAACAAATGATGAAGAATCTACTCTTAAATGCCTTAAAAAATGATCTTAAATTCTCTCTTGATGATCTTGTAAAGTCTTAGAATTCTTAGCTCTTGAATGCTTGACTTGATATCATCAATGCTTAATTAAATAATGATTTGAGACCTCATTTATATAGGAAATCCATCTAATATCCCATTTATTAGATCCACAGGTTGGCATTCATGAAATTTGAACTTAAAACCCAGATTTCCCACTCAAAATGATAAAAATAGGCCAAATGGGACTCGTACGCCATCTATGGCATACACCCATATGCCCAAGGTGGCGTATGAGTCAGATAAGTCCTTTTTAGGTAGAAAAAGTATTGGGGTGTGTGATATAAGAGGGATTCATTGCACATGGGTCTCTCCTTTATCAAGAGATCACTAGGGACTGAACTACCCTTATACACCTCAACATTAAAAATTTAGATTTAGTTATGCTTCAGGAGAAAGCTACCACAAACCTTGAGAGAGTAAAACCAAGAGATTTCTATCTCAAAAGAGGGAGCTCTTGGCCAAAAGACATCAGCGCAATCTCAAGAAATTGACACAATGCATTTTCATCTAAAGGATGTGTTGGTGTCCTAGGCAATAGAGGGCACAAGAACTCAAATGGAAAAAAAAAAGCTTTACTTATAGGCTTAGGTCTAAAGTGTATTAAATGAAATAACTAATCAAGAAACTAGAAACTGAAAAGAATGCAAGAAGACTTGAAGAAATATCACCTTTTTCTAGATGCTTGATCTTCACTCCAAGCTCTGGTTTGTGACCTACACACAAAACAAAGAGGGGAAAAGGTTGGGGCTATTTAGGGGTTTTCCTCAGTCAAACCCCTGCTTTGGTGTTCCCACCTCCACGAATAGCCAAGTTGGAAAGGAGTGCAAATGAAGTAAACAAAGCGTGTGGTGAAAGAAAAACCTGCTCAAGAGTAGAACCTGCACCACAAGAAGTGTATGGTGAAAGCAAAACCTACACCACAAGATAGTAAATGAACAAGTAGAAAAGGAAAGTGAGAGAGAGAGTGTTACCCACGAGCCTAGACCCTCTCTGGAGCACACAAATGCACCATTGAGTGCTTGCTTAGGAGTTGTTGCTAATGGGAGGACCTTAGTCTGGCATGGCTTTTCCTATGAGAACACTAATATCAAAGATGAGGAAAAATCAAAATTGGAGCAAGTATCAAGAAAGCTTGAATGAATTTCTTCAAACCCCCAAATGAGAGCCAAGAAGGGGTTTTTAATGCTTGCAAGGGCAGAAAAGATCCATTACTTTTAGAATGTAACCGCTAGGACATGTGTCTCAAGGGTCAATATTCCAAATTCCTTGTTTCAAACCTAAAAACCGTTAGGACACTAGTGTGCCACATAGACATCTGCGTGTTGTGCATGTGTCTAGAGCCTAAATTCTTAGGAAATGTGTCATCAAGCTTCTATCACTCATCCACAAGTCTGCATGGAGAAAGAATCATGAAATTTTGACTCATGGTATTTTGTCATTAATGTTCCAAGGTGTCATAAATGCTAGGAAAAAATGCAAAAATGTGGAATTGCCCCTAGGTGCAATTATGCGACATTACATTTTGCCTCCACTTTAGTCTGCTCAATTTTGGAAAAATTAGCCTCACTAAAGTAGAGAAGAGAAATTTCATCCAAAATTTGAATATTACATATTTGTGTGCCCAGAGAGAGGGACCATAATGGCCACAAAAGTCAAGCTAACTAGTACTAAAGGTGCCCTAGCATCCAAGTTCAACAAACAATGACAAAATGGTCTTAAAAACTATTCAAATCTTTAACCTGCAAAAACTCAAATTTTGGGTCAGCTTCAAAAAATTAAAAGAAAGCTTTTATAGAGAGAGGAATGATCAAGAAAAAGTCATTGATTCAAAAGAAAAATATGATCAAGAGACAACCTTATGCCCCCTCCTAAGTTTTCCCCTAGCTAGGTGGGAAAATTTAGGAGAAACCAGGGAGCCACAAGCTCTAGGAAAAATGGGCCCTAGGGGGCTAATATATACCTAGCTGGGACCCTAGAAGGGTCACTCTCACTATTCACTATGAGAAAATTGTTGTCTTTTGTGAGAGAAAATTAAAAAAAATGTCGAGCAGGAGAGAGTATGAGGCGAGGAGGTTGGAGAAGTTGTGCGACGACATCACCGAGGGTCACAAGGTGGACCAGGTAGGCCTCAAAACCTCATTTTTAACATATTTCTAGTTGGTGAGGTGCGTAGGCATCCTTTTTTTGTTTACGATGTACACACACACACATATATATGTCATGTGATACTGATACCTCTTTCCTTCTTTGTGGTTGTACAAGACACATAGGGATGGATTGGGCTTATAGCTCAGTGTATTTCAAAGGTCACCCTTGACATGTCGATCCAAGGGTCGGCTCTCGAGGCTTACCGACTAGCATCTATGGAATTACATGCTCCCAATTTTGAGCTAGTTTCATGCTTGAGTACCACCTATGAGGAGCAGGGCATAGATATTGTTTAGCTTACTACAAAGCTGACGACTGTTTGGGGATAGTGTGACCAATTGTCGAGGGAGCTATGGAAAACACTCGCCGAGTGAGATGCGGTAGTGAGGAGGGCCAACCCTGCTAAGTAGGCATGTGATGCCCTCCAAATCCATCTTGATGACCTCGACGGGCAACCGATAGTTGTGATCCTGACAAATGTTTAGCAGTTACGTGACGAGTTGAGGTAGGCATAGCGGATTATATCCTACCTACAAGGAGAGATCAAAGGGATGTAGGTGGCCTTATCTATGTCACTCTCACATTGATCTCACTCCATGACCACTTTTTATCCCCTCTCGAGGGTACCAGAGTATCCGTGAGAGTGAGAGGGCTCTAGGAGCCATGCACCATAGTGATAGAGACTCATCATCAGTTTTGTACATCATTTTGTTAGTAAGATACATACACATATATATACTTGTAGATCTTTTGTATAGACATATATTCAGCAACCACTCATTTTTTATAGTAGTGGCCTAATACATGTACATGACATTTGATATAGACATGTGTATATATTTATGGATACATCATTTCTGATATCATGGCATGGTTCATTTGGATATGTATATTTTTTACTTTCGTGCATGTTTATGCTATGGATGTTATGTGATCATATGGATGTATACTTTCATTAGATGCTAACATGATTTAATAAACACACATGGTTGTATGTTAATTAAACACAATGATGATCTAATCACCTTAAAATATGTAATGTGATGCATGGTCTCACACACACACATTGTCATATCATAACAAAAAAAAAATCATAATGTGTTAATGAATGATGTCAACATATATGTAGTGCTACTACTCTTTTATAGAGAGAACACCACATAGATGACACATGGAACACTACACATAGTCTTGACAAATATGCATCACATTAATGGGTTATTTTGGAGGTGTCCCATCCATAGATGATAATCCATAGGCACCCAAACTGTAAACATAGATCACAATGTAAGGGCCTAACTAGTTAGGACTAAATTTCCCTCTCTGATTAGGGGGCACATTTACATTCCTATGGTTTTCACAAAGAACCAAATCTCCTAGTTTAAAGGTCCTAGGAAGAAAACTCTAATTATATTTTCTTGATAATGACCATTGATAAGATTTAAGATGACCGAGATCCTATAACCAACATTCATTAAGCATCTCTAGTTGATGCAAATGGTTAACACAGTAGGTTTCATCATCAAGTAACCCTTTAAGGGAAACCCATAGAGATGGAATTTCCAGCTCTAAAGGCATGATAGCTTTGGCACCATACACGAGGTTGTAAGACATCATTCCCATCACCGTATGAACACTCATGTGATAGGCCCACAAAGCACACATTAATTGAATATGCCAATCTTTACCGTGTTTATTAACTATCTTATGGAGAATAAGTTCAAGAGTTTTATTAGACGCTTCTACTTGGCCATTGGATTGTGGATAGTACGTTGTGGAAAACCTATGCTGAATATGAAATTTATCAAGGAACTGCTTCACTTCATTGTTCTTAAATGGTGTACCATTGTTGGAAACAAGTGTGGTGGGCAATCCGAATTGAGAAATAATGTTGTTCATGAGGAAAATACAGATAGCTTTAGTGTTCATGGATCAGAGTGGAATAACTTTGACCCATTTTGTGAAGTAATCTCTAGCAGTAATAATGAAGGTATTTCCTTTGGAAGAAGGAGGTGTTATCTTTCCAATGATATCCAACCCCCATTTTACAAATGGCCAAGGAGAAGTTTGGTTTTGTAGTTTTTGGATAGGTGCATGAATAAGATGACTGTGTTGTTGAAATTGAAGGCACTTCTTAAAAAAATCAAAGGAATCTCATTCCATCATTTTCCAATAGTACCCCATGTGTGTAAGTGCACAAAGATGGTTCCCAAAAAGGGGACTTAAGTGGATAGATTTTTTCTAAAATCAGGAAATACTAACCTTGGAGGTGAAATGGTTGGATGGAACAAAAACAAGGATCAAAGTGCTCTAAGTCTACTTTCTAAACTACTAATTTATTTTGAAAATGGTTGAGATTAAGAGGTTCAAATGAGGGACATACACAAATTGGTGTTGTTTTTGTCAGAAAATCATAACATAGCAACTCTTGTACGACCCTTGTACAGTGAATTTTTTTTAGTATTTTTAAAATCACTATGGTCAGAAGTTAGCTAACAATATGTAGTTGATGCATGATTTTTTTGATAATTTTTTAATGAATATTTTATTTTTCACTAATTTTCAAAGTGGACACTTCCTGAAAAATAGAATTTTGGCCATGCTACCCCTACTAGTTTTGGAAACTAATTGAATTTTTAAAAAATAATAATAACTGTAGAATGGATTCTAGTTTCTAAAAATGTAATTTATTTGAAATTTTAATGAATGGTTAATTTATAGTGAAAAAACACGAAACACTACTTTTTGCCAAAAAGAAATGTACAAACAAAATAAATTATGGATGAAAGGCTTAACATTTTCAAAAAGTAAAAAAAATTACAATGTTGGATAGCTAAGAGAGAACCTAACATTACCCAAATGTTTGATTTGTTTGATATTGAACCATGTGCAATCCTAAAGGTGAGCACGAACTCAATTATGTGAAAAATTGTAAAATTTGCAAAAACACCTCTTTGGTTGTTGGGAATGCACTCCAAGCCTTTGGTTTGGTATTCCAAGGAAAATACCAATCCCAAGGCTCAGGGATTCCCAAAGCAAGATATAACGCGAGCACATTATAACATGCTCACAATATATCACAGTTTTGACATGTTTTTTTCATTTGTGGGGAGCATGTCTAGCAAGACATAATGTGAGGGTTGTATACCATGCTTGTGTTATGTCTTGCTTTATGTTAAATGTTACTCTATTGAATTTATTTTTTATATATTTGTATGTTTTTACGCTCATATGTCATGTATGTATGTATGTATGTATGTATGTATGTATGCTTGTATGCATTAATGCATTTATATTGCATGTATTCCTACTTATATGTAAGATTGTATCTATGCATGTACATTTATGCTTTTATGTATGTAGTATTTTATGTATATATGTATTATACTTGTATGTATGTATTTATGTATTTCTTTAGAGAGGGGAATTTTAAGAGAGAGAGAGAAGGGGGGTGGAAGTGAGTTTAAGAGAGAGGGAGTGAGAGAGAAGGGGTTTGAGTGAGAGGGACTTAGCTAGGTAGGGTGGGAGGGATAAAGGGAGTGAGAGAGAGAGAGGGAAGGTGGGAGAGAGAAATGGGAGAGAGAGAGATAAAGAGAAAGAGAGAGTTATGTAGGTAAGGTTCCAAAGGGATAGTCTTGATAGTGTGATAGGGGTGAGAGGGATAAAGAGATAAAGTGAGAGCTATAAAGAGATAAAGTGAGAGCTTAAGAGAGAGGGAGTGGGAGAGAAGGGGTTGGAGTGAGAGGTACTTACCTAGGTAGGGTTGGAGAGATAAAGGAAGTGAGAGAGAGAGGGGGGGAGAGAGAGATGAAGAGAAAGAGAGAGTTATGTAGGTAGGGTGCCAAAGGCAGAGACTTGAGAGTGTGAGGGGGGGTGAGAGGGAGAGAATTGATAGATAGGTAGTGAGAGGGAGTGTGAGAGGGAGGGAGTGGGAGAGATATGGAGTGTGAGTGAGAGACTTGAGAGAGGAAGAGGTTGTGGGAGGGAGTGACTTATCTAGGTAGGGTGGGGGGGATAGATAGAGAGAGGAGAGAGAGAGAGAGTTACTTAGGTAGGTTTCCAGAGGGAGAGACATGAGAGAGAGGGGGAGAGAGGGAGTGGGAGAGATTGGGAGGGAGATAGAGAGATATAGATAGAGGGAGTGAGAGAGGGTGGTAGGGATTTATTGAATGAGAGGTAGGTAGAAAGAGGGAGAGGGTAGATAGAGACAATTAGAGAGGGTAGGAGAGAGGGAGGGAGGGATAGGTGAGATATATAGATAGAGAGAAAGCGTTAGGGGTTGAGGTTATAGGATTTATGGTTTCTAGGGTATTAAGGTTTAAGGGGTGAGGCTTGAGGGATTAGGGTCTATGGTAGAGAGTATTGGGTTGAGGTTATAGGGTAAAAGGTTTAAGGTTTTAGGGTTTAAGGGTTTAGGGTTAGGGGTTTAGGGTTGAGGGTAGAGGGTTTAGGGTGTAGTTTTGAGGGTATATGGTTGAAGGATTAGATTGAGGGTCCAATGCAAAGGGTAGAGGGTATAAGGTTTGAGGGTTTAGGTTTTGAGGGTTGAGGGTTGAGGGATTAAGGGTTGAGGGTTGAGGTATTAAGGGTTGAGGGTTGAGGGTATATGGTATAGGGTCGAGGGATTAGGGTTGAGGGTCCAATGTATAGGGTAGAGGGTATAGGGGTTGAGGGATTAGGGTTTAAGGGTTGAGGGTTTACGAATTATGGTAGGGAGTTTTCTTGGATTTAAGGGTGTAAGGGTTGAGGGATTAATGTTGAGGGATTAGGGTTTAGGGTAGGAGGGTATTGGGTAGAGGGTAGAGGATTTAAGGGTTTAGGGTTTAATGGTTGAGGTTTGAGGGTTTAGGGTTTATTTTTTAAGGGTTTAAGGGTTTAGGGATTAGGGTTGAGGGATGAGGGTAGAGAGGAATGGATGGATGGATAGAGAGAAGGAGAGAAGAGGAGGGAGGGACATAGATATATGAGGGTTGAGGATCCAATGTATAGGTTAGGCGGTTGAGAATAAAGGGTATAGGGTTGATGACCTATAGGGTTGAGGGATTAGGGTATTGGGTTGAGGGTACATATGGTTGAATGATTGGGGTTAAGAGTTAATTGTATAGGGTAGAGGGTATTGAGGTTGAGGTTTTAGGGTTTGAGGGTTGAGGATTGAGGGATTAAGGGTTGAGGGTTGAAAATTGAGGGTTGGGTGTTTAATGTATAGGGTAAAGGGTAAAGGGTTGAGGGTTGAGGGTCTAAGGTTGAGGGTAGGTGATTGAGGGTATAGGGTTGGGGGATTAGGGTTGAGGGTTCAATGTATAGGGTAGAGGGTATTTGGGTTTAGGGATTAGGGTTGAGGGTAGAAGGTAGAGGACTGAGGGTAGAGGGTAGAGGGTAGAGGGTTTAAGGTTTTAGGGTTTAAGGGTTGAGGGTTGAGGGTTTAGGGTTGAGTGTTTAAGGGTTTATAGGGTAGAGGGTAGAGGGTAGAGGGTTTAAGGTTGAGGGTAGAGGATTAAGGGTATAGGGTTGGGGGATTAGTGTTGAGGGTCCAATGTAAGGAGTAGATGGTATAGGGGTTGGGGGATTAGGGTTTAAGGTTTGAGGGATTAAGGGTCAATAGGGTTGAGGGATTAGGTTAGAGAGTTTACTAAGTGCATTTAAGGGTTTAAGGGTTGATGGATTAGGGTTGAGGGAAGAGGGTAGAGGATTGAGGATAGAGGGTAGAGCATTTAATCGTTTAGGGTTTAAGGGTTGAGGGTTTAGAATTTAGGGTTGAGTGTTCAAGGATTTATAGGGCAGAGGGTTTAAGGGTTGAGGGTTTAAGGTTGAGGGTAGAGGATTAAGGGTATAAGGTTGGGGGATTAGGATCGAGGGTCCAATGTATAGGGTAGAGGGTATAGGGGTTGAGGGATTAGGGTTTAAGGGTTGAGGGATTAAGGGTCAAGAGGGTATAGGGATTAGGGTAGAGAGTTTACTAAGTGGGTTTAAGGGTTGAGGGATTAGGGTTGAGGGTAGAAGGTAGAGGATTCAGGGTAGAGAGTAGAGGGTTTAAGGGTTTAGGGTTTAGGGTTGAGTGTTTAATGGTTTATAGTTTAGAGGGTAGATATTTTGATGGTTTAAGGTTTAAGGTTGAGGGTAGAGGATTGAGGG
This sequence comes from Sequoia sempervirens, assembly GCA_007258455.2. Taxonomy (NCBI): domain Eukaryota; kingdom Viridiplantae; phylum Streptophyta; class Pinopsida; order Cupressales; family Cupressaceae; genus Sequoia; species Sequoia sempervirens. The sequence continues at coordinate 688,641,350 of VDFB02271358.1, forward strand.
TATAGGGATAGGTTATTAGGGTTGAGTGTCCAATGTATAGGGTAGAGGGTATAGGGGTTTGGGGATTATGGTTTAAGGTTTGAGGGATTAAGGCTAAAGATGGTTTAGGTATTAGGTTAGAGAGTTTACTAAGTGTGTTTAAGGGTTTAATGGTTGATGGATTAGAGTTGAGGGTAGATGGTAGATGATTTGGGGTAGAGGGTAAAGGGTTTAAGGGTTGAGCATTTATGTTTTAGGGTTGAATGTTTAAGCATTTATAGGGTAGAGGGTAGAGGGTAGAGGGTTTAAGGGTTGATGGTTTAAGGTTGAGGGTAGAGGATTGGGGGTATAGGGTGGGGGATTAGGGTCAAGGGTCCAATGTATAGGGTATAGGGTATAGGGGTTGAGGAATTAGGGTTTAAGGGTTGAGGGATTAGGGATTAAGGGTTGAGGTTATAAGGGTAGAGGCTAGAGGGTAGAGGGGAGAGATATAGGAGTTGGTGAGTGAGAGAGAGGGAGTTGAGAGAGGGATATGGAGTAGGAGGGAGAGACTTGAGAGAGAGAGAGAGGGAGGGAGGAAGTGGGAGAGAAACAAAGGGTAGAGGATAGAGGGTATCAGGGTGAAGGGTAGAGGGTATAAAGGTTAAGGGTAGATGGGAGAGAGATAGGAGTGAGCGAGAGAGAGGCAGTTGAGAGAGGTAGATGGGGTATGATGGATATACTTGAGAGAGAGAGATAGAGGGTAGAGGATAGAGGGTATTAGGATTAAGGATAGAGGGGAGAGGGGAGAGATATAATTAGGAATTAAGGGTAGAGGGGAGAGGGCATAGAGATATTAGTAAGTGAGAGAGAGAGATATGAGAGAGGGATAGGGGATATGAGGGAGATATGAGAGAGAGAGAGGGGGAGGGAGTGGGAGAGAGATAGAGGGTAGAGGATAGAGGGTATAATGATTAAGGGTAGAGGGGAGAGGGGAGAGAGATATAATTAGGGTTTAAGGGTTGAGGGTAAAAGGGTTAATGGTAGAGGGTAGATGGGAGAGAGAGGGATGGAGTGGGAGAGAGATAGATTGTAGAGGATAGAGGGTAGGGTTATAGAGGGTAGAGTGGAGGGAGATAGAATTATGGTTTAAGGGTTGAGGGTATAAGGTAGAGGGGAGAGAGATAAATTGTAGAGGATAGAGGGTATAAGGGTTAAGGGTAGAGGGTAGAGGGGAGAGATATAATTAGGGTTTAAGGGTAGAGGGGAGAGAGATACAAGTTAGTTAGTGAGTGAGATTAGGCTGAGAGAGGGTGAGGGGGTAGGAGGGAGAAACAAGATAGAGAGGGAGAGAGGGGGAGTGGGAGAGAGTTAGAGGTTATAGGATAGATGGTATAAGTGTTAAGGGTAGAGAGGAGAGGGGTGAGAGATTAAATTATAGTTTAAGGGTTGATGGTATATTGGTTAAGGGTAGAGGGTAGAGCGGAGAGAGATAAGGGGTATAGGATAGAGGGTATAAGGATTAAGGGCAGAGGGTAGAGGGTAGAGAGATAGAATTATGGTTTCAGGGTAGAGGGTATAAGGGTTAAGGGTAGAGGGGAGAGGGGGTATGAGGGAGAGACGAGACACACACACAGAGGGAGGGAGGGAGTGGGAGAGAGATAGAGGTTAGAGGATAGAGGGTATAAGGGTTAAGGATAGAGGGTAGAGGGTAGAGATAGAATTAGGGTTTAAGGGTTGAGGGTTTAAGGGTTAAGGGTAGAGGGTAGAGGGGATATAGATAAAGGGTAGAGGATAGAGGGTAGAGGGGAGAGAGATAGGAGTGAGTGAGTGAGAAGGAGGTTAGAGAGGGAGAGGGGGTAGGAGGGAGAGAGTCAATTGAGAGAGAGAGAGGGGAGGAAGTGGGAGAGAGATAAAGGGTAGAAGATAGAGGGTGTAAGGGTTAAGGGTAGAGGGGAGAGTACGAGGGAGATGAGACACACACACAAAGAGGGAGGGAGGGAGTGGGAGAGAGATAGAGGTTAGAGGATAGAGGGTATAAGGGTTAAGGATAGAGGGTAGAGGGTAGAGATAGAATTAGGGTTTAAGGGTTGAGGGTTTAAGGGTTAAGGGTAGAGGGTAGAGGGGATATAGATAAAGGGTAGAGGATAGAGGGTATAAGGTTAAGAGTAGAGGGTAGAGGGGAGAGAGATAGGAGTGAGTGAGTGAGAAGGAGGTTAGAGAGGGAGAGGGGGTAGGAGGGAGAGAGTCAATTGAGAGAGAGAGAGGGGGGGAGGAAGTGGGAGAGAGATAAAGGGTAGAAGAGAGGGTATAAGGGTTAAAACAAGAGGGGAGAGGGGGTACGAGGGAGAGATGAGACACACACACAAAGAGGGGGGGAGGGAGTGGGAGAGAGATAGAGGTTAGAGGATAGAGGGTATAAGGGTTAAGGATAGAGGGTAGAGGGTAGAGATAGAATTAGGGTTTAAGGGTTGAGGGTTTAAGGGTTAAGGGTAGAGGGTAGAGGGGATATAGATAAAGGGTAGAGGATAGAGGGTATAAGGTTAAGAGTAGAGGGTAGAGGGGAGAGAGATAGGAGTGAGTGAGTGAGAAGAGGTTAGAGAGGGAGAGGGAGTAGGAGGGAGAGAGTCAATTGAGAGAGAGAGAGGTGGGGGAGGAAGTGCGAGGGAGATAAAGGGTAGAAGATAGAGGGTATAAGGGTTAAGGGTATATGGGAGAGGGGAGAGAGATAGAATTAGGGTTTAAGGGTAGAGAGTATAAGGGTTAAAGGTAGCAGGTAGAGGGGAGAGAGATAGAACTATGGTTTAAGGGTAGAAGGTATAATGGTTAAGGTCAAAGGATATAAGGGTAGATGGGAGAGAGATAGGAGTGAGTGAGTGAGTTAGAGAGAGGGAGTTGAGAGAGGGAGAGGGGGTAGGAGGGAGAGAGAGAGAAAGAGATGGAGAGAGAGAGAGAGAGAGAGACAGAATCATGGTTTAAGGGTAGAGGGTATAAGAATTAAGGGTATAGGCTAGAGGGGAGATAGGTGTGAGTGAGTGAGATTGGTTTGAGGGAGGAGAGGGAGTGGAGGGATGACGAGAGAGAGAGAGAGAGAGGTTAGTAGAATAAGGGTTAAGGGTAGAGGGTAGAGGGGAGATAGATAGAATTAGGGTTTAAGGGTTGAGGGACAAGGGTTAAGGGTGGGGGAGATAGGAGTGGTGAGAGAGAGGGTTGAGAGAGGGATGGGGTAGGGAGAGAGAGAGAGAGAGGGAGTGGGAGAGAGATAAAGGTTATAAGATAGAGGGTATAAGGGTTGATAGTAGAGGGTATAGGGGAGAGAGATAGAATTAAGGTTTAAGGGTAGAGGATATAAGGGTTAAGTTTAGAGGGTGGAGGGGAGAGAGATGATAGTAAGTGAGTGAGAGAGAGGAGTTGAGAGAGAGAGAGAGGGGGGGGAGGATGGAGTGGGAGAGTGATAGAGGTTAGAGGATAGAAGGTTTAAGGGTTAAGGGTAGAAGGTAGAGGGGAGAGAGATAGAATTAGGGTTTAAGGTTTGAGGGTATAAGGGTTAATGGTAGAGGGTACAAGGGAGAGAGATAAGGGGTAGATTATAGAGGGTATAAGGGTTAAGGGTAGAGGGTATAGAGATATAATTAAGGTTTAAGGGTAGAGTGTATAAAGGTTAAGGGTAGGTAGATGAGAGAGAGATAGGATTGAGAGAGATGGAGTTGAGAGAGGGAGTGGGGCTAGGAGGGAGAGATGAGAGAGAGAGAGAGGGAGTGGTAGATTGATAGAGGCTAGAGGATAGAGGGTATAAGGGTTAAGGGTAGAGGGTAGAGGGGAGAGAGATATAATTAGGGTTTACGGGTTGAGGGTATAAGGGTTAAGGGTATAGGGTAGAGGGGAAAGAGATAAAGGGTAGATGATAGAGGGTATAAGGGTTAAGGGTAGAGGGTAGATGGGAGGGTGATAGGAGTGAGTGAGGTTGAGAGAGGGAGTCTAGAGAGGGAGAGGGAGTAGGAGGGAGAGAATCAAGAGAGAGAGAGAGAGGGAGGTAGTGGGAGAGAGATAAAGGGCAGAGGATAGAAGGTATAAGGGTTAAGGGTAAAGGATAGAGGGGAGAGATATATAATTAGGTTTTAAGGGTAGAGGGTAGAGGGAATAGGGTATAAGGGTTAAGGGTAGAGTGGAGAGGGAGAGAGATATGAGTGAGTGAGTGAGAGAGTGGGAGTTGAAAGAGGGAGAGTGGGTACTAGGGAGAGATGAGACAGAGAGGGAGGGAGGGAGTGGGAGAGAGATAGAGCGTAGAGAGAGAGGGGAGTGGGAGAGAGATAGAGTATACCCATGATCTCATGGCCTACATTCTACATATTCTCTTGGTTCTTTGTGTGTTTCGACAAAAAATAGCTTTTTGATGATGTTGTGAAGTGTGCATGCATGTTTTTCACATTCCACCACCTTTTTCATGATCTTTCTACCACCTTTTTATGAAATAGCAGATTTTTCATGTTGAAAGACATATAATATCAATTCAAGTTTGAATTCCATTGAAAACTGATATACAATTGAAGTTTGGAGGGGAACAAGTTTTTGAAAAAGATAAATTCTTGAGGAGTTTGAAGAAAGAATAAGCTAAGGCTACATAATTGGGTTGAACACCTCCATTTGAAACTCTAGTTTTTTAGGTATGTGAAGTATTTACACATTTTCTTTCATTCTATTATGGCTTGCTTTCATTTTTTTTTATTTTTCATATTCCATGTTGATCATTGTTTTCTTGTCATTATAACCTTAGGTTGTCAATGCAAATTTTAAATTACACAATTCTATACACTTGCCAATTAATTTTTTAAACCACATCTCTTTAAGGTATTTTGTTATTTAACAACTGACTTACCTTGTGTATGCTTCCACATTTTGTATACACATATATATGACATACATTTTAAGGAAGTAAAATAAAACATCATTTCTCAATCCTTTATTATGGATGCACATACCACTCTTCAAAGCTTTCTTCAAGGTATTTTTTCAAATCATTATACCAAGCATATGATTGCCTTGTCTATGCTACCAAATTTTCTAGACATGTCTAAAAAGTTGGAATATACTTCTCCCAAATTTATAGATCTTAGAAATTATTTTGGTTTTCATCTCTATTTCTAAATTTACCTCATCAATAAAGCTACCTCATCAATTTTAGTTGTGATATATTTTAAAGGTTTCCTTGATTATTCTACCTACAAGGGATTCTAACCCTTCTTTCCAATGTTATGAGACTTTTTATTCAAGGCTACACTAGCAACATGGGGAAAGGTTCAATCTATCTTGCAATCAAAACCAAAAACAAAAAACCCTCTTTTTAAGCCAAATAACCTAGGGCTTATTGGAAAACACACTTCCCAACCTTATCACAACATGCCACCACCTCAAACAGGTCTAAAATGGCCTTCACAAACTCAAGTCAACAAGAAACAACACTTCCCTAACACAATACTCATTTTAGCATGTCAAAACCTCTCAAATTCATATCGAAAACACCAAATTTCACTACAAGGCTTCATGCCCAACTCAAATCTTGACCTCCCTTGTACTTAAACAACATTCCCATACCTTTTTAGTGATGTTTTAGACCCATTCATTGAGTTATAGTGGTCACAGTGAGAGGTATGGGTCAATACACCATTTTAAATGACTTTCAAACCTTAAAAATGTGTTTAGGGTGGAGCACACTAGCTGAGCTAGCTTGCCAACACTCCACTAGCTTGTAATGTTGTAGGGTTAAGAAGGTAGGGGAAGAATATGCCTCATAGAAACAAAGTCTTAGGAATATGCTTCCCCTACCTTCTCAACCCTACCACATTGCAAGCTAGTGGAGCGAGCTAGCTTGCCAATGCTCCACTATCTTGCCAATGTGGTAGGGTTGAGAAGGTAGGGGAAGCATATGCCTTATAGAAATGGCATCTCATAGTGATATAAGGTAGGGGTAGTGTATGCCTCATAGAAATGGCATCTCACGGTGATATCAGGTAGAGGTAGCATATGCCTCATAGAAATGGCATCACACAGTGATGTATATCACTATGAGATGCTATTTTTATGAGGCATACACTGCCCTTACCTCCTCAACCCTAACACATTGGCAAGCTAGCTCACTCACTAGCTTTCCAATACGATAGGGTTGAGAAGGTAGGGGAAATGTATGCCTCACAGAAATGGTGTCTCATGCTAATTTCTATGAGGCATATGCTGCCCCTACCTTCTCAACCCTACTGCATTGGTAGGCTAGTGAGTGAGCTAGCTTGCTAATTCTCCACTAGCTTTCCAGGGAATTTGAATTCACATGCCTTGTCCATGCTTCCATTTTGAGCCTATCTTGTAATCATGGAATGCCCCTACACCACCTTTGTCTATGCTAGAAATAATCTTGTACATGATGATTGTAAGTAGTTTTTATGAAGTCTTGAATGACATATATTTCATTTCTTTGAATGGATAATTTTTTTAGGAGTTGATATTCATCTCATTACCGTGATACAGGTAAAATTATCCACCATGCCAAAGAAATGAAAAAGGAAAATTATAATAGACGAAGATGTGAAACCTTCAAAGAAAAGTACATAGAACGGGTGGTGCAATATTGTGAAAAGAAGAAATTGGATACAATTGGAAAAAACAAGCCAATTGAAGAGGAACCTCAACCATCAAAAAGAGAATAGGCATTGGCAGCACAAAGGGCACAAATGCAAAAGAGTCTTGGTAGGAAAAATTCAGATACCATAGTTGGAGACACTCCATCTACCGCAAGTCAATACAAAAGGACACATTTAAGCACAAGCGAATATGGACAGACACCATCTACTGCAAGTGAATATGGAGGGACACAATCTACTACAAGTGAATATGGTTGGACACCATCCATCACATCTCAAGTTGAGAGTACATCATCACTTGGATTTGACGAAGAAGGTATGCCATCATCCCGACATGAACCTCAAGGTATGTCTTCTGCTCCACCCTTGATCGAAGGTACACAATCTAGCCCACCTCAATTAAATATTGATGAAATTCCTAGTTTTGAGATGTATGTACTTAGGAGAACACCACCAATAATTTTGTGTAGAAATCCAAAAAAATTTATTAATATTGATGAGGATATTTTGTAGCACATGGAAGGTAAGATTTCAACACGTTCTTGTAGAAGATATGCTGATAAGATTTGGAATTTCTTCTTTGAAAGGAACAATGAGACTGCAAGATGTCAACTATTTGTTGAAATGATGTGGGGTATAAATTATAGAAACATCATGAAGACTCTTAGGTTGAGAATATTCAATGCATCAAGTGAAAACACTATTGTGAAGAATCTAATGGATGCTTATGAGAGTGTGGGTAAAACCTCATGCTCAAAGGATAGTAATGTCACCCGATGTGTCATTACATTGACTTTGGCAAGCATTAAAACAAAGAGAGCTCATCTCATTAGATAGACGAGTGAACAAATGAGAATTAGTAGAACAATTTTATCAAAAGTTATTCAAAGGTGGCAAAGAATTGAGGGCACTGATTCAAATGAATTATAGGTATTCTCGGGGAGACTACAAAAAAAAGATAAAAAGTTTGTTGAAGCATTGAGAACACTAATTGAAGAGTATTGGAAGAATAACACAAGTCCATCTCCAAATCAAAGGGATGTGTTAAGAAGGAGAATCGGTAGTCAGAACCATGAGCCACATCCAAAGCATTTTTTGGATATGACTCAAAACCAATTTTTTCATAAATTTTAAAAGGATTATCCTCAAATTAGTATTTGTCAAAATATTTTTTGAAATGCTTAAACCTTTTTATGTCAAGATAAATCACACATGCACTACTTGTTGTTGTAGACTACATATTGAATTCTCTAGCCATTATGATGTTTATCATTCTATATGTTTGGATTTGCATACTAACAATGTTTTGCAAGATTGTGGCATAGAAGCCCCACCAAAATCTTCAAGAGACTTCTTATCAAAAAAATTATGTGAAATAGAGGATGGTCAAATATTCTATAAGATAGCATGCTTGGATGGTTCATGCTAGTGTTGTAGTGGCTTGCAGGGTATGCCAGTATGTCAACATATGGAAAGCACAGATGAGGTGGGACAAAAACTAGTAGAGTTCGAGAAGTATTAAATAGTGGTGTATGATACAAAAGATAGGTTTCAAGAAAAAAGGTGTGATTTAGTTATTCAGAAGATTCCAGTGTATCAGTTTATGTCCATGTTTCATGACAATATAGTGTATGCGTATGCAAGGCATACCCATAGAGCCCAATGACTAGACATGCAATTCAAGATATGCAAGGACACCATTATAGTTGGTAGTATAGTATTAGTGGTTGAAATTGTAGAGAACTACACTCTACAACCACAATGTGAGGTGCAGTCACAGTATTACAACTCCACATAGGTTTTGATATTTGTGTACATAGCATTCATTCATGCAGCTAATAGTATAGAGGACCAAAGGAAGGTATTGAGGGAGTATCAATTTTATATTAGTGATGATTGCACACATTCTCCAGAGTTTGTGCAAGGTTGCTTCCAGATGTTCTACAGTGATTTGGCTTAGAGGGGCATATCATATGGTTAGATAACTATGTAGCATAGTTCAAGAAATCACACATGTTCTACTGGTTGAGCAAGATGCATGTCATTATAGGTGTATAGAATATGTGGAAATTTTGTGAGGCCAAGCATGGAAAAGGGGAGCATGATGGTTTAGGAGCATGCGTGAAAAGAGCACTAGCATAAGAAGAGTTAAAGTATAAAGACAATACAAAGTTGAAAAATGCAAGATCAATCATCTAGTGGTGTAATGCTTCTATGGGTCCAAGTAATGAAGATACATCTTCAGTTTGTAAATTTTTTGGTTGATAGATGATACTAACATTGCATCATATGAGGATTGTTGTACACTAATAGGATTGAGTGAGGTACACTCTTTCCTTAGCTCAAATGTAGGTTCAAGGAGTATCAATACATGGAAGATGGCATGCTTTTGTTCTTCATATACAATGCAAGCCTGGAATGATTGTGAGTTAGGGGATTGGGTTGACAAATGGTTGACAACTTATCTTAGCCCACTTCACACGTATCGCCCTCTGACAACATTTGAACTAACACAAATGGAATCATCGGTTGAATTTGACCATGTATCAGATCTAGTTCAACCAGGTAATATATCTACTTCCTTCATTTTTAAAATTCCATATTGTTATCTTACTTTGTATTGTATTCATAATGTTGACTAATTTCAAGAGATTTGTTGCACATATCAATGCAAGAAATCTTTATGTAGTTATTGCAGATGAAGACAACAAAGAGAGAATGAACTATCATTTTTTCATTATGTTGATGCCAAAAAGAAATTGGAGGCCCTAGTTATAGATGGAGAAAACATCGAATACCCTACATACTCATTTTTTGTTACTGGAATGTGGCTTAGAAGGTACCCACATAAGAGTGTTAAACATAGGATATTTCAAGACTTTGACATGCATCTTAAGATTCTTCATTACTCAAACCTTATTGTGGCATCCAATATTTTTTTGACCAAATATTGGGGTAAACCTTTGAACAAGACCTTGTGGAAGGTCCGTGAGTCTGACCATGAGGTGATACTTGAAACAATAAAGTGTAGAGAAGACCTAGATGGTTCATTGGATTAATTTGTAAGTATGCACATCAGTTCTTATTAATTTATACTTTTATGCACATTAATTTGTTTGATGCCAATGCTAACATCTTAATTTACTTTTCCTATTTGTAAGTAACCTACTAAAAATTAATTGGTGTCCCATTGTAGAAAATGTAGATTTATAATCCATCAAAGACAATCTAAGCTAGAAAAGCAATGCAACATCCTTATTTTCATGATCTTGAAAAATATCAATTATGATTTAAAGCCATTACAAAAGTGTGTGCGAATCTTGGTGAGGGAATTTCAAGTTATTTATTTGAAGTTAATCTTATCATGAACACCTATGATGTAGACATTATAAGAGCATCTCAAATTTCAAGTTATTCTATTGATGAGAGGTGATGTGTGCAATAGGTATCTTGGAACTCCCATTGAAGATGTATGACCAGGAGTGAGTAAGTTGAGAGACTGGCATTCCTATTTGTAAGTTCCTTCCATCTATTTACATTTCATTTCCATTTTGGATGCTCTCTCTTTTTCTTCTTTTACTTTGTGTATTTGTAAGTAAACTAATAAAAATTGATTGGTTTCTCATTGTAGAAAATGCTGATTTATGAGCCATCAAAGAGAATCTCAACCAAAAAAGCAATGCACCATCCTTATTTTGATGATCTTGAGAAATCTCAATTTTGATTTGAAGCTGTAGACATGGAAAATATACTGATTGACATTGCAAATTTGATCCCGATTACTAGCACCATTACATCCTAAGTCATCCATTTGTTTAACCATTTAATTGAATACCCTTATTTAATTAAATTCATCAATTTTACTTCCCTTAATTAAATAAATCATTCATTTGATTAAGTCATTCTCTCTTGTTAATTAAATCGATCAATCTGATCTAATTATCTCTATTTAATTAAATCATTCATTTTATTTGATTAAATCTCTAAAGTCATCTTATTAAATTAAATAAATTAAAACCTTATTTGATTTAATCTAACATTCATCCCCTTTAATTAAATAAATAAAAAATATTTATTTAATTAATCTCTAAATCATATTCTTCTCACCTTTTGATTTAAATCAATCCATAAATCTAAATCAATTAGTCACATAATCTAATCCCTCATTAATTAATTAATCCTTGATTAATTTAATTCTAATCCATGTCACATCCGGTAGCTTTTTCCACTTGCACATGAAAATAAATTTAATTCATTTATTAAATCCCTATTTTCTCTCAACATGGCATAATAAAGAATATTCCTTCATATTTGAGTTCAAATCCAAGTGGAATTTCTCCTTCCAACAAGACATTTATTTCATTTTGCATTGATCCAAGTGGCCATTACTCCATTTTATTCTTCGTCCACCTTGTCATTTCAACATTTTCATATTTCAAATATATGCATTTATGGGCACACTCATAAAAATGTGCCCATCCTTCATCCATTCATCTCTTGACAAGTGGCATCTTTCCATTGGTTGAATGTTAGTCCTAGATTGCTTCATTTTGGGCATTTCTTCATCTTATCTTTCTATAGAAAAGAGGTTTCTCTCCTCATTTGATAATCCAAAATTTGAGCAAACTTACTATACTTATTCTTGTTATCAAGCATTAGCATTTCATCAAGATTATAGCTAGGTTATGTAGGTTTTTCATCATGGAGCATGTTTGAATCTTCATCAAGTGGATCACTATTCATCACCAATCAATCTTGCATCATAGGAGTTGGGAATGAACCAATTTTCACATCAAATTGGCACCAATTCTCCCATAAGATTAAGAGTCCGCATTGCTTTTTAATAGGATTTAATCTATCTTATTGCCTTTTGTTGTGTTCTTGCTTTTATTCCTATTTGAGCATTGTTGAATGGATTTTATGGGGAACTTAGATTCTAACTTTCATTTCAATCTTCTAATGTGTGTATTTTTTGTGCTTTGTAGGTGCTAAGATCTTGGTTCACACATAAGCCATTATAAAAGAGCATGTGAAGCTTAGCGAGGGAATCTCAAGTTACTCAATTAAAGTTAACGTGCTCATGAGCACCTATGATATAGACATTTAAAGAGAATCTCAAATGTATGAGTGACATTGTAAAAGATATATGAGAATGGAGTACCTAAGGCATTGTAATGAGATTTACTTAAATATTCAAATTTTGGAGTTAATGTTTGGTGCAAGAGCACCTTGTTCTCTAAATGCCTTCAATAGGAAAATTTGTAAAAAATAAATTTTCAAATGTAAAAATGTGATAAAGGTCATGTGAAGGTCATATGTAATGTATTCAAAGTCTCAAATAGGTCATTAGGTGATTAGAGAAGCGATATTGCACAAAAGTTGTCAGTTGGTGTAAAAATGCAAAACTTGCATTACTTGCACAATTGCAAAATTAGTAAATAAAGGATGATGTTTTTTGTATTTGCATCACTTTTCCTTTTTTGGTTCAAGCTTGTGTGGATTGTACAACACCTTATACAGTTTTGATTGTTGATTAATTTTCTTTAGAGCAAGGAGTTAGGTAAATTTTGAAAGTATTTTGAAGTCATTTAACTCAGATTTAAGGAAATAAGAAATCTTTTATCATAACTTCTCAAATGACTTCACAAAAAAATGACTAATCTTGATACCCATTATTGAGTTACAACACATACTTCAAAATCAATAGTGACTATATTGGAACATGTACATAAAAAATGACCTTTATTGTCTTAATTATGCTAACTAGGCTTAATTTACAAAGGAACATACCTTTAAACATTTGACAACCCCCTGAACTTGTTGGGGCAGCAATTCTCATGTATCCAAACCCTCAAATACATAGTTTGTCTCAAGAGAAACTCACTCCACCATGCCAAACCATAAAACCCTTATTTTATGCTAGTATGAGGAGGGATTATTGAAAGGAATGGTTCCACACCTTACCAGAACATGCCACCACCTCAAACCTTAAAATCACCTGCATAAACTCAAAACACAATCACCCAACCTCTACATGTAATATTTTATCAAACCGTAGAGTGAAACCTCATTTTTCATGCCCTTTTCCAAAATCTCTACAAGGGTAGCAACTAAAATACCATGATTCTTAGAAACTTCTCGTCTAATCCTATGGAATCATGTTTTGCTCCTCTATAAAAACCTCTCTTGATTTTTTCTATCTTGGAGTGGTTTTACCATGGTGGCAGATTTTCACTTGATGGAAAAAGTGTCAAATGCAAGCAGTGCAAAGTTGCAAAGTGGTGTACCTTTTGTTCTACAACTCATGTGACCACATGGACTATTCCAATGCATCTAAATAGATATTTTTACACTATGCATGGTTGTATTTCACACCCAAACACGTGGAATCACTTTGAGCTACGTTCAATCATATCGATCCCTTAAGAGTCCAAAGTGCAAAATGGCTACAAACTTCAGCATGCTGTTACTCATATACCGTGAATCCTAGAAACTTCTCATATTATCCTATGGGATCACATTGGGACCTCCTACAATAATCTCTCTTATTTTTTGTTATCTTGGAGTGGTTTTCTCGTGGTATCGAATTTTCACTTGATGGAAAAAGTGTGAAATGCAAGCAGTGCAAAGTTGCAAAGTGGCGAAAATTTTGTTCTACAACTCATGTGACCATAGGGACTATTCCAACATGTCTTAATAGGTATGTTTACACTATGTATAGTCCTCTTTCAAACCCAAACATGTGGAATCACTTTGAACTATGTTCAACCGGATCGATCCCTTAAGAGTCCAAAGTGCAAAATGAATGTAAACTTTAGCATGTTGTTACTCAGATACCGTGATGCTTCAAAAATTCTCATCCACTCCTATAGGATTGTGTTGGGCCCCTCTATGAAAACCTATCTTGGTTTTAAGTATCTCAAAGTGGTTTACCTATGGTGGCAGATTTTCACTTGATGGAAAAAGTGTCAAATGCAAGTAGTGCAAAGTTGCAAAGTAGTAAAAATTTTGTTCTACAACTTGTATGACCACACATACTATTTTAACATGTTTGAATAGGTATTTTTATTCTATACATGGTCCTCTTTCACACCCAAACACATGAAATCGCTCTAAGCTATGTTCAACCAGATCGATCCCTTAAGAGTCTAAAGTGCAAAATTGTTGCAAACTTCAGCATGTTACTCGAATACTGTGATGCTTAAATTTTTTTCATCTAATCCTATGGGATTGCATTGATCTCCTCTACAAAACCTCTCTTAGTTTTCACTATCTCGAAGTGGTTTTCTCGTAGTGGCAGATTTTCACCTGATGGAAAAAGTGTCAAATGCAAGCAGTGCAAAGATGCAAAGTTATGCAACTTTCATTCTACAAATTGTGTGACCACATAGACTATTTCAACACATATAAATAGGTATTTTTATAGTCCTCTTTTTCACCCAAACACGCGAAATCACTTTGAGGTACGTTCAACCAGATTAATCCCTTGAGAGTCCAAAGTTTAAAATAGCTGCAAACTTCAGCATGTTGTTACTTGGATACCATGATACTTAGAAAATTCTTGTCTAATCCTATGGGATTATGTTAAGCCCCTCTACAAAAAGCTCTATCAGTTTTTGCTATCTCGGAGTGGTTTTCCCATGGTGGTGGATTTTCACTAGATGAAAAAAGTGTCAAATACAAGCAGTGCAAAGTTGTAAAGTGGTACAACTTTCATTCTGCAACTCATGTGACCACATGGACTATTCCAACATGTCCAAATAGATATTTTTATAGTAGGCATGGTACTCTTTTGAACTCAAACACGTGAAATCTTTCTGAGCTATGCTCAACCTGATCAATCCCTTAAGAGTCCAAAGTGAAAAATGGTTGCAAACTTCAGGATGTTGTTACTCAGATACCATGATGCATAGAAACTTCTCATCTAATCCTATGGGATCATGTTGGGCCCTTCTACAAAAATTTCTATTGGTTTTCACTATCTTAGAGTGGTTTTCCTATGGTGGCAGATTTTCACTTGATGGAAAAAGTGTCAAATGCAAGTAGTGCAAAGTTGCAAAGTCGTGCAACTTTCATTCTGCAACTTGTGTGACCACACAAATTGTTCCAATGCATCTGAATAGGTATGTTTACACTACGAATGGTCCTCTTTCACACCCAAACATGCAAAATTGCTCTAAGCTACGTTCAACCGAATCGATCCTTTAAGAGTCCAAAGTGAAAAATGGTGCAAAATTTAGTATGTTGTTACTTGAATACTGTGATGCTTACAAAGTTCTCATCTAATCCTATAGGATCATGGTAGGCCCCTCTACAATAAACTCTCTCATTTTTCACTATCTCAGAGGCATTTTCCATTAGTGAAAAAATTTCACTTAGGGAAAAATTTGTCAAATGTAATTAGTTGAAAGTTGAAAAGTGGTGCAACTTTCATTTTGCAACTTGTGTGACCTTATGAATTGTTTGAACGCATCCAAATGGACATGTTTACACTAGGAATGGTCTTATTTTTCACCCAAACATGCAGAATTGCTTTGAGCTAGGTTCAACTAACTTGATTCCTTTCGGGTCCAAAGTGCAAAACAAAAGAAAAATTTGATAGGCTATTACTCAAAAATTGTGATTCTTACAAACTCTTTTTCTGAACCTAAAAGATCACGTTGGGCCTCTCTACAATAACCTCTTTTGATTTTTGTTATCTCAGAGTCATTTTCCTGTGGTATCTAGTTTTCACTTGATGGAAAAAGTGTCAAATGCAAGTAGTGTAAAGTTGCAAATTGGTGCAATTTTTTTTTTGTAATTTGTGTGACCAAACAAAATACTCCAATGCATCCCGATAGGTAGACTTACACTAGGCATCATCCTCTTTTGCACTGAAACACGAAAAATTTCTTTGAGCTACGTTCAACTAGTTTGATTCCTTATGATGGCATGCAAAACAATAAAAAAGAGAAACATACACACGATGGTTGAGAAGTCTGATTTTTCCACACAAAAAGTGTATTATCATTGGTGCAAAGCATCTTGTTTCTCCATTTGATGAAGAAGGTCTAGTTCAGTAGTTTTAGTCATGATAATGTCAAATAAGGCCATGATAGAAAAATTTTGTAATCTTTCTTTTAGTTTTGAGTTAGTGTGGGGTCATTTGAGTAAATTATGTAAGTGAAATAGGGAGTATGAATCAGAAAATAGCATTGATAAATGCATTGAAATAGATTACTATTGTTGCCCCTCTTGAAAATTCAAAATTTAGGCCTTGAAAACAAGGCTAGATGAGGTAAAAAGAAGAAATTGCTTGAGAATAAGTTAGAATAGGTTGAAAATAGGGTGAGGTTTTGGAGTTTGATGTGTTCAAAAGGTTTGCAAGGACAAGGGAGGTCAAAAGTATGTTATGGCATGATGCCCTAGTTGGGAAAATAGGGGTTTTGAATGAAAAAGAGAGGTTTGAGAGAGTAAAAGTGGGTAAAGCCAGGGGGAAACATAATTTGGTGGTCAATTAAGTTTTTGTAGGTAGAATGAAGAGTGTTGGAAGAGGTTTTAAGATTGTATGAGGTCTGGATATGGGGTTTTCAATAAGCCCTAGTGAAATTTGAGCAAAGTGAGGGTTTAGAGGATAGTGGGGTTAGAGGGCCAATCACACCTTAAAAATTATGGATTTTGTGGATTTATAGATTGGTAAATGCTTCCCAATGGTGTTTTTCAATTGGAATAGTGATTGAGAGGGTGTTTCTTTGTTAAATAGACCTATTTGGGGGTTTAGGACAACATTGAGTCCATTTCTTATTTGTATTATAAATTATAACTTGCTTTATCCCAAGTCCATTTCCTATACAAGAAATAATATTGCAAAAATTTGGCATATAAATCTTTCAACATGTTTATATGGTGATGGATCAAGAACATAACAATTCATTTTGCACTATTAAGATTATGTTGTGAAAATGTTTAAAGACTAATCAAGATAAATATTTGTATGATAATGTGTCAAGAAGTTAAGTACTTCATCTACTCTAACTATTATGTTTTGCAAAGTGTTGTGAAGATTATGTATCCTTTGTTTAATTTAGTTGTTCCAATCAAAGGATTAAATATATTGGAATATTTTTATGAATCATTTCATGGAATACCAATTGAAAGCATTTTTTTTCTTTTAGATAAAGTTGTTTAGGATCAATCAATTAATATTAAAGAAAAACCATGAAGGACAACAATGATAAATTTTAGGGATAACCAATTAATAAGTATACATGTGAATAAGTCAAGCATGTACATGTGAATAAGGGAAGCACAAGTACTCATAAACACGTAAGCCTTGAAGTATATACATGAATATATAGTATATGCAAATTAATACAAAGTATATGCATGAATATAAGGTATACTCATGAAAACATGTAAGTCGCAAAGTATACATTGGAATACACGTAAGTTTAAAATCATACACTTGAAAACATGTAACTCATATCTATTGAACCACGGATTTATAATGCAAATATGGACAACATTGATAATATAGATTTTTATTAACCAAATATCCATATGCGCATACATTAATATATGTTGATATAAGTATAAAATATAGGTACAAAATAGCCATATAGGCTTACGAGAATGCCATATAGGAATACAATGTCAAATAAATCCAATACAAAATATGTACAAAAATGCCATATAGGCATACAACAAAGGGATCTGGAATCAAAAATAATTGCTCTCCAAGCTCTCGAAATAAACCCTTTCCCTTTGCTTGTCGATCAAATGGCGATAGGTCTGTCACTCATTTGTGCTACACTCGAGGAGTGCTCATGCTGCTCCTAGTGTTTAGTTCCTGGTGAAGTTTTAACTGTTACAATAAGAAGTAAAGACATTAATATATAGAAATTATATTATAAAAGATGATATATTTAACAAAATAATCACTTACCGCCATCTTATGATCACTCTCCATAAGGGAAATATTCACACGCCCATGTTGAGGCATGCTCAAGCCCTATATAAACAATCCAAACAAAAATTAAACTACAAATCAATAATGGCTTGCCTTTTCACTAACTAACATCTATAACAATGAATGTAAATTTAAATTTAGTAATTTTCCTCATACCTCCCCTGTCTGAGCCATCGATGATTCTTCAACAGATGAAACATTGATCTCCATTTCCCTCGTCACATTCAGAGGTGTTTCTGCTTGCAACATCTAAAAATAAAACAACAAATTATTCAATCACAAAAACTACAATAGTGATCCACGTCATGACTTATAATGTATGAGATAATGAAAAAAAAGAGAGTACTTATTAGACTATATATTTCTGACTATCATGCTTACTATTTTCCCTATCCATATCTTGTTTGAAAGTATGTGCTTTTAGGCTTTTACCCATTGTAGCAATCTGGTGAGCCGTTTGATAAAAACAAATTGTAGACATGTACAATAATTGTGGTGGCATAGAGAAGGTAGTGAACTGTTTGAAAAAATGCCTCAAAGAAATGGGGTCTCATGGTGATGGAATGCCATCACAAAAAAATGCACATCATGGAATTCCATCACCATAAGACTGCATTTCTTTTAGGCATTTTTTCAAACAATTCATTTCCTTCTTTATGGTATTATTGCTTACTATTATGCTTTGATAGAAAATTTTCCAAGCATCCATAGTTTGTTGGAAAGCATCTATTTTAGGCTTTTAGCCATAGCAATAAGGAAGTGAGTAGTTTGATAAAATGCTTTGGTACACATGTATGGAAAATGTGGTATCATAGAAAAGGTGGTGAGTTTTTTGAAGAAATTCCTTGAAGAAATGTGGTATCATGGTGATGGAATGGCATTCCATCACCATGATACCACATTTATTTGAGACATTTTTTCAAACTACTAACTGTTATGTATATTCTATTTCTTACTATTATGCTTTGATAGATTTTTTCCAAGCATCAATAGTTTGTTGGAAAATACCTTTTTTAAGCTTTTAGCCATAGCAATGAGGAAATGAACTATTTGATAAAATTCTTTGGTAGACATGTACGGAAAATGTGGTAGCATAGAAAAGGCGGCAAGTTGTTTGAAAAGGTGCCTCAAATAAATCGGGTCTCATGGTGATGGATATCACCATGAGACCACATTTTTTTGAGGCATTTTTTCAAAAAAATCATTTTGTTGTCTATGCTATTGCTTAATATTATTCTTTCATATATATATTCCTTCCAACCATCCATAACATAGACAAGGCAGTGAATTGTTTGAAAAGATGTCAAGAAATAAAAAGTGGTCTCATGGAATGCCATGACAAGGAAATGCAATCGGAAGCTAGGGTATGTGCAGGATCATGGTGGGCCAAAAAGTGGCAATGAGGAAAAAAACACGTCTTTCATCGACCAAAAAATGTGAAAAGAGTGTGTTTACTTTTTTTAGGCTTGGTTGTCACCATACCAAACACCAAACCTAGTTTTACAAATCAGTTTTCCAATTTGCAAAAAGAATATATAAAAAAAGTCAGTCGTTGTTTTGAAGTTATTTGACAGTGAATAACCCGCGGGTGCATAGTGCATTGCTTCTTCACATAACGAATATCCGATTTGGGAAAAATCCGATTTGGAAAGGTAATTTTTTTATTTTTATTTGATTTGATTCAATTTTGATTTAGATTTGAATAATTTCATATAGTTTTTTGTGGATATTTTTTAAAAATAGGGCTTTTGATTGAATTTTTGTGAAAAAATTGAGTTTCGAATGGATTTTGATAAAAAATGAATGTTTTTTGTGGATTTTTTTTCACAATAGGGTTTTTGATTGAATTTTAATGAAAAAATTGAATTTAGAATATATTTTGATAAAAAAAATGTTTTTGTGGATTTTTTTTCAAAATAAGGTTTTGATTGAATTTTTATGAAACAATTGAGTTTAGAATGGATTTTGATAAAAAAAAGAATGTTTTTAATGGATTTTGATTTAAAAATAGTGTTTCATTTATATTGTCTAATTTTAGATTAATTATTTTTTAACTTTAATCAGGCATTATGGCTGCCGAGAATGACAATGCACAAATTCCACCAGTTGAGAATGAAAATCCACCAGCTGATAATCAAAATGTAGAAATGCCAAATGCTCCACCACCTCTACAGCCATCAATTGAAGACTTAATTCATGAAAAATTGGAGCAATTGAGGGGAATTTGTGATGTTTATAAGAAAATCCCTCGATTATCTTGTATGTCAACCACATTGACAGGAATAATTACAAATGTAGAAACCCTCTCAACCCAACATAATGCATTTCATTCGTGGTGAGAAACCATGAGGCAATATTATGCATGTGGATTGTCTTTTGATGATGTGAAAGATCTCCAAATAACAAAATCCCAAATAGCCTCTTTATTTATTAACCCCAACATTGGTTTTCTAGTTAATGTTAACAAACCAAAACTTTCTATAAAATGGTGCACACATAGGGGCATAGTAGATAACTTTTGGGATCGTTGGTGTATGGTTTTTGATAAACCACCCAACAATAATCTTGATGTATCTTTTTACTTTATTAAAAAATTATATGTTGATTTTTTGTTAGGGCATCATGTCAATTACTTTAACATTAAACCCTTCTAGGGCGTTGGTGGAGGTATGCCCAGGATAGGCTAGGGGAAGCTAGAGTAGTCAGGTTCCCACATGTTCCCCATCCTCCCCTTCCTCCACCACCTCTAGTACAACATCCAAATATTACGGAGGATGCAGCCACAAAAACTATCCAAGCCATTCACTCTTTGAGTGGTCTTTTGGTTTCCCTTGATTCTTCAGTAGCTCAACCATAGTTTGGTGATCTTAGCAATGGATCCAGTGCTACTGCATCATCCTCCTCGGGTCCATATATTTGTGTGCCACATATTTTCAATATGTTCCAACAAATATGTTTGGGTCCTATTGTACAGCCCCCTGACTAGCCATTAAACACTTCTAATTATGACATCCAAGATGTGGAGATTATAGCAGATCACACGCAGGGGAGTGGAGCACACCCTAAAGATTCCTCTCCTATTAGAGAGGTGGACATTGGAGTAGTTACACAGGTAACATTTAAGGTGTAAATTCATAACTTGCATTTTTTAAAAAATAAATATTAATAAGAGATAGTATCAAGTACTAATATTTATTTACATGGTCTATTTAACAATTAATGTTTGAGGAGGAGCTCACATGGGTGACTGATAGCACCCTTAGGGCCATTTCATTTGGCCTCAAGACACACATAGTATGTATTTTCACACTCACTCATTTACATATTTTTTTCTGTATACTTGCTTGTCATTTGAGTTGTCATTAATGTTCAAATTATATATTAACTTATATGTTTATCTTAATCTCTACTTGTAGGAAACACCTAGTGCGAGCGAGGTGCGATGCTCTCTATACTATGGATGCACAATGTTAGATAAGGGAAAGGTAATTGAACTCAATTTTGATTGAATTAATATTTATAAGATATTTTATTGATTATGCATACATTGACATAGGTTTGTAGTTTCATATGTACTTGTCATTTTTATGTACAGGCGGTTGTGAGCTATACATCATTTTTGATAAGTGCCACAACACCTAAAGGAGTAGGTATTCAAACACTTGACAGAGGAGGTGTTGAAACACCTCAAGGAGGAGGCGTTGAAACACCTAAAGGAGATACAAAAAAAGATCAGCCTAAAGAGGTATGTGTTTATTTTATTTTGTGCTTGGTAAATATGTTCGTATTACTAACAATTATATGTTAACTTGGATCAATTTCATGTTTTTGTTCACATATATAGATTGATGTTACAAAAGTTGGTTTGGTTAGTTCTTTAAGAGGGGTATGTTCTAGGACTCCTGACCCTTCAAAGAGATATATATTTGAGGTAATCAAGATTTCAATTTTAGAGTTCAATTATAATTCAATGTGTATTGATATTTATGTTAATTATTCAATTTTAAATTATATAGTATAACTAATCTCAATTGTGGTTTGACTTTTTATTGTGCAGCTACCTTTAGAGCCAATGAGTGCTTCAAAGAGGCTCCATTTTGATGATCCACCAGTAGTTTAGGATGAGATAGACATTTTGGCATGTAAATATTGAATAGATACTGAGATGGCATATGCCACATATTGTAAAACTTTGTTTGAGTTCACATTGATGCCATTTTTGTATATGGACATACACTTGATTATTGGATAATTTGATATATATAGAAGTTGACAATTGAAATTTAATTTCCTTCCTCATGTGCATGATTAAACTCTTTGAAAATTTAATCAAGTGAGAAATGGTTAAATATCAATGTATAATAGCATAAAAAGAATGGTTAAATATTTTGTAGTTTATATTCATATTGTTGATTACATTGCATTACACATCTTTCAAACTCAAAGCATTACTTCACATTGCATAAGTAACAACTAGATGCTGATAGATGAAAAAAATTCAATAACAATATAGTTTTTACAAAGTCAACCTAAGCAATTATGCAATTACTTCACATTACATAACTAATAACTAGGAGCAGCTATCAATTGCATTATCTTGTCATGGAATTCTATGAGACCACATTTCTTTGAGGAAACTTGGCACAAAACTCACAAAAAATGAAAAGAAAGCACTCAAACAAACTTTAAAGGGGTCTCAGGCCTACTGCCCCCTCATTCCACACGCTATGTGGCCATTTACTTATGCTAGTTTTATGATCAGATTTAATGAACATAAAATTAATTCTAAATCAAATGCAATAATACAACAGGTACCTTAGGAAAACCCTCCTCTTGAGGGAGAAAAAACCAACCAATAATATCACTTATATTATTAAATCACAATAGAAACTCCTTTACAATGAAGGTCAATAATGAGGTCTAATAATATGCACCAAAAAATAATGCCAACACAACAATACAATGATGTAATTCTCAAATGATAATCCTCAACATTCTCACAATAACTTGATCTGCACTTGAATATTTTCTCACTAACTCACACTTGATATGAAATGGAATGTATGAAAAATGTATGTCTCAAAACAATGAAATGTATCTAATATATATACAAGCTGAGAGAGATGTGACTCTTCACAATATAGGTCGGCCTCCAAAAAGAATGTGCCTCCTCAAAGATTACGCCTCCAAGATAGAAGTCGGCATTCATAAAATAATAAATATTATTTGACATAAATCATGCCTCAAGCATGTCAGCGTCTTCATAAATGTACCTCTTCATTAACTCGTATCTCTTGATGAATTAGCATTAATCACAAATCGATATATATATATAAATTAAATAGATTTGGCTATATTTAATTTATTCTTATGTAGAGGAGATCGTTGGAAGGATATGACTGATGCTGTAATAATCATCAACACTCCCTCTCAGCTAGGGAGGATACTTCCAGCTGCACAAGGAAAATCACCTCATTGTGATGCCTAGTACTATGGCTAAAACCATAAGTGAAAATAAGAATATAATCTCATCGTGATATTAGATATCACCTCAACACGATATCAACCATAATGGCTACAACCATACTATGGTGTGTACAAGTGTTCATTACAAACCTCAACTGAAACAACATCCAAAGGTGCTCTTTCGGTCAACAACACAACCATCTTCTTTAGGTTCAGTAGGCTCCCTCTAAATCATTAATTACTCTTCCAATCAGCAACACAGCCATCTAGAGGTGCTCTTCCGGCCAACAACACAACCATATTCTTTAGGTTCAGTAGGTTCAGTTCCATGGCTGCAAGTTGTGACTTCACACTTGATCATTTCTTTGGTTGGCATGAATTCCTCATAATATGTCTGAAGCTTTTCATCGCTAAGCAATCTATCATACCTTCTTGTAGTAGAGTTATCAGCATTCTTCAAAAGTCATAAGAATTCTTTTAGTACACTCAAGAGTTATCAGATGTCTTCTTGTAGTCTCAAAAGTTATTTTTTATCATCGTTACATTGGTACTTGAGAGTGGTAGCTTAATATAGGTCCACAATACAAAACCTGGTTTACCTGTGCAGTGTAACAGTGGCATAGGAAGATTTTTCTTTGAAAGCAAAAATGAAAGCTCAACCTCTTGGAACAAAAATGCTTGTTTTCAAAACAAATGAATAAGAATGAGGTACTTAAGGTGTTTGAAGTGATTTAAAGGTCACTTTTAGGGTAGTTAAGGTGTTTGAAGTGATATAGAGGTCGCTTTTAGAGAAGAGAGATGTTGAAGAGTGCATCAAGTCAGTGAGAACCGAGGTGTAATGTGTTTTAGTTTGTGGTACTCCTTTGTTTCTTAGCAGATGTGTGATAAATTCTTAGTTCAATGATGTTGAACAATTTTTTAAAAAAGAAAGTTGTTTCACAGTCCGCATTCAATCCAACAAGCAAAAATGAAAGCTCGGCCTCTTGGAATGAAAATGCTTGTTTTCAAAACAAATGAATAAAAATGAGGTAGTTAAGGTGTTTGAAGTTATTTAGAGGTCACTTTTAGGGTGGAAGGCTTAAAACTCCATTTTAAATGCACAAAAAAGAATGAAATTACTTCAAACCAAGTTTGTGAAGAAGTTAACTATGTTGCCCACTAGTTTCCCTTAAGAGTCCAAAGTGCTAAAAGACAACAATATTTGAAGGTCTACTTCTTAGAGACCGCGATGCTTATAGACTCTTCATCCAAGGCTATGGGATCATGTTGGGACCATCTACAAAAAATTCTCTCAATTTTTGCTATCTCAGAGGCATTTTCCTGTGGTGATGACTTTGCAATGGAGGGAAAAGTTGCCAGATGCAAACAGTGTAAAGTTGGAAAGTGGTGCAAATTTCATTCCGCAACTCATATGACCAAACAGACTGTTCCAACACTTCCGGATGGGTACGTTTACGCTAGGGATGGTCCTCTCTTGCACCCAAATACGTTGAATCACTCTGAGCTACATTGGACAGATGATTTCCCTTAAGAGTCCAAAGTGCTAAAAGGTAGCAATATTTGAAGGTCTATTTCTCAGAGACTGTGATGCTTACAAACTCTCCGTCCAAGGCTATGGGATCATGTTGTGACCATCTACAAAAAACCTCTCTCGGTTTTTTCTATCTCGAAGGCATTTTCCTGTGGTGATGACTTTTCAATGGAAGGAAAAGTTGCCAGATGCAAGCAGTGTAAAGTTGCAAAGTGGTGCAACTTTCATTTTGCAACTTGTACAACCAAACATACTATTCCAAAACATTCAGATGGGTATGTTTACACTAGGGATGGTCCTCTCTTGCACCCAAATACACCAAATCACTCCAAGCTACATTGGATCAACAATTTCCCTTAAGAGTCCAAAGTGCTAAAAGGAAACAATCTTTGAAGGTCTATTTCTCAGAGAACGTGATGCTTACAGACTCTCTATCTATGGATATGGTATTGTGTTGTTACCATCTACAAAAACCTCTCTCATTTTTTGCTATCTCGAAGGTGTTTTCCTATGGTGATGACTTTTCAGTGGAGGGAAAAGTTGCCAGATGCAAGCAGTGTAAAGTTGCAAAGTGGTGCAACTTTCATTCCATAACTCGTATGACCAAACAGACTATTCCAACACATACAGATGGGTACGTTTATGCTAGGAATGGTCCTATCTTGCACCCAAATATGCCAAATCACTCCGAGCTACATTGGACCGGTGATTTCACTTAAGAGTCCAAAGTGCTAAAAGGCAGCAATCTTTGAAGGGCTATTTCTCAAAGAACATGATGCTTATAGACTATTTGTCTAAGTCTATCGGATCGTGTTGGGACCATCTACAAAAACCTCTCTTGGTTTTTGCTATCTCGAAGGTGTTTTCCTGTGGTGTTGACTTTTCAGTGAAGGGAAAAATTGCCAGATGCAAGCAGTGTAATGTTGTAAATTGGTGCAACTTTCATTCCACAACTCGCACGACCAAATGGAATATTCCAACACGTCTGGATGGGTACATTTACACTAGGGATGGTCCTCTCTTGCACCCAAATATGTTGAATCAATCTGAGCTATATTGGATAAAGTGAAATTAGGTGAAAAAATGATGCAGACACAAGGGCACAATCACAAATTCTTTGCAACCTACCTATTTGAGGCATCTAACAAGATTATTCTAACCTCTTTGGACAGTCCAAAACTCCCTTAAAACTTAACAAGCAACTAAATACACATTTCCCTCTTTAACCCCCTTAAACCCTTGTAATAGTGAGAAACTAGTTTTTGTCCAATTACTCCACAATCTTCCAAAACACCAGACAAACACATGACTGAATCAAACACCCATATCCAAGTTACACAACATATATGAGAAACAACATAGAATCCTTTGTACCAGCATTGACTTCCTATACATTCACCCTTCAATAGGCTACTCAATTAGCCCAAAAATGCAAGGCAACATACCTTCAAACACCACACAAACCCCTAAAACCTTGGGGCAGAAAATAAATTACCAAGAAAACAAAGATTCTACAATTGGATTCCATTTGTACGAACCTGTAACTGTCAAATTAAAAAACCTTTATTTTTAGTGTACTTCTTGAGGGTTTATTGGATGTAGCACTTCCACAACCTTTCAGACTCTGCGACCACCTTATACACCTTTATTTAGGACCCAATATACTTAGAAAACAAAGAAACTTTTGGTATCTCAGAGATTTTTGCAAACCCTAGGGTAAAAACTCTATTTTCAAGTGAAAAAAAACCACCATTTTTAGACCTTTAACTCTTCATTTTATTTCAAAACCCAATTCTCCACACCTTCCACTCTTGAAATAATGTCAAGACATGTAATAACATTTCTACATAAATTTTTTATACAAAAATGCTTTAATGGCTTGTGCACAGGCAGAAAACACAAGAAAAACAGTAAAATATGAACTGAGCAATTGAAACTTTATTGATTCAAAGAAAAAAACTCCTTCAACCAAACTTGTCTGGAGCCCTTGAAGGCCTTAAGTACACCTACATAACCTATGAAACCTCCATATAATTTCTCCAATTTACAAAGAAATGGGAAGATAAAACCATGTAAGTGGTTTCCCCAAACTAATTTCCACCAAAACCATTCTTGATAGTTTAAAACCATGAACCACCCCAACATGTAATTATGATAGCACTAAAGATAGAATCCATGAATAGATAATGTATTTGACCAATAACTCATCGAGAGCACAAATTCCCAAAACTAGCCCTCCACTATGAACATATCAACTAAGTAGGAACCCATAACATTATGGAAAGATGATCCACTTCTCCCAATGTAACTCCCAAGCATTACATGTGAGAGATTGTCAATTTCATTGATGAAATGATGGTCAATACCTCATGATCATTCAAGTACTCATTCTAACAATACAAGAGATTTACACATCAAATTGCAAGTGAATATAATTTACTATATCTTAACATAAAAAATGAAAAACCTAATAGAAAAATGTATCAATGATGTACAAGGATGTATAAGAAAGTTCAAATTTGAAAATAGAATGTAAACTTAGAAAACTGTAGATTTGAAAACCTTAATAATGTAAAACCCTAAAAAGAAGGTTGGATCAAGTGTAGGATTGGTTGGGCTCAACAAAATATAAAGAAAAAAAAAAGTTTATTTATGAAGTTAACCTAGGATAATTAAGTAAATGCAATCAATCAAACACAATCAACCTAACATAATTAAGGGTTGATAGGGGTATTTGATAATTAAGGGTTGATAAGGGTATGAATGTTTATCTTTGATCTACTCTTGAATATCTAGGGACTTGGTGGTATTTAGAAATATCATAAGGGTTGTTGATTTCTCATGGGGAGGCAAGTTCTCCTAGATCAATCCCCAAAAAGTGAAACAAGATTAAAAATAGTTGGCAAGCACTCTAGATGTTCAAATTTGTTACTCATTTTTATTGCATTGAATCAAAATGTCTCACTATTAATTGCTCCAATGCTATAAGATAAATGAAAGTTTTCATGACTATAATGAATATATTGTATGTTATTAATGCTAGCATATATCATCAAATTATGCCAAACATGTGTTTAGTCAACTCAAAGTGGGTGAATGACGCCACTTAGCCAAAAGTTTGAATTTTGAATTTTAAAATGAAAGGGAATAGGTTTGTGACCATGAGGTCACCCTTGCAATTGAAGAAGTGTCCTAGAATTAGTTAATAGTTAAATCTAAGTGGTTAACAATCAATTCCAAGTGGCTAATGGATAAATGAGGGCATACCCATTGGTGAATGTGATAAATGGGAAAATAAGGTAAATGTATAGATGTGTGTGAATAAGAATAGGATAGGGCTAATTGTATAGTGATTTAAGTATGAAAATTGATAAAAAGCTAGAGAGATGAACTTGAATTTAGATGTTGAGTCAATGTGTACATGTCTCAAGACATTTGTTCAAAATAGACACAAAATTGTGTGGAAAATGACATGGTATGCACAAATTTTACTGTTACAATTACATACATATTGATTTACAAATGCTTTGCATATAGATTAAATTTACTTCAAAATTAATACCTATTAATACTTCTTTAAGAAAACATGATTTTGTATTCTCTAATAAAAATTTCACCATAACAAGACTTCTTGCAATTAATTCAATTGTAGCATACATAATTTCATATTGCACCTATCGAAGTGACCATTACATCTTCACGTGTGATTGTTAGTATATGTATGTCTCTTCAATAAACATAGATGGGTTAAGCTCTCTCCTTACTCTGAGTAAGAGATAGAGTAAGAGATAGTAGGGGAGAGAACTAGATAGTATTACAAAACTTGGTTCAAACAAGCATACTGATAGGAAAGAACCAGGAAGAAAACCTTCGGTTGTAGCTTGATTAAGTACAAAAATAGACACCTTTACAAAACCTATGAGTTTCCAAAATACAGACCCCTTTACATTTTAAACATACCCTTTATACAATGCCAAACATTTGAACCATATTTTAAAAAACATCACTGGGTATAGATTATTCCAATACACAATTATGACCGTTTTACATTGTTTCCACTTTGAGAATTCAAATTTTACAAAATTTTCCTATTAGAGGCATTCAGGGCACAGTCTTCAACAATAGTAGTATGTTCATGTTTTGGACTGACAAGCATCTGTACAAACCATCAAGGTAGCTTAGAATAACCAATCTATATTATTATAAATGACAAAAAATATGATGAGATGGTAATGAAAACTATAAAAGACACTTAGAATAACCAATCTATATTATTGTAATTTGTTGCATACCTCTTCGAAAGGATCAGAGCTAGCTATTTTTGTAGTAGGTCCATGATCAATCGTGCCAGGAATATCACAAAAGTGGGAAAATGAGAAATATGTATTGTCACAATAGAAATGATACTTAGACTAACATATCTATATTAATCTAAACAACTTGAATGATGATGATTTGGTGATGCAAACTATAAAAGACACATACCTCTTCGAAAGGATCATAGCTCACTATTGTTGTAGCAGTTCCAAGATCAATCATGCCAGGAATATCACAAAAGTGGGAAAATAAGAAATCTATATTGTCACAATAGAAAAGATGCTTAGAATAACATATCTATATTAATCTAAACAACTTGAATGATAATGAGTTGGTGATGTAGACTATAAAAGACACATACCTCTTCGAAAGGATTAGAGTTGGCTATTGTTGCAGCAGATCTATGATCAATCATGCTAGGAATATCGTAAAAGTGGGAAAATGATAAATCTATATTGTCACAATAGAAAATATGCTTAGACTAACATATATATATTAATCTAAACAACTTGAATGATGATGAGTTGGTGATGCAAACTATAAAATACACATACCTCTTCCAAAGGATCAGAGTTGGCTATTGTTGCAATAGGTCCATGATCAATCTTGCCAAAAATATTGCAAAAGTGCATACAAAATATCACTATTAAAGACACTTGCATTGCAATAGTATATAAAATATTAGTACTAAATAAAGAACACTAATGAAATTAATCATAATGAACATAAGAATTATACCTTCCATTCTTGAAAATGCTATTCAAGTGTGCCTAAAGGGTCATCTCTTTGCTTAAGATTATCCAATATTGCTTCATGATCAACATTACTAAGTTTCCATAGTTGTTTTGTCTTTGGTCTGGCATGATGCTTCAACAAATTAACATTTTTTTCTATAACAAGGTGTGAATACATGACAATGGTTTTTTGTTTCTCATAGTCTTCAAATGCAGGTATGCCATTCTTTCTAATCATGTATGTTCACAAACAAGTTCCTGCAACCATAACTGAACCTACAAGATACATGAAACCATCATCATCTTCCATTGGTTGTGTTAGCTTATGATTTACCTGCACACATCAAGCCAATCAATAGTCTGATCTCTCTTCATTTCCATACAGTGCAACAATTGCAAAAATATGTCCTAGCTCTAGTAGATCTGAAAGCAGGTTGTAATCAACTGAACTTTCCATTGTGTCATTTGTCATGGATATTGTTTGAGATAAAGGAGTTAGATACTATGGTACCCATGTATCCACCCACTCACTTAACTCACATTGATCCCACTTGCACTAAATACAACTTTGACAAAAAGAAGCCAACTCTCATGTCCAAATGGTCCATGTGCCTGCATCTGAGCTTCGATATGAATGCATCTTTGAAGAATCTTTGATTGTATGACAATCCAATCTACCTCCCACTGTACCCTCCTCAATGAACCAAAAGAATCTGCGCACTATTGAATCAAGTGTCCCTGCCTATGACAATGTTGAACTATACCAATCAACTATAGAATGTGCATCGCTGAATTTTTCTCCTGAAATCTTCAATTGCTCCTTAACTAGAGCTCTCTTTACGCATGCACCTGCTCCATCATGCTCCCCTTTCCCATGTCTAGCTTCAAAAAAACTCCAAATATGAGGTAGACCCCTCTCTACATACATTCTACTCAACCAATAAAACATACAAGCATTCTTGAATTGACCTGTGCAATTATCTGACCAAATTAGATGTCGGCCCAATGCTATATCATGCTCTTGCAAGAACTCAAAAATATTCTCAAAAAAATGTTGGACATACTCACACGAGTGAGATCTATCATCACTCATATAAATATGATACTCTCTAATTATCTTTTCATCCTCCTCTGTACTATCAAGTGCATGTCTAAACGTTATGTGGACAAAAATGACAATCTGAATGGAATTGTAATACTGAGATTGTACCTCATTTTGTGGTTACAATGTGTATTTTTCTGCAAAATCAACCACTAATATAATAGTGCCAATCAGAAAAGAGTCCTTACACATCCTAAATTGTCGATCCAACCACTGAGACCTATGACTATGCCTTGCACACTTGTAGAAAAGATTTTCCTTAAAATCTGAAATAAAATCAACAACACTGCTTTCTTTTGTAACCAACTCACATCTAGAACCTTCACCTCCACTTTGCAAAGTATATTTGACTACCTCATATCTCTTTTTCTCAACAGGCTTCTTTCCAAATTCATGTTCAGAACTCTCATGAAAACATTGAACAAACTTTGACAAGCCACCACATTGTGAGCACTTTGCATTTAAACAATCATTTCTATAGAAAAATCAACCATCATCTCTAGAACATAAAAATAGATCTAGCAAGTCCCTTGATGATTTCAGAAGATGCATTGCACCACACTCTTGCAACATTTCATTAGTATGCAAAGTAGAACATATATAGCATAATAGCTCATGGTACATTGAAAACTCCACATGGTATTTGCAACAAGTATTTGGAAGCTTAAGAGGCACGCAATAAAATGGCTTCAATCCCTCAAAATTCCTTTGCGAGATTTCCATATTTTTATGTGTTTCAATAAATTTTTTGAACAACATTGTTTGGCTTGATTCCAACAAATGTTTAGGATGTGGTGTATGGTCTCAATTCCCAATTCTTAACTTTAAAACATCCTTTTCATTGGGTGATACTCTAGATTTATCATGCCAAAATTGTTGAATTACCTACTTTACATTATTAGTTAGCTTCTTATCAACATGTGGAAGCCTCCCGACAAAAGCCCATGTATCATTTTGAAGAGGATCATCTATTCTTTCTCTTCTTGCAAGTGCTCTATCCAAATTTTTATGATTTATGTCAAAATCAATACAAGTTTGTCTCATAAAGTGAGCCTTTTTCAATATATGGCTTACTAGGGCAGTTGTAATGACTCTCCGAGTAGCTCTCTTATCCTTTTCCTTGTAACTTTTTCCAATAGACTTGAGAGCATTAAAAATATTTTTAACAATAATATAATTTTTTTCGGTCTTCTTGTTCACATGAATCTTCAATTTGGCTAGCAAAGGTCTCATCTTTTGCATCTTTAGAAATTGTACAAAAATTTGGCATTGCTCGTTCAATGTCTTATCACTAAAATATTGGTTGAAAAGGCTTCTAGCCCACAACTGAACAGTTCGTGTTGACCTCTTGCCTTCAAAATTGTTTATAATGTTCTCATCAAATTCAAGTAATCATTTAGGGGTTCTTGAAGGTCTTGAAATTGGAATATTTCTTTCTTCCATACAAGGTTCTTCATTTCTCATGTAATTTGGTGAAACATAATTTACACTTGCTTCAATATTATGTTCAAAATCTTCATTTCCAACATTTTCACCTTGAACATTTTCAATATCAATTTGAATAATTTCATTCCCAATTTCAATATCATGTTCAACATCTTCAAATCCAACATTTTCACCTTGAACATTTTCATTCCCAATTTCAATATCATGTTCAACATCTTCAAATCCAACATTTTCACCTTGAACATTTTCATTATCAATTTCAATAATTCCATTCCTAATTGAATATCATGTTCAACATATTCAATTCCAACATTTTCACCTTGAACATCTTCAATTTCCTCTTCACTTGAAAGACCATAGGGGTTAGGTTCACCAATATTTAACATACCTTGTCTTCTCTTCCTATGACTTTCTCTATCTCTTTGTCTATATGCCTTCAATTTCTTCTTTTGTAAGATTTCTCTATGTTTTTTCTTCCGATGACTGCTGCTCCCCATTATACCTCATTAAAGATGCTAAAAATCATTGCTTATGACAAATTTCAACAGAAGATGCTCCAAAAAGTTGATCTTTGTCTCTTCTTGTCTGAAACCGTGTGTGTCACCTACAAACAGAATGTAGGGTCCGTTGGAATGCGCAAAATGGCCCACAAATCCGATATCCATTATGATCTGATATTCGATTCATTTGAAAAAAAATTACGATACTTGTAACGGTATAATTTTAGTTCTACAAATCAGATATCTGATTTGTGTACACATAGACCTAAGGGTTAATGGTAGATGGTAGAGGTTTTAACGATTAAAGGTTTAGGATTTAGGGTATATGGTAGAGGGTTTAAGGGTTAAGGTTTTATGGTAGAGGGTTATAAGGGTTTAGGGTTTCATGGTTAAGGGTATAGGGGAGAGAGATAGATGGAGTGAGTGT
>VDFB02271358.1:688676919-688800082 GCA_007258455.2 Sequoia sempervirens
ATGAACATGCTAACTTTTACTTGAGAATCAATGTCATACGTGTCATGAAAAATGTCAGTTTCCCTCTCCATCTCCATAGTTGTAGACAGATCCTATGTAGCAGCCTCCTGGGTGTTGGAGGGGTCATATGAACAAGTCACCCTGCAAGATTGACCCTTGTAGGTTGAAGGCCTGCCAGACCTTAGATGGCACTATAAATTATGTTTATTGACACTCTAGGTCAAAGTGTTGATCACCACAATGTCTCTATGTTTGACATTGTCCTTATGAGGGATAACAAGCGTGCTCATGGGAGTGACTAGCGAGAGGTTGTCTCCCTTGCTGTGTAGGATCTAGTTGTGCACTGGGTCTATCCTGAGCCAACCCCTCACCTCTCCCTTGGAAGTCCCTCATATCAAAATAATTTGGGATTTTATTCAATATGAACTCATAGTTTAGTTTCCTAAGGAAATACTGCAGGACTTCACAATTGTTGCATGGTGGGTAATTAAAAACCATGTACCACCTATCATAAAAAAAAGTTCCTAATTTGTTGGTGGTGGCACTAATGAATAGAAAACCTCTACGCATTGAGGGTAAGATTTTGACGTGTGCGTGGGTCAATGAATAAGGAGCACAAATTACCTTTTGTAATTTTTAAATCCTTTACATTTTTATATGATAACTTATCCACATAATAAGCCCTAAACACCTGCCTCCTATCTTGCCATCTAGTTATTTTTTTGATAATTGAATCTACATTTTTTAACATATCTTTCAATGAAGTTTCTAGGGTCATTCTTTTTATGGTTGAACCATTTGGATCGCTCAACCTACTAATTAAATTCTCAAATTATTTTTTGTTGTTCTCAATTTCACTCATTATTTTTTGTTGAGTGCCAGGAGGGTGTTGAGGGATTGGTGGAAGAGGTTGTTGTTGTGGTTGAATTTTTTGTTGATGATTTTGTTCTTGAGAATTTTGAGGATTTGTAGGTTGATTTTCATCTCCCACAAATTCAAAAAAAAAAAATCAAATACAACCTGAAACTAATAAACTCAACCTAAAACTAACAAATTCAAAACAAAAAGAAAACAATCCTTACTTATCACACCTCCTCATCAATGTGGTGGCATCCTCGCGATGAAATAGCAACCGTTGATGAATATTTTTGCACAATACCTCCTCCTAGAATGCAAGCATGAAAAATGGGGGTTTTGGCCATGGGAAAAATAAAAACATAGTCAGAATGTAAGAATGAATTCATTTTACTAGTTTTTTTGTTTTAATAGGTCATAACGTGAGTGTGTTATAACACACTCGTGTTATGGACTTGTTGTGACCAAGCCTCAAGATCGGCAGAACAAGCCATAGAACAAGCGCATTATAACATGCTCATATTATAACACACTTGTGGTATGAGCTTGCATAACTTCTTAAAGAAGTTGTCCACAAATTGGCTACCCATCTTCATGCATCTGCCCATTTGTATCAGTCTTCTTTCCACGGATCTACCACCAAAGTGTCCACCCCCAGAGCCTGAGTGGGATTCTTAAAGGGAAAGGGGTATTTCTACCTTAGTGAGACACCTAAGAAACAAGCCATTATAAGATTTTCAATAAAGAACATTAGATAGAATAACATAATGTGATGAAAGCTTTATTATACAAGTGTGATCATTCTTTTTTGAATCATCGTGAAAGTTTCCAGTCTTTAATTAGTTATAGTTATTAGAAAACTATTCTCCATAGTCCACACAATAACACACAAGGGACTTGGCTTTGGGTTGGTCAGGAACCATAGGGGTTTGTAGCACCTGAACCATGAAGTGGTATT
Source organism: Sequoia sempervirens (assembly GCA_007258455.2). NCBI lineage: Eukaryota > Viridiplantae > Streptophyta > Pinopsida > Cupressales > Cupressaceae > Sequoia > Sequoia sempervirens. The sequence goes on from VDFB02271358.1 coordinate 688,678,733, forward strand.
CTTTCATATCTTCTTCTAAAGGAACCAAGGAAGTAGTGCTTTCCATGGCATCAACAAGCATATTTTCTCTCCTAGGGACATTGTCTATTGTGAAAGAGAACTGTTTAAGAAAGAAATAGGCAAGGTCTTGATATTGGGACAACTTACTCTACTTAGCTTGATAGGTTCCCATTGTGTCATTCATGATAAGTTCAAAATCACCTAAAGTATGAAAATATTTGATTCTTAGTGCAATTGTGACACGTAAGCCAACAATAAGGGCTTTGTACTCAGCAATGTTATTGGTGCAAGGAAAATCTAGTCAAAAGGATAGAGGAACCAATTTATCTTTGAGGGATATCAGGACCACACCAACCTCAGAACCAATCTAACACCTTGATCCATTGAAATACATTTTCCACTCAAGGTCATGATTAGTTACAAAAACATTTTCATCAAGAAACAAATCCAACCTCGAGAAGGAGCGAGATGAGGGAGAATCTGTTAGTTGATCCACAATCACTTGACCTTTTATTGACTTATGAGTAACAAACTTTATGTCAAACTAAGAGAGAAACATAACCCATTTCACTAACCTTCTAGTCAGGTCAGCATTATAGAATGGATGTTTCAAAAGATTCATTTTTACTATGAAGTGTGTTTCAACATGGAGAAGATAGTGTCTCAACTTCTCCATAGCAAAGGCATGAGCAAGGCATTGTTTCTCCATGGAGGAATATCGAGTTTCATAATTGCCTAAAACACGACTGATGTAATAAACCACTCTCTCATTTCCTGTGTCATCATATTGAGCCAAGAGGGTTGCCATATCATATGGTGATGTAGCAAGGTAGAGAAGAAAGGGTTTTTCTTGCATAGCTAACATCAATACGAGAGGATTGTCCAAATAAGCTTTGATTGACTCAAATGCTTTCTAGCACTCCTCATCCCATATGAAGCACACATCCTTTTTCAATAAACAAGTGAAAGGAAGGGTACGATTAGCTAATTGAGATATAAATATATGGATCACTTGAATTTTACCTTGTAAACTTTTCAACTTAGTGATATTCCTAGGTGGAGGCATGTTAACAATGGCGTCAATCTTATTTCTGTCAACCTTGATCCCACGGTGAGAAACTATGAACCCCAAAAGCTTGTCGGCATCAATGCCAAAAATGTACTTATGAGGATTTAGTCTCATCTTATAGAGTCAAATCCTTTCAAAGATAAGATTAAGGTTCTTTACATGATCTTGATGGGTTATCGATTTCACCAGTATATCATCAACACAATCTTCTAAGATCTTGTGAATAAAATCATGAAATATTAGGGTCATCCCCCATTGGTAAGTCGTTCTCACATTTTTTAACCCAAAGGGAATGACCACATCACAAAAATTACCCCAAGGGGTAGTGAAGGTTGTCTTGTATTGGTCATCAGGGTTAATACAAATCTGATTGTAACCTGAGAAGCCATCCATAAAAGATAATAATGCATGGCCTACAGTAGAATCTACAATCATATCTATAATAGGCAGTAGGAAATCATATTTAAGAGAAGCCTTATTAAGATATTTAAAGTCAATACATATATGAATTTGACCATTAGGATTTCTAACAACAACTATATTCAAAATCCAGGGGAAATAGTCATTTAGATAGATAAACCCTACTTTTAACAACTTCTCTATCTCAGTCTTAACCATCAATGCCACCCTGGGACTGATCTTTCAAATTTTCTTCTTAACAGGCTTGGCATCAGGATATAGAATGATATTGTGAACCACTATAGATTCATCAATACTAGGAATATTCTCATATGTCCAAGCGAAGATGTCAGGATGAGAATGCAAGAGATCAGAGTGTTCGTCTGCTTCTTCTGAAGAGAGATGCTCCTCGATCTTGATTACCTTTTCTGAGGATTTAAGATCCATGGAAATTTCAATAGTTTCCCCTTTAAGAAGGGAACTATGGTCTTCAAGATGATATATTGTGATGTCATCACCAAAGTTAGATAGAGGATCTTCCTCATAAATGCTCAAAACAGATTCTCCAAAATATGCTTGCCTGTGCAAGCAATACGAGAATCATTGCTTGTGATGATAAGGAGGAAATGGGGAATAAGCACCTAGAAATTCCCCTAGCACTTCATCCAAAGAGAATACATCTAGAGGGACACTCTCATCCTACCCCCTTTCCTCTATTAACTCAGGATGAACCAATCTTATTGGCTCAACTGAAATCATATTAACACTCCACCAAGGCTTTTTCTTAGACTATTCAATAGAGCATCCCAGACCCAGATAGAATTGTCATGGCTTAAAATAGATAGGGTTTTGAATTCCTTGCTCAATACACCCTAGGAATTTTTTCCCATAGCCATATCAAGAGGTGATTTCATATTCAAACCTGTAACAAGTTTACAGAACTTTAGGAGGCAACAACTCCATGTAGAGTGTTTCATTCCACCAATGGATGTCAAATGTCTCTATGGGAGTACTCCCACCTTCTTTACTAGGCTCACAAATGTTAACCTCCTTTACAGGAGTGGGATTACTCTCCTCAGCAGAGGGAGGAATGACTTCCTGAACAAGATCACACTTCTCCTCCTCAGTGGGAGTATCATCCATCCTTCTGTTAGAGGTATCTAGAATTTCTATGCAAGAGGGGTTTTCCTTGTACTTTGCGATGAAGAATTTAGAGAAATACAAGGAGCCCCAATCATCACCAAGGAGATCATTCATTTTAGAGGTGGACAAGGGAAACTTAGGGTCCTTTCCTTTAAGTGGTTCTTCATTTCAGACACTTGCTCTAGGAACAACTTCCACAGAGGATATCGATCAAGAACATTCCATAGTGTTAGTGGTCAAAGATGGAATTTAATTCTTGGGAGTAGATACAATCGAAGCATGACCGATAGCTGCTAGCTCATAGAGGTGAACAACTTTTGGATTTTCTTTAACTGTAACTAGTTGATTATTTGCAACAAAGTTCAGAGAATAGTGTAGAGTGGAAGTCACATGATCCATAGCATGAATCAAGGGTCTCCCAGAGAGGAGGTTTAATGGTAAGGGGCCAGGCATCACATAAACCAACATGGGTAAGGTAACAGGGCCTAGCTATAAAGGTAGTTTTATTGTACTTAGAGCTTGGGGGTCGACATTATCAAATCCATGAATATACAGAAGGAAGTCACTAAAGAAGAAGAATCAATTTTAATCTTAGGTAATAAGTCCATACCACAAATTTTGAGAGTTGAACCAGTGTCAATGAGAGTACACCTAATACCAATGTTATTAACATTGATTATAATCATCAAGGGATCTACTTGCTTTTTGCACATCTGAAGATAAGAGTTCCTATAGGTGGAATGCGATATTTGGCAAATCTGTGTGAATATGAGCCAACAACGCATTAACGTCCATGGGCCTAGTGAAGGAAGGAAAGAGAATCTTTTGAAAAGCTTCTTGAAGCATCTTCTAATAAATTGGAGTGGTCTAAAGCAAGTCCCAAAGTGAGATCTTAGTCAAAGTAACATGAAGTTGCTCGACAAGATCATAAATGCCTAGTGCTTTGATGACAGTTTTAGGTTCTGAAGGAAGGCTTGGTTGAAAAGGTGGTAAGGAAGTAGATGGTTATGATGTAGGAACAAAAGGTTGTTGATCTGAATTAGAATCTATGACAATTTCTATGAATGCTTAACTATTACAATGATTAAATGAGTTAACATAATTGAAATGTTTAACATCAAATGCTTGAAAATATTTTTAAATGAATAAAGGAAATAACAAAATATGAGAAATGAGAAAGACAAGGCAACAAATTGATAATGGAGTTCACCAACTGGCTATGTCTCTGGGTCCCTCTCCAACAGAGTGACTGATCCTTCAATTCTGCTCCAAGAAATCTTATAAAGCCTTCTTGATCAACAAGGAAAATGGCAATATCTTCTCTCCTTCAAGCACAAACAATTTGGCATAATTTCCCCATCATCTGCATAGAGATTTTACAAATTCCCCTTATAGTTCCCAAGAATTCACCTAATTTCCTATTCCCCTCACAAGCCCAAACCACCCTTTTTATACAAAAAATTGACCAATTTTGGCCTATAACAACATGATTACATAATCTCCCAAAATCCCCTTTAATTACGTATGTAAATCTTCAAATCTCCCCTTTTTACATATTAAAATCATTTATAATTTCCTTAAAAAATATTTATAATCTTTATTATATATTATAGCCCTTTAAAAAAGGGGGGGGGGCTTTAGGAGATTTTATTTAATATTCTATATAAAAATAGAGGATTTGTAGTTTTAAATAAGGGGATAAAATGTTAAAAATGGAGAGATTTTGGCATCAAAAATTATTTAAAAACAACTTTACCCACTTTATATGCCAAAGTTGTTGATGGTCTAATGGAGAGCCTTCATTTTAGAGGTGGGGTGGTTAGAGGTTCTACCCCTGCCCTTCTTTTCTTATCTTAGAAATTTGCACTCCAACACATCAAAACCAAATTGCCTACATTATTAGTCAACACGAATTATATGGTGGAATGGGTGAGTGGATGTTTAGGAAATGGCGGGTGCAAGGTTCGACCCCCACAAAGAGACTTTTACTACTGAATGCAACTACTAGAGTTGAGGTGCCACATGGCATGTTTTCACTCTCTATAGGGTGGACATGTGTCAGGAGTTGATTGGCCATAAATACGCCCCGTGTCAACATAGGAGGGTGCCTATTCACTATACAGACTAACACATGGAAAATCCTAGTTGGTCCATGCAATTGTACAGTGTTGACTATGTTACTATGTCACCATGCTAACATCAGCATGGTGAACCCATTTGGACCAAAACTTTGACCAGCTATATCTCACACATACGGACTCCATTTGACATGAAACGAATGTTGTTGGAATCATGACGATGAGCTCTTTGTTATGATGCTACTTTTGAAAGTTTTTGAGATGATGATTTTTTTCCTTTTCTAATGGCCTCAGGTACTAGTTTGACTGAACTTTGACCAACCATAACTTGAGCATACGAACTCCTTTCATCTCTATTCATGTTGCATTGGATTTAGTGTTATGAGTTGTTTCTGATGGTGTTGAATTCTAGAGCTTTGGGGACACTTTAATTTTCACTAAAAAAGTATCCCCTTGGATCAGTCCTCCCCACTAGAGATATTTTGGACCTCTAAAAGCTTGATTACTTAGAAAGAAAGTGAGGATAGATTTCCCTCACTTTAACCCCATTTTTCCTTGCTTGGATTCATCCCCTTTAGTCCCACTCTGAGGTACTCAACTGTACCTCTTCGTGAAGTCCTAACTTTCCTATCTAAGATGACATCCTCTAGCAACTCTGACATGTACTCTAGTGAAAGATCATCAACTAATGGAACCTGAATGTCTATGTCTTCATCCAGTATCATTGGAGGCTCATACAACTTCAGATTCTCAATATTAACAACTGAATAGATGTGCATGTATGGAGGAAGATTAAGGCAAAAGGAGTTGGTTCCAATCTTTTCCAATATTTTAAAGGGACCATACTGAATCAGCTTGAGATTCCTTCCTTCACCTTGCATTCTTTCCTTGCTATTATGTAACCAAACTCTATCTCCAACCTGGAAATGATGATCAATGCGATGCTTATCATTTTGAGCCTTGCATGTGGCTTGGCTCTTCTCCAACTGTGCTTCCACTACCTGATGAATTGCTTGGATTTTCTAGATGAACTTCAAAGACTTCTCTTCATCATGATGTCCATATTCAACATCATCCTTCCCAAAAGAAAATTCCATTGGTGTTTTTGGAAGATACTTGAAACATGTTTCGAAAGGAGATCTCTTTGTAGAAGAGTGTGCTACATGATTTTATGCATGCTACACATAGTGTAGATTTTCATCCCATAGCTTGGGATGCTTATTGTAGTAGCCTTGAATAAGATGCACCACTATCCTATTTACTACCTTTGTCTATCTTTCAGTCTATGGATGGAAGGTTCTACTCTTCTTTAGTTTAGTGTCCATGAGTTCCTACAATGCTGACCAAAATTCCCCTAAGAATCAAGAATCTCGATCCGATAGAATAGAAGTAGGTAACACAAATTGAACCCATATAAATTGAAAGTACATATGATATTTCAATTAAACAGTGACCTATGTTTTACAAGCCATTAAGATACACATTTTTTTGAACCGATCAACTACTACAAACAAGTAATCACATCCCTTCCTAAACATGGGTAATCCCCCGATAAATCCAATGAAACAATTTCCCATGGATGGGAAGGTACAGGAAGTGGTGTGTACAACCCCAATTTTCTATTTCTAGGTTTACTTGTTGCACACATTACACATCATTTAATATATTTGGATACAGTTTTCTGCATGTGAGGCCAATAACAATATTTTTTCAATTGAGTCATTATTTTTCTTACCCCAAAGTGTCTTGCAATCAATGACGTGTCTGGTTCTCTGATTACCTATTCCTATTCACCTTTTGGAATACATAACTTTCCTAAATGATATAACAAGTTATTCTGCACATAGTAATCTTTCTCTTCTACATGTTTTCTTTTGATTAAAGATGAATATATTTCCTTAAAGTCTTCATCATTAGCATATTGTTCCTAAAAAATTTCATGTACCATGGAACTTCCTTTAAGGATAATCAAAGCATTCATAATAGGAGGCCTAGACAACATATCTGCTACTTTGTTATGTTGTACTTAATTACCAAATGAATCTATTGAAGAAAACCCATCCACCTAAAGTTCCTACTTTGTTGCAGTTTGGATTGTGAATGCAAATACTGAAGTGGTTGGTGATCATTGTGGATCACAATTTCTTTCCCCATTAAGTAGTGTTTCAATTTTTTAACACTCTAAACTAATGCATAAAGTTCCTTACCATAAATAGGATAGTTAATTACTGCACCTCTAAAAGTCTCAGAGTGATAGCAGATTAGTTTACCTCCTTGCATTAGTACTACTCCCATGGAAAATCCACTTGCATCTATCTCGATCTCGAATGATTGGTGTAAATCTGGTAAAACCAGAACTGGTGTTGTGCTCGACTTTTCCTTCCAAGTGTTGAAGGCCATCTATTATGGACTTCCCCACTGAAAATTTGTCTTCATACTAGTCAATGTGTGCAATGGTGATGCAATGTAGGAGAAGTTAGCAATGAAATTTCTCCAGTATGGAATTGCACCTAAGAAACTTCTGACTTCAGTGATTGCACTTAGCTTAAGCCATTTTACAATAACATTTACCTTCACAGGATCTACTTTCAATTGACCACCACTTATGACATAGCCTAAGTACACTAAGGATGTCTTAGTGAATTTTCATTTATACATCTTTACAAAGAGCTTTTCTTTTCTCAATGCATCAAAAACTTTATTTACATGACTTACATGATCTTCCCAAATTCAACTAAATACCAGAATATCATCTAGATAGACTATGACAAAATCATCAATAAAAGGATGAAAGACATCATTCATGACTCTCATAAATGTAGCTAGTGCATTACAAAGCCCGAAGGGCATGACCAACCACTTGAATAGTCCCTATTTTGTCTTAAATGCAGTTTTCCAAATGTCATCTTCTACAATTCTTATCTAATGATATCCGCTATGCAAGTCTAACTTAGAGAAATAAATTGCATGTTTGAATTGATCAAGTAAATCATTTGTTTGGGGAAGAGGATACCTATTCTTTACCATTATCTTGTTCAGGGCTCAATAGTTGATGCACATTCTCCAAGACCCATCCTTCTTTAGAACCAACACAATTGGAGAACCACAAGGAGATGTACTAGGATGGATGACTCATTTTTAAACCAACTCGTGAACTTACTTTTTGATTTTTTTCATTCTGCAAAACTAATAAACAATACATGCTGATGTTTGGAAGGGGTACATCTTGCTGCAACTGGATTTCATGTTGTATCTCTCTCTCTTAGGTGGCAACCCCTTTGGCTCCTGAAATTAGTCATCATAAGTAGAAACTATTTTGACCATCTTAGTTTTACACTCTAGATCACACCCCTTAAATGCTTCAACTTTTTCATCCTCTTTGGGTTTTACAAGCATTAATATGTAAATTTCTTACTAGAATTGGCCAACCTTTTCATCTAGCCAACATTAAATAGTGCAAGATTAGTCTTAACTTTGTGTGCACATACAATGTATTCTATGTCATCCTTAAAAAGATGATACTTATTCTCCCCCTATAAAAGATTTTTTTTTGTCAAACAAATAAGGACTCCCTAACACTAGCCCACAAATATCAAAAGGAACAAAATCTACCTCTACCTCATCAACAAAGTTTGTAGTGATAGGAAATCTCAATTTACATTGTTTCATTAACTGTAGTTGAGCATCATTGCAAACCGATCCAAGCAAATATGGATTTGGATGACGTTTTGTAGCTAGATTAAGTTTCTTTACCACCTCTTTAGATATTAAGTTGAATTGGGAACCCGTATCAAATAGTGTGTCAAGCTTAGTGTGCTTAGTTACAACTCAACTATGAAACAATTCATTCTGTTGTTTATCAACTTTAGGAGTAGATACTTTACTTGTACTTGCATTTTCATTAGAAAAATTTGCATCATAAGAGATAATTATACCTTTCCCTTTACCTTTGACCCCAACAACAATCTATGTTTCATCTCCAGAGTCAAATCCAAGATCTTGTTGAATCACTGCAGCAATCTTTTGGTTTCCTTTATTGCCTTTGTATATTTTTGGCCTTAATTCTGGATGCAGCTTCCAAAACTTTGAATCATCATGCCCCTCTTTCTTGCAATGGGAGCATGTGGACTTATCACCCTCCTTCTTAACTGTAGCTGTATTTTTCCTCTTGCCTTTATCTTTATCTTTGTCTTTACCCTTAGACTTCCCCTTAGACTTAGATGGTTTCTTTGTTAAATTATCATTGAAAGCATTCTTACCCCTTAACTCTAAATGAGTGGCTTGGATTGACACTTCATCCATATTATTAGGACTCAACATTAGAATAGTATGTCTTAAGTAAGAATGCAAACCACCTATGTACTTAAGTAATGTATCATGAGTATACAATGGAACATTTAAAGCAATAGCCCATTTTCTAATCTCATGGGTGTAATCTTAGACAAACTGACCCTTACCTTGCCTAAAGGTTTTCCAATTCATTGTTAATTGTTGCATATAACCTAAAGGGTAAAACTTCTTTTAAGGGAAACAGCAAATTCCATCCAAGTTATATTAACCTTACCATGGCGAGCAATTTCCTCTTGATTCCTACTCTCCCACTAGGTGAGAGTTGTACCTCCCAACTGGAGAGTGGCTAACTAGATCATAGAAGCATCTTCTGCTAGGCCTTGAATCCTACAATACAAGTTTCTACCTGTTGGATCCAATCATCTAACTTTTTGGTATTTAACTCCCCACAGTACTTAGGCAATTCAAATTTTACATCCCGTTTAATAATAGGCTTAGACTTTCTCTTGAAAGGATTAACAGTAGTAGTAGTAGTAGAAGAAGAAGAAGAAGAAGGAGAAGATGGAGAAGAAGGGAAAGATGGAGGAGATGGAGTTTCTAGATATTTTCCTTCTTTTTCCTTTTGATCTTCCTTATTTTCTCACTTTGAAGAATCTCCCTTTTCACGCTTCTTCTTTTCTACATAAAGCTCTTCCACCATAGCCTTCATGTCAAGAAAGGCTCACTAAAAAGACTTATCATCAAGCTCGGGCTCAGTACTTTTCCTAGCTTCAGTTTCTTCCATTATTGGAAAAAAACTTCATTTCTCGATCTCAGGATTGTATTCTTCTAGCTCACCTTCACCTCATTGTTTCCTGGAATGTGTTAGCATCCACTTCTATAATACTAGTCACAGAAAGCTCTAATACCAAACTTGATTTGAATTAGGATCTATGACAATTTCTATGAAAACTTAACTATTAAAACTATTAAATGAGTTAACATAATTGAAATGTTTAGCATCAAATGCTTCAAAAGATTTTAAAATGAATAAAGGAAATAATAGAATCTAAGAAATGAGAAAGACAATACAAGACAAAAAATTGATAACAAAGTTTTCCAAATAGCTATGTCTCTAGGTCCCTCTCCAACGGAGTGACCAATCCTTCAATTCTGCGCCAAGAAATCTTACAAAGCCTTCTCAATCAATGAGGAAAATGAAAATATCTTCTCTCCTTCAAGCACAAACAATTTGGAATAATTTCCCCACCATCTGCATAGAGATTTTACAAATTCCCCCTATAGTTCCCAAGAATTCACCTAATTTCCTATTCCCCTCACAAGCCCAATCCACCCTTTTTATACAAAAAATTGACCAATTTTTGCCTATAACAACATGATTACATAATCTCCTAAAATCCCCTTTAATTACATATGTAAATATTCAAATCTCCCCTTTTTACATATTAAAATCATTTATAATGTCCTTTAAAAATCTTTATCATATATTATAGGCCTTTAAAATTTTGTTATTCAGGCTTGAGGAGATTTTTTTTAATCTTCTATAACAAATTAGACGATTTGTATTTTTAAATAAGGGGATAAAATTTAAAAATGGAGAGATTTTGGCATCAAAGGTTGTTTAAAAACAACTTTACCCACTTCATATGCCGATTTTTTTGGTGGTCTAATGGCGAGCCTTAATTTTAGAGGTGGGGTCGTTAGAGGTTCAACCCCTGCCCCTCTTTTCTTCTCTCTGAAATTTGCACTCCAACACATAAAAACCAAACCACCTCCATTATTAGTTAGTGTGCATTATGTGGTGGAATGGGTGAGCGGATGTTTAGGAAATGGCGAGTGCAAGTTTCAACCCACACAAATAGACTTTTACTAAAGAATGCAACCACCAACACTTGAGTTGAGGTGCCACATGGCATGTTTTCATTCACTATGGTGTGGACACGTGTCAAGAGTTGATTGGATTGAAATATGACATGTGTCAACATAGGAGGATTCCTAGTCATTATATAGACTAAGATGTGGAAAATCTTGATTGGCCCATGCAACTATACGATGCTAACTGTGTTACCATCTCACCATTCTGACATCAGCATGGTCAATCCATTTTGACCAAAACTTTGACAGGCTATATGTCACACATATGGACTCCATTTGACACAAAATGAACGTCATAAGAATCATGGTGATGAGCTCTTCATACTTTTGAACATTTTTGAGATGATTTTTTTTCCTTTCTTGATGGCCTCAGGTACTAGTTTGACCAAACTTTAACTAGCCATAACTTGAGCATACAAGCTACTTTCAACTTCATTCAAGTTGCATTGGATTCAATGTTCTAAGCTATTTCTGATGGTGCTAAATTTTGGATCTTTGGGGACACTTTAATTTTCACTGAAAAAGTATCCTCCTAGATTAGTTGTTGATCGAAGTTCTATTACTCCTTGTAGGATATGTGTGCCCAATGAAATTATAAGAAGTAGAATCAGTAACTTTCACAAACCTTGAATATAAGTCCAAAAAATCACTATGACACAAAATCCCATAGAAAGAAGGGTTGGTTGAGGTCATTTAAATGACAAGTTTCTTAGGGCTCAGAGGAGCCACGAAGACCACAATCACATTTAGTGACTCATCAGCCTATCAAGAGGAAACTTGTTTGAGAGATTTATGGTTAGGGGGGAGCACTTCGAAGAATTCATCTAGAATTTCTTCCAACATATCAAAATCTTCCTTAGAAAATTCATTATCATAGATCTGCAAGATCACGAAGATAGATATGGCGTTAACGTCGGGTCACCAAAATGTGCTATAAGAGGGATTCGCTATAAACGGATCTATCGTTTCTCAAGATCACCAAGGAGTGAACTTCCCTTATACACCTTAGGATAAAAATCTAAGATTTAGTTATGCTTTGGGAGAAAACTACCACAAACCCTGAGAGAGTAAAATGAAGAGATTTCTATCTCAGAAGAGGGAGCTCTTGGCCCAAAGGACATTAGTGAAATTTCAAGAAACTAGCATGGTGTGTTGTCATCTAAAGGACACACTGGCATCGTAGGAAATAGAGGGCTCAAGAACTCAAATGGAAAGAAACAAGCTTTACTTCTAGGCTTAGGTCTAAAGTGTACTGAATGAAATAACTAATTAGGAAACTAGAAGCTGAAAAGAGTTCAAGAAGACTTGAAGAAAGTTCACCTTTCTCTAGATGCCTAAATCTTCACTCCAATCTCCACTTCATGACCTACACACAAAAGAACGAGGGGAAAAGGTTGGGGCTATTTAGGGGTCTACGTCAGTCAGACCCTCACTTTGGTGTTTCCACCTCCACGAACAACCAAGTTGGAAAGGAGTGTAAATGAAGTAAACAAAGTGTGTGGTGAAGGAAAAACCCACTCAAGAGTAGAATCCACACCACAAGAAGCATATGGTGAAAGCAAAACCCACACCACAGTATAGTAAATGAACAAGTAGAAAAGGAAAATGAGAGAGAGAGTGTTACCCATGGGCCTAGACCCTCTTTGGAGCACATAGACACACCGTTAAGTGCTTCCTTGAGAACTGCTATTGTTGGGAGGAACTCTGTCCGGCATGTCTCCGCCTATGAGAGCACTACTATCAAAGATGAGGAGAACTCAATATTGGAGCAAGTATCAAGAAAGCTTGAATGAATGTCTTCCAACCCCCAAATGAGAGCCAAGAAGGGGGTTTTAATGCTTGTAAGGGCAGAAAAGAGCCATTAATTTTGAAATGTAACTGCTAGGACACGTTTCTCAAGGGTCAATATTCTAGATTCCTCATTTCAAACTTGGAAAACCACTAGGACACTAGTGCGCCACAGAGATGTCTGCACGACATGCATGCATCCAAAGCCTAAATTCTCAGGAAACATGTCATTAGGCTTCTATTGCTCAGCCACAAGTCTACATGGAGCCAGAATTGTGAAATTTTGACTCATGGGATTTTTTCATTAATGTTCCAAGGCATAATAAATGCTTGGAAAAAATGCAAAAATGTGGAATTTCCCCTAGGTGCAATTCTACGACATTACAAGGTGTTAAGAAATTAAGTTTATTTGATGTCTATGTTAGGATTTTGCTTAAAATATGCCTTAGGATGAACAATATATTGTCTTAGGGGCCTATTATTTATGATATTAAGGACATAAATGCAAAGAGGGCCCAAAACCCAATGTGAAAGTTTAAATAAATATACTTTACAACATTAAATTAAGTCCACAATTGAGTTTATTTAGCTTAAAAGGAGCCTAAATCCAATGTGAATATAGAAAATACATTACAACACTAGATTAAGGCATCATTAGGTCCATTTTAAGGTTAATCATTCCCAAGTTAAGTGAAAATGTAAACAACAACATTTCTACACTACAGTAAGGAGATATTTTTTCACAATTGGCATTTAAAATATATTATGAAAAATGTTTGGGCACTATTAGACAAGTTCCACTCTCTAGATTTCACACACATACCATGAAGGAAATATGCTAGAAAATCAACTTGCAAATATGGGATGTCAAAAACAAGAAGTGACCATTTCAAAGGATGGAGTTAAGTTTGATGCATTCCCAAACCTAGTGAGATTGTAGTGAAAGAATTGGTGCAATGCAAAAATTAGAAATTCAAGCTTCTTCAAAGATGGTCACATGGGTGCAATTATCAGGTGTCAGAGATATTGCTTAACTCATACCATAAAAATACCTTAGAAAGATGAACAAAGTTGGGCATCAAAAATTTAGAGATCGCAGGTTAGTTTTTTGGTTTTCACAAAAGAGAAGGAAGGTAGAAGGTAAAAGAGAAACCCAAACACCAACAAGACTAGACATAAGTTAATCTTTTCAATTTAGTGTTTCACCTAGCAATTTCAACATGTTTTTAGTCAAAATATGGGTATGTAAAGGATCATGATGGGCCAAAAAGTGGTGATATGATGGGTATATGTAGGGTATGTGGCTGATGACTTCTTTTTTTTACCCAAAATTGAAGAAACGAAAAGTGTTTTTAAAGGAGATTCTCATCTTTCCACCCATATAAATTATTCTTTACTTTGATTTTAATAAATAATTATTATTCATTTTCTATTTGAGTTACGACTAAATTCATGATTAATAGACTAATTGAAAAACATTTATAGCTTTCAAATAGTATCACATTTTTTGAATCTGAAACATGCATCACATTCTATGCTTCACATACAATAGGATGAAAAAAAGAAAAAATGAATTTCATGAAGTTTTGACCAAGTTAAGGTGGTTAGACATTCGAGTTTTTATATTTTTTAAAAGTTGTAATAAAAAATTCATAATTAATTATTTACTTGGAAAATAATTACAAAAAAAATATGCATCACATCTAGACACGAGTCCTCTACTTATATCTAAAATCTTATAACAAAATATTATCATTTTATTGCAAAGTTAGGGTGGTTAGACAAACACCCACGTCTTCTTTTTTTACCTTAAATTTAAGTAATACTACATTGAAATTTCAAATTTTCATGAAATAGATTTTTTCTAAAAATAAACCTAGTAGTTTAGAAACTACACTCAATTTGCTACAGATTCTATTCTTACATATTTTTGAAATAATATAGATAACTTATTCAAATTTTTATGTCAAGTTTCCTAACTCTTATTTTCCTGAATTTTTTGCCACTTAAGGGCCTATTTTTTCCATGATGATCTTGCACATACCCATATGGAAAAGGTCACAAAAATTAGGCATAAAACTTTCAAAGATCAGAGGTTAGATTGTTGGCATTCGCAAAAGTGGAGGAAGGATAAGGTAGAAGAGACTCCCGTTTCCCAACAAGTCTAAAGGAAAATCATGCTTCCCAATTCATAGTTTCAAAGATCAAACCTCAGGCTTAATGTTCATTTTTTACCAAAGAAAAGGAGTTAGTCAAATTTCACTAAGTCTAATCAGTTTTTGGACTTCGTTCTAATTGCTTACTTGTTGCAAAGATCATACTTTGGGCTTTGTGGTTGTGGTTTGTGATGACTAAGTGGTGTAAAGGGTATGAGGTTTCCTAAATCCCTGACCCTCAAAAAAAGGAAGAAGTAAGAAGGTTTCATCAGTTGGTGATGAGGCTTGCACTCTACATGAATATGGTAGTTGGTAAGGAGGACACGCAAACCCTGACCACCCACAAGCAGGGAAAACTTCAGTGGTGAATCTTCACCAATTGGTGAATATTTGAAATTGGGACCTCCAAAAATGATGATTAGTATAAGCTAAAAAGGATGTTGAATCGCCATGTTTTTACAAAAAAATAATTTTGTCTCAATTAATTTTCCTATGTATTATTTTTTAAATGATGCATCATTGGAATTGATTCGCCACTGGTTTATACTGTAATTACAAATATTAATTATATTCGCCAATAATATTATATTCCTAGTATTAATTTTGGGGTAATATCACCACTAATAATAAATTACCATTTAATTCTAGGAATATTTTATCCTTGAATAGGAATTTTATTTATGTCCATCAATTAGCTTTTTACTCGAATGGTTGTAGTTGATTTCATGACCTCTGTGCACCTGCCTTTAAAAAGGCTTGTTAAGGCCCATAATTTGTTTTGATCCACACAATTAAATCTAATCATGTGGCCCAAAACAAATTTTGGGCCACATGATTGCCTTTTTAAAGGCACATGCATATAGGTCATAGAATCGATTACATCCATCTGATTAAAATGCTAATCGATGGTAACAATTTGACATTTCATTTAGTCTTATTTTTAAAGTGAGATTTTAAAAAATATATTTAATCTGTGTGTGCCCCCTTGACCCCATGGGTGGCTACCGCCCCTGGGCTCCTTCTTCAATATTACAGAAAACAAAAAAAATATGGGGGAACTGCGCCAACCAGCTATGCAAATTTTTAAAGGAGAGATTCACCATTGTAATTAATATTTTTAGTGATTATTCACTAGGATTCACCACTATGATTATTATTTTTACCAATTATTCATTAAGATTCACTAGGATTTTACAATTATTTTTAATAATGTGCATAGATTCACCAAGAAAATTAATATTTTTTTCAAATAAAAGAAAATCTTTTCTAGGATTTTACACCTTCGCTGAGGGGGGGTTTCTTAAAGTCATCCCTACCGACAAGGTTAATGGAAAGCTAGTGTTTTTGGGTTTCGACGTTCAGTCATGCTTCATAAGTTCTAACATGCATTTCATGGAAGTGGTATGAAGGAATTGAGACTCCCTAATCCTAACAAGTCTAATGGCATGGTGAGCTTCTCAAACTGGACTTTCAGAGATCAGACACTCTTGTAATTACTTAGGCCCTCTTAGGTACTTTTGTAATTACTTACTATTATTATTAATATAATATATAGGCTCTTAGCCATTTTCTAAAAAAAAAAAAGAGAAGATCTATTTTCTTTCTCTTTATATTTTTCTTTTTCTTCTCAAAATTTGTGTTTCATGAAACTAGTACATTATACATAGCTTAATTATGTTATGAAACTATATAAGAATTTACCATGTGGTTGAATTTAGGTTTTGTTATTAACCATCATTATACACATGTTTTCAATTTATGTTATAAATATTCATAGATTATGTCCATATGACCATTTGTTGTAGTGTGAGACTACTATTGTTAAGCCATATATCTAAACTCTACATTATGAAATAACATAATGATTACAAATAACTAGCTAACATCCTAAAATTTTCACACTCTAAAGATAATATATTTTATCAAGGCTCAAAATAGAGATTTAACAACATATGTTGAATTAAAAGTTTTACTAAAAAATGTTCACATATTAAGTTGTAATTTAGTGGTAAAAATCAAACACTTTGTAGTGCACAACATGGATATCTTAAAACATGTTTATGACACTAGTGATAGAATATTTTTCATAGGATTCATTAGATGTGTGAACTTGGGTGTTGTTACAATAGTGTGTCCCACTTATGGGACATCTTAATTTTTTTCCTGAAATCACATATTTGTAAGAAAACTTAATAATTTATGCCTTAATGGGTTACATTTAAAGGGTATTATTGAAGAGGGTTATATCAAACCCCCTTAGATAAAACCCCTTGGATAGAACCCCCTAGTCTTAAATCAATCCCTTAATACATTATCCTCCACACCTATAAATTTTTTGATAAGAAACTACTTTCACTTCACCTTGTAGGAGATGAAATACAATCATTTCGAACTTCATTTTGTAATTATGTAACTTTCATTATAAGATTTCAAAAACGTACAATTTTTTATTATTTAATTTTATTATATGTATTTTCTATTTCTTGAGAGCATATATATTCCATCAAACATCAATGTATTTATATCACACATACAAAAAAGGAAAAATAAAGAAAAAAAATTTAAAAATTGAAAAATTTGTGTTATGAAATAAACTTATGTAGGAGATAATTTAATAATTAATAATTAGAAGAGGATGACATCTCTGGTTCTACAAGCTGAGCTAGGGCATGCATGACCTAGCTTGTTCCTTTGATTCTCTTTGGCAATGTGAAGGTGGGGGAGTTCTATAGGAATTTGGGGCTGATCGGTGGTTGGGCCTTCAGTCAAGGATTTTCTTTTTACTCTCTTTTCTTTAGCTATACATTTCTTCTCTATGTACTCCTTTTGTTGGGGCTTTGTTGGCTATAGTTTGGTGTAGGGATTTGAATTGGGGTGGCGTGTGCTGGATTTGGGTGCGTCGATGGGGTGTGGGAAACAATTAGTGCTAGTCAAAAAGCCTTGTTAGGAAGCAATGTGGGATCTGGTGTGGGGAGCAACATGGTGGTGTTGAGGAGGGTTGGGTGTTGGGGGAAAGGGTAGTAAGTGTTGAGCTGGGTGGTGTTGTGTGCCCTCATCTAAAGGAGTGTGGGGTGGATTTGTTTTGTTTCTAAGGGTCCTAAGGGCTTGCATGTCCTTCTAGGGCCTTTTCTTTTTCAATGACACATAAGGAATCTTCTACAACCAATCCCAAGATGGATTTTTTCTCAGTATTTGGCTTGAAACCCTCACTGCAAGGATCAAAGATTTTGATAATAATCTATTTTCTATGGATCTGGAGAAGTTTGAGATGGGCTCATCAAGGGAGCCTCAAATTTTGAAAATTAATGGGTGCTTAGAAAGGTGCAAAGAGCGACCGAATATAGTAATCCCGATGGAGATGTTGGTGGAGGATATTGATTATTATTCAAGGCATTCCCAGTATTGAAAGTTTTTGGGATTGAGAATCTCATTGCAATTTTTGGAAGCATAGGCTCAGAGGACTTGGATGCCAAAGGGAGATATGGAGATTCGGCTCTTGGCAAATAAATATTTTATGGTTTCCTTTGATTGAATGGCTGATTGGAATAGAGTTTTTGAGGGGGGTCCTTTTACAATCAGGTGGGCTTGTTTATTAAACCATTACATGTAGGCTTCAACCCGACTGAGGAGCTCCCAAGCTAGGTTCTAGGTTGGGTTTGTCTACCGAGGCTCGAGGTTGAATGCTAGCGCAGTGATGTTTTGTATTTACTAGCCTCGATGCTGAGGAAACATGTTGGATCATCACAATAGACACAATTCCAAAAGGTAATGACAAATGCTTGGTTTTGTGTGGAAATTGATTTAAGTAAACCACTGCCAGACTCTATAGAAGTGAGTGCAGGAGAATATTCATTGGTTCAGTAACTGGACTATGAAACCTTACCTTTTCAATGCCACTTTTTCCATGAGTATGGCCACATTCAACATAGATGTTTGAAATCCAAGCCTTTAGAGGTGCAATCTTCTCAACCACCCCGTAATCTACCTAGGGTGGACAAGGGAAAGAATCCTATTCAGGGTAGTGGTGTCAAGGATGATGGTTTTACTCCTATCAAAGCTCAAAATATAAATAAGGGGTAGAAAAGGAATTTGAAGGAAAGGTAGGATGATGATACTTTTAATAGATTCAAGGTGTTGGATGATCTTAGCCAACAAGAAGTGAATCCAGGATTGTTCGATCTAGAGCAAAGGACTATGGATACTAAACAACATGAGCCTCTTGTTGAGATAGTGCAAGTTTTCTAGCATGAGGTGAGCACGGGCTTACCGAGCTTAGAGTGGGATGAGGGAGATCCAGGGCATATAGGGCTCACTCCGGTGGACTATCTTGTTCCACAAGGTGATGGGACTATGAATTTGTAAACAAATTAGTAGATGGTGACTCAGGAGGAGTCGAGTTGTGTTGTTGAAGCTTTGGCTCACTCCTCGTGGAGAACATGCATGGAGGTAGGTAAGAACAATAAGTTGTCCTCTCATTTGGGTATTTTTCCAAAAGATCTAAAGAAAGGAGGGGCAAAGAAGGGTTCTAAGCTTGGTAGGAAGAAAAATGTCGAAAATATTAAAATGATAGGGGAGACATTGGTGGATTAAGGGTTAGTCAAGACTTTGGATTGACATTTCTCGATCCCCTTGAAATGATAAATCTTTCATGGAATGTAAGGGGCTTGAACAGTGACCCTAGAAAAAAAGTTGTTTGGGATCTGGTTAGTCATTATTCTCTTGATGTCCTTTTTTTAAGGAGACCAAGCTTTCAATGGAGTGTATGATGAGCTTAGTGCCTAAGTTATGGATGAATGGTCAATTCCAATGCATTGGTGCTCAAGGGTCTTCACGGGGAGTGGCCTGCCCATGGAAACCTCAGAAGATTTTCCCCCTATGGTGGGTGTCCTTTAAAACCTCTCTTTCCATGGTGGCTTCTTGGTTCGAGATAGGGGAGGGTGATCCCACAATAGTGGTTTACAATTTTTGGCCAAACTAGACACTAAAATATTTTTTTTAACTAAATCTTCACTTTCAGACACTTTAGCGGCTAAACCGTGATGAATTTGAAGATGATGCAAATTAGAGTTTTGTGACATTTTTTCTATAGATTCTAAATATATTTTTTTCATTTTTTTTGGAATTAGATTGTACTTCTTTTCCCATCTCCCTCAAAAACTAGTTTTTTTCTTCAGAAAATAACATATTTAAAAATTGATGCTCACTGTATAACGCATAACTTTTTTTCCATGAAGGATAAAATTATAATTCTTTTGAATTTAGATTTGTAACTCCAATATCTAGTGCTTCCACTTGGTTAGATAGTTTTTTATTGAATATTTTTTCTTTAATCAAGTTTTGAAGTTAAACCAATTACAATTCAGACATAGCACAACCATATAACATGTATCTTTTTTTGTATGTACACCGAAATTGTATTTTTTTTGTTGGATCAATGACTTCAATAACTGGTGCACTCATATTTTTCAATTTATTTTTTGATAATCTTCTATTTTTCCACATGTGCAAAATAGAGAGTTTGATTTTGGTGAAAAACCTACATTCACTAGAAATTAAAAATAAATATAATAATAAGATTAAATTTATTTAAAATTATACTTTTTGGGAAGTTTATAATAAGGACTACATACAAAATATAAATTTTAAATGAATTCATTTGATCCCCCAAAAGGTAAATCAAAAGTGCTTTTTTATTAGCATTTTGATAGGTGTAAATGAGACTCTATTATAGGTATGGTTTAAAACTAGGGTATGTGCAAGATCATCATGGAAAAAACAGGCCCTTAAGTGGCAAAAGATTTAGAAAAATCAAAGTTAGGCAACTTGATGCAAAAATTTGAATAAGTTATCTATATTATTTCAAAAATATGTAAGAATAGAATTTGTAGAAAATTGAATGTAGTTTCTAAACTACTAGGTTTTTCTAAAAAGAAAAAAAATCTATTTGGTGAAAATTTGAAATTTCAATGCAGTAGTACTTAAATTTCAGGGAAAACATAAGAAGTAGGTGTCAGTCTGACCACCCTAACTACAATAAAATGATAATATTTTTTTATAATATTTTAGATATAAGTAGAGGACTCATGTCCCGATGTGATGCATATTTTTTGGTAATTATTTTTCAAGTAAATAATTAATTATGATTTTTTTATTACAACTTTTAGAAAATATAAAAACTTGTATGTCTAACCACCTTAACTTGGTCAAAACTTCATGAAAGTCAATTTTTATTTTTTTAATCCTATAGCATGCAAAGCATAGAATGTGATGCATGTTTTGGATTAAAAAAATGTGATACCATTTGAAAGCTATAAATATTTTTCAATCAACTTATCAATCAACACTTTAGTCATAATTTGAATAGAAAATGAATAATAATTACTTATTAAATTCAAAGTAAAGCATAATTTATATTGGTGGAAATATGAGAATCTCCTTTAAAAACCCTTTTCATTTAATCAAGTTTGGGTAAAAAAAATTCATCAACCACATACCCACTAGCGGGGTTCTATCCAAGGGGGTTTGATCTAATGTAGTTTGATCAAACCCTCTTTAATTGGAATGCTTTAAATGTAAATTTTAAAGGCTTAAATCATTATATTTTCTAAAAATATATGATTTCAGAAAAAAATAGAATCTCCTAGAAATTGTAAACTAGCTTTGTGGGATCACCCAGGAATTTGTTCTTTTTTCCAATGTGTATGCACCTATGGAGCTATAAGGCAAGGTCTAATATTCGAATTTTCTGCAACATGGCTCCATACCATCCTTGGATTATTGGGGGTGACTTCAATGCTATCACTAAACTTGTAGAGAAGTAGGGTGGTACTGTGAGGTTGGAAGCCTTGATGTTGTTGTTCCAAAACAACATCTCGGCTTTGAATCTTGTTGATATCAAGCCTGACAAAAAACAATTTACCTAGAATAATAGGAGGGTGGAGAGCATTGTATTATAAAATTCATAAATTATTTCATTGTCTCATTCTTTTGGGTTGGTGGTTTGTGGTCTCCTAGCTCTGAGATTTTGGACTAGAGCGGTTTAGACCATTGGCCTATAAATCTTTCTATCCTCTATGTTTGCATGCCTCAAACTCCCTCCTTTAAGTTATAGCTCATGTGGTTGAGGGATTATGAGCTCCATGGATATGTTGCTCAGTGGTGGTGGGATGGTAGACCTTCCTATGGTATGACTATGTATGTCTTTTCTAAGCTTCTTTAGTTTGTTAAATATCAGCTTAAGCATTGGAACCGACAATGCTTCAGAAATATTTTTAGTGCCAAGTCGGTTGCACAGGATGAGCTAGATGGAATTACTAGGATAATTAGGGAGAATGGGGTGACTGAGAATCTATTATAGGAGGAATCAAGGGCCTTGAAATCTTTGGAAGAATGGGAGTTACGGGAGGAGATCTTTTGGAAGCAGAAAGCCTGAGTTGAGTGGCTCCAAGAGGGAGATAGGAATTATTCTTTCTTCTTCACCTTTGTAAAATCTAGGCATCATGGTAATTCTATTCCTATTTTTTTCAATGATAGGGGAGAGACTCTTTCTTCATTTCATGATATTTTGAATGAAGTTGTTCAGTATTTTACATGCCTATTTAGAGAGGACTTGCAGGGTAGGTCTGTCGAGGAAGCTTAGGTTCTTCCTTGTATCCCTTCCCTAATATATAGGGAAATGATGGATCATCTCATGGGAGAGATCACTCTGGAGGAGCTAGAGGGGACTATGTTTTAGATGAAGAAAGTGAAAGCCCCAAGCCCTGATGGCTTCCTGGTCAAATTCTTTCAATAGTTCTGGGAGATTATCTAGATGGATTTATTTGCAGTGGTCCAAGAATCTCAGAGGAATAAGAAGATGTTAAAGGCTCTGAATACCACTTTCCTTGCACTCATTCCCAAGTGTGATGGGGTGGATAGGATAAGCCACTTTCTTCCCATATCTCTCAGCAATGTGGTGTATAATATTATTTCCAAGTTGATTGCTAATAGGCTAAAAAGGTGGCTACACATGCTCATTTCAGAGGAGCAAAGTGGTTTTGTGGAGGGTAGGTAGATTATGGATGGTATTGTTATAGCTATTGAGACAATTCATTCTATGGCCAATTCAAGGGAAAAGGCTATGTTTATCAAGCTTGATATGGCCAACACATATGACATAGTCTTATGGTATTTTCTCCAGAAGGTTCTGGCTTCTTTTGGCTTTGGAGATGAATGGATTCAATGGGTCATGAGTTGCATCACATTAGTTTCATTCTTCATTTTAATTAATGGGGAGCACTTTGAGCTATTGGGCACTTCTCGTGGATTGAGGCAAGGTGACCCTCTCTCCTCCTACTTGTTTATTCTACTAGTTGAAGGCTTGGCACGTCTTCTGAAAAGACATGTGGAGCTAGGCCTCATCTAGAGGTGGAGGTGGAGAGGTTACTTGCCCCCACAATCCAATTTTCAATTTGTGGATGACACTTCTTTGTTTGGTGTGGCCACTATTCGAGAAGTGGTAAATCTCTGCAAGGTTTTGGATATTTATCTTGTGGCTTTGGGTCAATTGACTAATGAAGACAATTCCTCCATATTTTTCTTCAACACCCTAGATTATATTCAGAGGATAATTACTTAGATTCTTCGGTTTTAGATTAGGGCTCTTTCTTTGTCTTATCTTGGGATTCCTATAGCTATGGTCATGCTAACTAGGGAGTCGTGGCAGCCTATCCTAGATAAATTTCATACAAAAATTACTCATTGGAAAAACTATTGGTTGTCCTTTGTGGGCCATGCTTAGTTGCTTAAGTATGCGGTTCAAGATCCTCCCATCTATTGGTGTATGCTTCAGGTGGCCCCAAAGGGCTTTCTTACAGAGTTGGACTCTTTAGCAAGTCAGTTCTTATGGGCTGGTAGTTTGATGTCTTCCAAGTGGAGTCTTGTTAGGTGGGATACAATTTTTTTTCCTAAGTAGAATGGTGGTTTGGGGATATGGAAATCCTCGCTGGTAGGAATGACATTGGTGGCTAAAATTTATCGGCGTTGGTGCACTGAACAGGATTGAACTTGGCCAAGATTCTTTCCCACAAGTACTTCTAGGATATTCCTCAGGAAGATATCCCCTACTACCCTTTGGTGGGGAAACAATCGGCTATTTGGGATACTCAAGAAAGGAGTTGTGCTTGTCAAGGAAGGATTATTTCAGATTTTTAAACATGGGACTAAGGTTTAGGTTTAGTGTGACTCATGAGATGGTTACCCCCCATTGTCTCCCAGTTTCCTATCTTGGTGACCCTAAGTAGGAGATTCGGTGAGGCTGGCTAGTTGAGGGTGAGTGAATTTAAGGTTTATTATTTTTATGGGAAGTTAGTGACCTAGCTATGTGTAAGAATCCTAATGAGTGGCTGGTGGTGAGCGTGGAAGAGTGTGGAATGCTTCATAATATTCTTTCTAGTGGGAAGTGTAGTTCCCTCATGGATAAGGATGTTCTTGCGTGGTCTCCCAAGCAAAAAGGTCATTACACTATTGCTTCTAGCTACTAGTGGCTGCTCTCTCAAAGGATCATGGGGGTGGAAGTTCCTTGGTGGAAGAAGGTGTGGAATAAGTTTTCTTGGTCGATGTGCAACTTTTTCATTTGGAATTTGGCTTGGAGCAGGTGTCTAACCTAGGATAATATCTAGAAGCACAGTTTTCAGGGGCCCTCAAGGTGTGTTCTTTGTGAGAGAGGTGAGGAGGATTCTTCTCATCTCTTTTTTCTATGTCCTCTAACTTTGCAGCTCTGGCACTCTTGGTGGGGAGTTTGGAATAGTCCCTATGTACATGCCTCCTCCTTGGTAGACTTTTGGACCAGCTTGCGAAGACCTCCCTCGTTGGGTCCCTTTTTGTAGAATGTGTGGCATGATAGGCCTATTTTCTTATTATGGAAATTTTGGCTAGAAAGGAATTGGAGGATCTTCAGAGGGGAGAATTTGTGGATTCATTAGGCATGATTTAGAATCCTTGGTATGATTCAGAAGATGATTGATGGTTCTTCCCAAGGAAATCTGAGACCTACGGGAGTTGGTGGGGTTGGCAGGGACTCTTCTGGTTCATTAGTTTTCTTCTTTTCTATCCATAAAGGCTTACAGACTATCAACCTTATGGAGGGATTGGAGATCCGTTATGCTTTGGAATGGGCCTATGAACTAGTGGTGTAGGAGCACCTTGCTCATTAAATGCCTTAATTGGAAACTTTGTAATTTTCAATTGTAAAACCATGAATCAAGGTCATGAGAAGGTCATTTTTATTGCATTAAAGTCCCTAATAGGTTAAAGAGGTGGTCAATAATGTAAGTTTTCAAAATGTCAAAAGAGTTACAAAACTGAAAAAATTCAAAAAAAGGCAAGAAATTGGAAAAGTACAATAAAGAGTCACAAGGAATGTGAAGAGTCAAGAGGTAGTTTAGGAAGTTTCAACCAATGGAGAAGTTGAAAATTCAATTGTTGAATAGGAAACATCTTTAAAATCCTTGAAAATGCTAAGTGAAGGGCATATTTTTGTATTCTTGGACAAAATAATTAATAAAAATACCCCTATTCAGTTTTAGGAACTTTCCATTCTTGTTCCAGTTTTGTACAGTTAGTTAAAGCAATTTATAGGCTTAGTTTTTGTTTATTTTTTATCAAGGAGCTAACTTTCATTTATAGAGTAAGAGGTTGTTCTTTTCTAGAATAAAGAGTTAGAGGCTAATTATTTGAGCCTCAGTCTTTGTTCTTCAAACAGTGGGTTTGAGAGTCCATTAAGAAACCATTGGCAATTCCACTGATGTAGGGTTAGTGGATCAGCGGAATGGATTTTTTTATGTATTTTAAATTTTATGCAATGTGTGGTTGTAGGGGTAACGAGAATATGGAGTTTTGTTGCTAATACAAAGCTAATTTTTGAGTTTCCTTTTCAAAATTTGGAGCCTACAAGTTGGGAATGCATGAAACAACATTTGGAAAGATTTGAAGGTGGTTCATTTTGTGTGTGCAGACTTATTCCTAAGTTTTTGTAATAGTGGAGAATCCTTTAGAGGTTTGGAAGGTATTTTAACAACAAACCCTCATTCCTTGTGCATGGTTAAGCCTAAAATTAAGGGTTTGATCATTGAGTGGCCCATTGGGCATAATGGTTCCTAAAAGTCAATGAATCTTGTGATTTGGAACATGACTTAAGATTGTTTAAGGTCATTTAGTGGTTTTGAATAGAATGAAGGGTAGATGCTTTGGAAATCAAACCTAATTTGAGGCCTTTTAGGTGTAGAACAATCCATTTTCTGATGTTTTATTTCAAACAATAGTACTTGATATTTGGGTATGTTTAAGTTGATAAAAATGGGCTTCCAAAATAGTAAATGGTTCAAATAATTTGAATGTACTTTGCTTGATATACCCACTTTTGTCATAAGGCAGTGCTACAAGGGTTTTTGGTCTATGATGGGTTAAAGGTGTAATTCAATGAATGAAGAGTTTTTAGTGATTTCTTTGTGTTGTAACCAACAAATTTATGATGGTAAATATGTATTTAAGGTTTGGAAGAGGTCTAGGTATAGTATCTATTGATTTGGTGTGTTTGTGCAATACAGTCCCAATGTGCCAATAGTGATTGGATTGTAAGGAATTATGAACCTGTTAAAATAGTATTATGTGAGTGAGTTATTGGTACATCTTAGCCAAAAAAATGATGAATGTTGTGTCTTGGAATGCATTATGATCTAGCTTGAATAGTAAGAACACATGGTTTTGTTGTCATTGTGGAGTGAATTGCATAGATGGCCAAATATGGTGCATGAAGGAAAAATGGATAGAGACAAAGTTTCTTGATCTGATAATTGTTTTTTTCCATTCTAAATAATGTGGATAAAAGTAGTGGCAGGTCTATAGAGAGATTGGAAGCAAGATAGAGGGAATGTAGTTGTCTTTTTCCTTGGAAAGCTAGTTGTTAAGAATGGTAAATTGGATAAAAAATGAGAATTGTGGATTGTTTCAGATTTTATGAATGATGAATTGATGAAAAGTCTTAGGGAAAAAAGTTGCTTGTTTAATTTGATCTTCTCCAAATGAGTTTTGGGACTGAAGTCCCTGATGATTGAGTGTTTTGATATGATGCTCTACATCAGTTGGGTTGGCGTCAAATTATTTGTGAATCATATTCCTAGGTTTTGGTTAACTTTCTAAAAGAACAAAAGGTGTCTGATGTTAGCTAGCAATTGGCAGGGGCGGTCCAATGGATTTTGCAAATTGGCTCTTTGATGGAGATGTTGTGATTTGTCCATATTCCAAGGGAATGGAATAGGATAGTGGATTGTCTGGCTGAATGGGCTTTTGAGCATTTGGATGACTGGAAGATTGATGATTGGGTCCATATTCCCCAAGAGCTTTGTCTCGATTTGGAGAAGGTTCTTACAGAGGATGGTGTGGGTTCCAGTTGAATTTGTCTTTTGCTATGTGTTTTCTTATCGGTTTCGGGCTTTTTCCCTTGGCTTTTATGTAATGCCTGTTTCTCTAATTCAATAAAGTTTTTACCCCTTTTAATAAAAAAAAACCTTATGTATAAATTATAAATAATCTTATTTTAAAAAATTACTTTAAAACAAATGCACTTAAAAATTATGAATATTTTTATGTGCAATATAAATTGGTTTTACCAATTTATATTTAAGAAATTATGTTATGGAATAAATGTCACTTTTTAAAATTATGTTAGCTATAAAAAATAAGCTTTTAAATCTTACATTCAAAAAATAAAAAATCATTTTTTTAATCCTTTTTTTTCAAAATATATTTTTACAATCTAAATAAAAAATATGAAAAATCACTAGTTTAGTTGCTATAGATGATAGAAAGTCAAAATTTGTTTAAAAATGTTAATTTCAATGTCCCACTTTGGAATAAAGTGGGACACACTATTGTGGGATAACCTTATTATCTATCAAGCATGATCTCTCAATTACTTATTGTGTTACTAACAATTTAAATCTTTCACTCATACCAATAAGAAAAATGGCAATCTTTACTATCATCAAAGAAATGTTTGTTTAATATTAGTGATATTAAAAAAAAAAAATTCACAAAGCTACAATGGTAATCATTATCCATTTTGCAACACTTGACTTAATAAGCCTTACTATCCCATCATGTTTTAAAAATTTAAAACAACAAAAAAAGACTATGGCCAAAACAAACTTATCCTTGTTGTCTTGGTAAGAACTTGATTACCTTGTAGCTCTAGTTATGCTTGTACCTTTGCTCATCTTTGTAATACTAGCATCTACTTAAATTTCAACATGTAGGGTTATTGTGGAACTCTTAATGGTGTGTATGCATACAAGAAAAAATATAGTAAATTTGCGTAATTATTAATATGAAACAATTCTACTTCAATAAATATGAATAACTTTTACTATGAATACATTACATATGATATAAGCAATTTGTATTAGTACAATCCTTCATTTTTTTATGTGATAAGTATTTACATGGAGCTTATTCATCTAGTTGATAACAATATGAAAGTTAATGCTAATAAACATTTATCACTATTCAAGAAATTATAGGTCAACCTAATGACACAAAATAATAATTTTTTTTTTTAAATAATGTACTTTTTGTATTTCACTATTGTAAAGGTGTGTTACATGACATTATACTGGTTTTATATGTACATTTTGAAAAGATTCAAATGACATGGGAGATAATAAATTACAATTCATTAAAGTGAAGTATTAGATTTGGGATGCACTTGATATTGATGTCCTTAATCAAATTGGAGGTTGGCAATGGTGTTTTCAGTAAAGAGCTTTGTTCCTTGAGCTAGGGTTGTTGAGCCCTTGCTCTATTCACTTTCATCATGTATGCATTGGTTCGAGGGGGTGTTCAGGTGGATGGGTAATGGACTCATCCCTTCCCTTGGGTACTTCACTTGCTGGAAATAAAGCTTGGTGTGTGGCATAGGGATTCTTCGTTTGTTGCCCTTGTGAGTGTTATTTTTCCAATTCTACGTGGGTATTTGGCTTGCATGCTTGGAATTTTAGTTTTGCACATTTCTCTTTTTGGTTGGAGCTATATTTTGGAGGAGGCGTGCTCTGTGCTTTCTTTTGCACTTTGGCTTAGGCGTTGCCTTCTTATTGGTCCTTTGTGTCTTTGTAGTGCAATCAATCTATTTTGGTTATTATAGACATGCAAAATTGGCATAATGCATTCGATCAGGTCATATTCATCCATTCAACAAATAAATCAAGTTTATTTATCAATGTCCTAAAGTCATCAGTTTAAATTAAATAAATCAACTTGATCCTAACATCACCCTTCTTGATTAAATAAATCAGTCCTTTATTTAATTAAGTCTGAAATCACCTTTCATCCCTTTTTGATTTAAATAAATCAAAATATTCAAGTCAAAGGGGTCAAAGCATCTAATCATATTTAAGTTAACCTAACCCTGATTAACCTAATCTAACCATCCATCACATCCTCTAGCTTTTCCCACTTGCACCAATAAATCATTTTTATTCATTTATAAAATCAGCATTTTCCATCAACATGGCATCTTTGAGGAATATTCCCTCAAGTTTGAATTCAAAAGCAAGTGGACATGTACACCCAACAAAGCATTTATGAGCTCTTACATGGCTCTTACATTTCCCTTGCAAAGGTCAGACTCAACATTAACTCTCAAATTCAAATTTGAATCTCCCTCTCTTAGGCACATTGGCCAAAACTTGCACATCCCTCAAACTATGACAAGTTGACAAGCGGCCTCATCTCATTGGCTAAATATTTGTCCCACATTCATCCATTTGGCCATTCTCTCATCAAAATATTCTATAAATAAAGAGCTCATATCCTAATTTTTATCATCCACCAATTGAGTAAACTTACTATACTCAAATTTAGAGCAATCTTCATCCATACTTTTGAATCCATAGCTAGGTTATGAAGGTTTTTTCATCATGGAGCACACTTGAATATTCAAAAAGTGGATCATCATCACCACTCATCATAAAATCTTGCAAAGGAGTTGGGAAAGGGCCAATTTCCACATCAAATTGGCACCAACTCCCCCATAAGATCAAGAGTTTGCATATTCTCAATAGGATTTAGCTTATTTTTGTCTTCTTTCATTGTGTTCTTATTTTATTTCTATTTTGAATATGGTTAAATGGATTTTATGGGGAACCTTTATTCTAACTTGCATTTGATCTTATTAATGTGTTCATTTGTTGTGTTCTTGTAGGTATTAGGATCTAGGTTCACATTTTGGTGCTAGGAGGGAAAACCAGAAGTTTAAATTATGTTTTTCATCAAAATTTTGTGTTTTTTCTATTTTTTTTGTGTCTACAGAAAATAGAGCTGCTGATAGCCTAGCGATTCCATATACCACCGCTTAAAACTCCAAACAACGCCACTTTTGGCTCTAGCGTCGCTATTTGAGCTCCAGTGTTGTTGTTTGAACCTAAACAGTGTCTTTTTTGGCTCTAGCATCACCATTTGAACCTAAAAAGTGCCGATTTTGGCTCTAGCGTAGCTGTTTGAGCTCCAACATCACTGTTTGAACCCAAACAGCACCACTACAAACTACACTGCCTTTGATTTCTTTCCTTTTCATGCAAGCTTAAAATGGCCATATCTTGGTCATTTTTTGGTCTTTTTCGAAACTATTTTTTTTTGAAATGGGGTAGAATTTCATAATCTATCCAATGGTTTAGGTTATTATAAACTTTGATAGAGTTAAAATTATAAAATTTTCACTTAATGTCAAATTACTATGAAACTTGGTCTAAATTTTAGGGTTTTTATGCTTAATCATTTATCTAACCTTCATATCTTTTTGTTCCTTGATGTCATCTAACATTTGGATCTTGTATTTTAGGTTTTAAAGGATCATGGAGCATGAAAGTTAAAGAAAAAATCATTATCACATCATTGTATCAAGTGTTTTTGAACACTTTGGGGAGCAATTATAATCCCACTTCTAACGATTTTACCCCTTCAAGCTTTTAGGACCTGCTAAATTTTTTTTGGGCTCTAAAAATAACATTTCAATTTTTTTCTACAAAGGGCTAAAATGAACATTGGGAACACAACTTACTAGATTTTGTTTCTTGGATTAACAATTGAACAAAGTATCTCTCACTCGTCTTATGGTGCTTAAAAAGAACTCACATTTTTCTTTGTGGATTTAAAAAGAACAAGTACAACTTTGTTTTTCATGAAGGGCTATTTAAACTAAAGGAATTGAAAAGGATGTATGCGCTTCTCTCGATCTTTATAGCGATCTTGAGAATCAAAAGGCCTTTTTCATGACTTTAGGGTTAGACAAAGCAATCACCTCCACACTTCAATTTGGGTTTTAAAATTGAACAAAATCTTGTGTGAGTGTGAGTGGGGGCATTATTGCGTATATTCTCTCTTTGTTTCCATCAAAGATTGATCGAGTTACGGATTTTGTCTTTACTCAATTTTGTTTATCCTAGAGGGCCTGCCTTGGGGAAAAAGTACTCACCAAAGGGAACGACTCAATCGGTAACACTCTAAACCCGAGAGTATTTCCAGCTGGGATATAAATGTGCATATTGGAAGAAACACCAATATCATGTGGTTGATTTCAACATGATGGATCTGAAAGGGGACTCTCGCCGTATGGGTCAATCTCCACGAACAAAATTTCTAAAATAGAACCCTTTTTTTGTACTGACCAATTGATCCATTGAGTGAGTTTATCAAAGTGGTACATTGGAACTTAGATTCCAAGAAGTTACTCGACATATCCAATCTTAGTTAAAGTATAAAGGTTAAGACTTCATTATTAACATACCTTTATACTCTCTCTTTGGTTGCATGTAAAATCATCTCTTCTTCTAAGAAGGGTATGAGGAAAGCCCACCAAGAAAAAACATACCAATTGAGCTAGGATGTTATATTGCTTGTGAGTCATAAACACTTTCCTTGATTGAAAACATTGGAAAACAAACATTTTAAACATGAGCATCCAAATATTAAACCCTTTAGGAGAAGCAAATATCCTTGAATGAATTCATATGCCCTTGCTTGCCCTTGGGATTCATATTCTTAGAGGTTTCTAGACACTTGAATTTTATCTCAATTTGCTCCTACTAAAGTAAAAAATAGGTAACTTTTGCTTTGATTTCCTCGATTTCCACATGATACACTTTGTGGGATGAGAAGAGGTTAAAACATTAGACTTCTAGTTTCAAAACCTAATCAAGAAAGTGTTTTTGGTAAAAAAAAACCACTAATCAAGATGAAATCAATTGAAACCCACACATGTGCTTGTGTATATATTGTCTTATGGTCTTTTGAGCAAACATTGATCTTTTGGTTTGAAGGGAAAAGCATGTTCTTCAAAACCTTGGCCTTGTAAGCAAGTCCTTCTTAGGTTCATTTAGGATCAAAATCAAACACTTCATCCATCCAAACATTTATCATCCCCATCCCACCAAACAACTATAGAGCTTTTAAAACAGCATTCTAGACTTGGGTAAATCATCAAAATCAAAATCACCTTGTTTAGTTAGGTGTATGGGAATGCATCCTTTCTCATACATTTAGTTAAATTAGCAATCTTTTGAACAAGTTCATCCTAAGATAACATCCAACATCTTAGGGTTTACAAGTTCATTATCTAATCAAACCAATCAAAATCAAACCCTAAGTATAGCATTAATCCAAAGTCCCTAAATGTTCAACACTCATATCATTCACCCCTTTCATCATTCATCTCATCATTGGTCCTAAACACCTTAGAGGTCAACAAGGTCAAAACACAAGAGGAACATGGAATATAAACTTGATTGATACATCATGAGTAATCCAAGTCAACTAAGCTATCAAAGCCTTACAACGCCGATTGATTATCAACACTCACATCTATATAAACCATACATGGGATCATTACCTTCGACAAATGTCAATAGTACAACAAATGTGAGTATGCCCAAATCAAAGTTTGGGACACCTTTCCCAATGGTAGATTTAAATCTAAGTCCAAACCTATAAATCCACCAACCAAACAATCAATGCATGAGTCTTCAAATGACCAACATCATCCCATCAAATCCCTATGTGCCAAATGTGAATGTACCAAGTACAACTTTACCAAACATGAATCCAGAAAACTTTGGGATAAATATGTTTGCGAATCATAAAAATGTTGTTGAAAGTCCAAACAAGATGTTAAAAATTCCATGTATTAATCCAAGTCAAGGTAACACCATGCAAAATCAAAGTTACCTAAAACAAGGCAATGTGATTCCCAACATCAACAATGTTCAATTTTAACCTATCATGCCAAATCAGAAAAATTCCCAAAATCAATTTATCCATGATCCCATTCAAAAAACACAAGTAAGCATCCCAAATTTGCTTGAACAAAAACCAAATCAACTATATCAAGGGAGTCAAGATCGAAATCAAGATCAAATTTGGCGAGATAAAATTGCTATACTTACCAAAATAGTTGAGTCATTGCGCCAAGAGACATCTCCACCACCATTGTAACCCATATCAACAGCATTCCTTGGTTTAGGGCTTCCCCCTTTACCTAGCACCAATCACTCCATCCAAATCAATCCACCTAACACCGATCAAGCCATCACATCAAATCTTTTGAATATACCATCGACATCGCACCAATAGATGGTATCTAATGAAATGACAACATCAATCCCGACAAATCAAAATATGGTCTCCCAAGGACCTATCACCTTGGTCAATCCAACCATCCCTATCACTTTGATTATTCCAACCACCACTATCATTCCCATCACATCTCAACCCCTCACTACCATGATTCTCCGAGCGTATCTCAATCACTTTTCACTGCATCCAACACAATTCCAAATCCACCACCAAAACCAAATGCAGCAAGACAATATAACATTGCACTAAAAGCTCACCAGGCCTACCAAAAGGACATCCAACAATATCTAGCTACACAACAAGCAACACAACCTCAACAAGTGCAACAAGCCTCTCAAGCTACCCAAAAAACACAAGCACACACACAAAAAATGATAACTATTGGGGATAACGATGAAAATTCAACCACTGGTGATATCATTGACAATCTCCCCACCATAATTGCTGAAAGCAATGATCAAGATCTATCCATCAGGGAGCACATTGAAGATGTTTCTATTTCATCCGAAGAAAAAATTGACATAGGTCAAGAGTCACTTTTCAATCATGATCAAAATCCACCAACAATACCCAACAATGATCCCATTTAAGAAATGTCAACATCATTTGACCCTATAGTTGAAGACATTAGAAATCCGTCCACCACAATTGTTGAAAACATTGATCAAGATCTCTCCATAGATGAGCATCTTGAAGATGTTTCCACCCCATCCGATGATCAACTCACCATACATCAAGAGCCACTTTTTAGTGATCTATTTCAAGAAGTGTTAGAATTAATTGATCCCATTGACATAATCTATGATCCATTGACCAATGATCATATTGAAAATGTCTCTACATCGCCTTATGAGTTAGAGGACATATCTCAAGAATTTATGCCAAAGCATGATCAACGTCTTTCACCAAAGTCTAGTAATGGTCCTTTCCAAGACATATTGACCTCCTTCGACCTCATGGTTATCGATATTGAAGGAACCCTGAACTCGACACTTGAGGATATTGAACCACTTCCCATTCCTAATGAATACATCCAAGAACCCTTTGTAAGCAATCCATCCTTTGAAACTAATCCATGCCAAGAACTTGATCCAAAGCATGTCGAAAGCAACTCCGAAATCATTCAAGATCAAGAATTTATATCTTCAAGATACTACAATAATCTAATGGACATTCTCTTTTCTATGCAAGATGATCATATCCATGTAGCACATACTCCTCCATCTACCCATGAGATGCTTTCTGTGGATGGACACATAGATGATGTTCATTCAAAACAGGATTCCTTTACCCCTGATATTATTACACAAAAGAGCAGGTTATTAATTCCTACAACCAAACAGAGTTGTCAACATCAAGATCAAATATATCCAAAATCTATACTAAGGACATCATGTATGAAGATATCCAACATTATCCACTCAAGGAAGCAGGTCAAATATAACAAGATATTTCAGAGTCAACAGAATGTCCAATCGGAATAACATCATCTATGATGGTCATTTATTAGAGAATGCACTCTAAACAGGAACTCTCAAAAAAAGAAGAATCAAAGCATGAAGGTACTACTTCCACAATACTGGGGGCAACTTTATCTCAAGAAAATGTCAACGTAGGGAGCATGAAGAATCCTTATGATGAAACCGATGCCAATACTACAACCAGTCACATCATGAATCTTCATCCACCCATCACCCCATCCACGAATTGGGACCAACATCAAAAGAAAGAATTGAATTGAATTACAAAGAACATTATCAAAGGAAAAGAAGCTGGAAAGTATAATGGACAAATAAAATACAAATGGATACCAAAGAATACAAAGAAAGATTATCCCTATCAAACTCCATCAATCAAAGAAACTATGGGGCAAAATAAAAAAGGGAAAAGTATCCATCAAAGATGTCCACAAAAGAAAAAGTAGACTTTTCAAGCGATGTACAAAGTGCATCAAGCAGTTGGTCCTAATTCCACACACACTTTCGTAGCCACCCATCATTGCTCATCTTTCCAAGTTTGGAGAGTCAAAGGTTCCAAAATATCAACCAATCCATCTTTTATCCCTAATCACACTCCATCCACACCTCCACACATGATATCCAATTGTCACATTGACCATGTATTTGCAACGAACCTTCATCATAAGGATTTTGAAGGCACTCTATCACAATGTGTGCACAAAGAAAAAGTTAACTTCGGTATCGACAAAGCAAATCAAGAATCCCAAAAGTTGCATTCGAGTTCAGGTATCTTAGCAAAGTAGCTCCTTCAAGTAGGATATCGATGGCACATTATGACAGAGGCATCTACATCAGCAACACCTTGTGATTCAACATGAGCTTAAAATCTTTCAGAAAATACCAAAAATCAAAAAATATGAAAATCCAAAAAAAATAGAAAAAGAATTGAAAATAGTAAAGAGAAAAAAACCATCCTCTAGTGAAAACTGCATGGGTGATGCTTTAGGAAAGACCATGATGAAGACCTAGCAAATAGGCATCATGAGTAGAATTGAGCATCTATGTGTGCCAGTTCAGTTGAAAGCATCTCATCCCATCCATAATAAAGCCAACATTCCATCAGTCTTATCCATAATAAATCTATTCATCCATGAGCCAGTTATCCAATATGGATTTTCATCCATCTGCATCCATCATCCAAGTTATCTTGATCTTGATGAACTTTTGGGGCACACTTTATGCTTGCTTATGGTAAAACATCTTAACATGGGTCATTTTCATTGATCCTATCCTATCCAACATTATCTGAGCCATGAAGCATTAACCAAATGAGTAGTCTTTATCTAAGAACCATATCTTATCGCAAGATAATCCATATCCCTCCATCCGTACACCCATCCAAGCATCCACTCATTGCATTCCATACATTTCTAGACACTGGGGGAAGATATTTACATTGCTTCGAGAATAAATTTTGATCTATATCCTCCAACTTATGTGGAAATCCAAACATTGGAAAACACGAAACCAAATTGGTCAAAGCATTTGTGATCCAGAGTCCAAATCACTAGCCCATGGCATATTTTGACAAGAAGATGTTCCTTATCAGTCTTCATCTTTTATCAAACATCCATCTAAACAATCAATATCAGTCACATCTAACACACCATCCAAACATCACATCAAATCATTCAAGAAAATTTTGTTCCAAAATCAAGATTCATCAAACATGATCAATCAAATCCAATCATTCCATCATCATCTCTGGACATCCTTCCCAATCCTTGTGTTGCTAAACACTATCCTTGCATTGTTGTGTATCCTCAATAATGTTATCATCATCAATCCTTGCATTGTTGTGTATCCTCAACAATGTTATCATCATCATCAATCCATCGATTCAATCAGTCAACCTTAGCTTGGTTTTTAGAAAAATTCTAAACAGAGAACTGGTATCATCACATGTCCATATCCAAATCGTCAAAATCTTGCGAAACCAAAAGCATCCAAACTATCATAAAATCCAAAAACATTCAAAAAAGTTAGAAAATGTCAAAAACATTGGTATCCAAACTACATCATCTCTGAGCTTAAACATAGGTAGGGCTAATCTTTGATCAGCCCCTGAGACATCAAAAATTCAAAAAAAATCAAAAAGACATCAAAATCCAAAAATATTCAAAAAAACACAAAATCCAAAAACATCCATAAAATCTTAGAAAAGCCCAAAACATTTGAAAAATAAAAAATCAAAACATTTGTAAAATCTCCAAAAAACACCAAAAATAGCCTCAAAACATTCCAAAAACATCCAAATATTTGAAAAAATCCATTTATCTCATCTCGCTTTCGCCTGCAATAATCAATCATCCATAATAAATTTATCATCACCATCATCCTTTGGAAAAACAAATAGAAAAAAGTACAAAAATCATCAAAAGCAAGCTTCAATCATAAAATCAAAAGCAAACAACAAACCTTTAAAGAAAAATCAAACTCTTGATCATTTTCAAACATGTCAGTCAACCTTATATCAACAGCCTATCAATCAACTTATCAAACCATCATCATCATATACAATGCATGTCCTAGGATATATCATTTTGACAATGGGCATCATTTTGGATATCACCTTGGATTCTTATCCTATCAAAACAAATCCCTTTGGCTAAAGGTATGAAGAACATTGGCTTGTTGGCGTACTTGATTTTTTCTTTTGATTTATCTTATTGTGCTCATTCCAAGGACCTCTCGATGATATCTGAATGAAGGATTTAGAGAGATAGGAATGGGGAAATGATCATTATCTTTTTTCTGTTGTGCTTGTTGGACATTCTTGTAAAATAACTTGGTGAATACTTGCTTTGTTAGGTACATCCTAGCAAGGTTTTTGTATGTCAAGTGTGAACAAGAATACTCCTATCTATTCGTTGAGTCAAATTCCATCGATGCACTAGGTACAACGCCATCCTGGTTCTTTATACCTTGATGCATCATATCTACAAGTGTAATCAAACATAAGGTAAGTAGCCCTTTTAAAGTCCCAATCCTTGATAAGTGAATCATCATCATCATCATCATCATCTATCATCATCATCGTCTCTAATAAAGTCTCGTAAGATCATGGACTTGTTAGATCCTCTTGTCATCATCTAATGTCTTCTTTTCTGCACTAACATTGATCATGTCATGAATAATTAATTGTCATCACCAATGCATCCATCCTGCATCCACAAACCATCAGTAGTCAGCATATTATCTCACATGCATGTTCATCATCATAATATAGATCTGTTAGTCTATGCATCTACATAAAACATCCATTGCATAATCATAGCATATCACATCATCCATCTCATCCATCATCACATCATATCATCATTTAAGTTGTTTAAGATAATATAGATTTTTTATTTTAAGCATCTTAAAACCATCTCATTTGCATCATCATCCATAACCATCCATTTTGAACCTCTTTATCATGAGATCAACCCTTAAATTGAATCTTTTCGCTCGATCTCTCTAGGGGGAAATGTACTAGTGTACTTCTTTCCACTGGGGCATCTGAAAAATCATAAATTTTTTGAATTTTGATCGTGGCAAGTTTATTCTTTGAACCAACACAACAAGTACATTGCTTCAAAGAGGGGAAAAATGCAGACACACAAAATTGGCATAATGCATTCGATCAGGTCATATTCATCCATTCAACAAATAAATGAAGTTTATTTATCAATCTCCTAAAGTCATCAGTTTAAATTAAATAAATCAACTTGATCCTAACATCACCCTTCTTGATTAAATAAATCAATCCTTTATTTAATTAAGTCTGAAATCACCTTTCATCCCTTTTTTATTTAAATAAATCAAGATATTCAAGTCAAATGGGTCAAAACATCTAATCATATTTAAGTTAATCTAACCCTGATTAACCTAATCTAACCACCCATCACATCCTCTAGCTTTTCCCACTTGCACCAATAAATCATTTTTATTCATTTATAAAATCAGCATTTTCCATCAACATGGCATCTTTGAGGAATATTCCCTCAAGTTTGAATTCAAAAGCAAGTGGACATGTACACCCAACAAAGCATTTATGAGCTCTTACATGGCTCTTACATGTCCCTTGCAAAGGTCAAACTCAACATTAACTCTCAAATTCAAATTTGAATCTCCCTCTCTTGGGCACATTGGCCAAAACTTGCACATCCCTCAACCTATGACAAGTTGACAAGTGGCCTCATCTCATTGGCTAAATCTTTTTCCCACATTCATCCATTTGGCCATTCTCTCATCAAAATATTCTATAAATAAAGAGCCCATATCCTCATTTTATCATCCACCAATTGAGTAAACTTACTATAATCAAATTTAGAGCAATCTTCATCCATACTTTTGAATCCATAGCTAGGTTATGAAGGCTTTTTCATCATGGAGCACACTTGAATCTTCAACAAAGTGGA
Source organism: Sequoia sempervirens (assembly GCA_007258455.2). NCBI lineage: Eukaryota > Viridiplantae > Streptophyta > Pinopsida > Cupressales > Cupressaceae > Sequoia > Sequoia sempervirens. The sequence continues at coordinate 688,718,117 of VDFB02271358.1, forward strand.
TCATCATCACCATTCATCATGAAAGTTTGAAAAGGAGTTGGGAAAGGGCCAATTTCCACATCAAATTGGCACCAAGTCCTCCATAAGATCAAGAGTTTGCATATTCTCAATAGGATTTAGCTTATTTTTGTCTTCTTTCATTGTGTTCTTTTTTTATTTCTATTTTGAATATGGTTAAATGGATTTTATGGGGAACCTTTATTCTAACTTGCATTTGATCTTATTAATGTGTTCATTTGTTGTGTTCTTGTAGGTATTAGGATCTAGGTTCACAGTTATACTTGTTTTTCTCCTGCCTTATTGTTTGGTGGGGGTGTCGAGTGTTGATTGGGGTTGGTGGTGGCTATGCATGGAGCCCTTGTTGTAGGGTATCCACCTTTTTATGTTCTTTTGGGGTGCATGCCCATCTTGGTCTGCCCCTATTTGAATAGCTCGAGGTGAGACATCAGGGGTTTCTCTGACAATGGATTTAAGATTTGTAGTTGGAGCCAAGTCACCAACCCATGCAACAAAGATTTTTGATAATACCCTATTTTCATCAGAACTGAGGACTAATGGTGCAGGCTCTTCTAGGGGCTCTCAAATTTCAAAAATCAATGGATTCTAGAACGATGTAAGGAGAGGCCAAAGTTGGTGAGTCCAATTGAAATGATCACTGAAGACATAAAATATTATTCGAAGCATTCATTATATTGCAAGTTTATGGGGATATAGGTTTCGTTACATTTTTTGGAATATTGGGCCCAATGGAGTTGGATGCTAGAGGGCGAGATAGAAATTATGCTTCTAGAGAATAACTATTTCATGGTAACCTTTAATTGCTTGGAAAACCATAATAAAGTCTTTGACAGGGGGGTCCTATTTTCATAACCAATTTGGTTTATTTATTAATCCTTGGCATGCGGGTTTCAACCCTTCTAAGGAGCTTCTAAAGTGGGTCCCTGTGTGGGTTCAACTTCCTTGGTTTCCTATTGAGTGTTGGTGAGATGATGTTCTTCACTTTCTGGCTTCATCGCTCAAAAAACTAGTTGGATCCTTGCAACAAATTTAGGTTAAAAAGGTGATGACCTTTGCTCGTCTTTGTGTAGAAATTGATCTAAGTAATCCATTGCTAGATTCTTTGGAGATGTGTGCAAGTCCTTATTCCTGGGTGCAATAATTGGATTATGAAACCCTTCCATTCAAATGTCGTTTATGTCATGATTATCATCACTTGCAGAGAAGATGCCCAAGGGTTAATCCAGTGGATTCTTAGCCTTCTCAACCTCCTCTCAACCTACCTAGGGTGGATAAGGGGAAGGATCCTATTCTTGGTGATGGGGTTTGTGTGGATGGCTTTGTCCCTGTCAAGGCCCATAATAGGAACTAAGGGCAGAAGAGTACTTTGATGGAGAGACATGATGATGATACTTTTAACAGGTTTGATATTTTGGATGATCTTGGTCAATGAGAAGTGAATCCAGGTTTGGTGAATTTGGATGAGGGTACTTTGGGTAAAGGGCAAGAGGATCTTCTTTCTGAGGCTACTCAAGATATGCAGGTTATTGGTACTCTACAAATGGACATGAATCTTCAAATAGAGGTCCAAGTAGAGCTGGCTCCTATTGTTGGTAAGATAAAGGATGGTGGAGTAGAATCACCTTTTTTTTTTACTATGGGTTCTGGTGTGTTCAAGAATAATAGGTCTTCTACTCAGTTGGGTCTTCATCAAAAGGAGCCTAAAAAAGGTGTGGGTGAGAAGTCTTCCAAGCTCGGTAGGAAAAAGGATTTGAAAAAGATTAAATTAATAGGGGAAACTTTGGTGGAGTCAGGGTCTATAAAGACTCTGGATTCTCATTTTTCAAGCCCCAAGAAATGATTGTTCTCTCCTGGAATGTAAGGGGCTTGAACAGTGGCCCTAGACAAAAATCTATTTGTGAGTGGATTATAAGAAATTCTCTTGATGTTCTCTTCATGCGACAGACTAAGTTATTAGTTGAGTGTATGTTTGGTTTAATTCCTAAGTTGTGGAGGTGTGGTGAGTGTCAATTCATTGGTGCTCAGGGTCTACTAGGGGTGTGGCTTGTATATGGAACCCTCAAAAGATTTGGCCTCTATGGTGGATGTCCTTTAAGAGTTCTATTTCCTTGGTTGCTTCAAGTTTTGAGAGTAGGGAAACTATTCTCTTCTCTAATATCTATGCACCTATTGAGATTCAGGGGAAACAAATTTTGTGGTCCCATATTTGGTTTGTTCGTAGCATGGTTCCTTACCATTCGTGGATCATGGCTGCAGATTTCAATACTATTTCTAAGTTGGATAAGAAGCGGGGTGGTATTGCGATATTGGAGCTCTTTGCTCTGCTACTTCGTGACAACATATCTACTTTGAACCTTATTGATATCAAGCCCACCAACATTTAGTTTAATTGGAACAATCGAAGGGTGGGGGATAATTGCATTGCAGAAAATCTTGATCATTTTCTGGTTTTGTGTTACTGGGTTGGTGGGTTGTGGTCTTCTAGCTCAAAATTTTTGGACTGGTGGGGCTCTGATCATTGGCCTATCAAGCTGGCTATTTCTTCTACTCAAGTACCTCGATCTCCCTCTTTCAAGTTCCAACTTATGTGGCTAGGGTTTCCCTCTCTCCATGATTACATTGTTGAATGGTGGAGATGTGGTAGACCTGCTTATGACATGATAATCTATACTTTAGCTAAGCTTCTTCAATTCATCAAATATCAGCTTAAATACTGGAACCGATAGTGTTTTGGAAATATTTTGCATGCTAATGTTGTTGCTCAAGATGAGTTGGATGGTATTATGACGGTGATAAGGGAGGATGGGGTGATTGAAGATTTGCTTCAGGAAGAGGCCAGAGCTTTGAAAGCTTTGGAGAAGTGTGAGCTATGAGAGGAAGTCTGTTGGAAACAGAAAGCAAGGCCTAGGTTGTGATAAAAATACTATTTTTTTCTTCAACTCAGTGGTGAAAGCCAAAAGACAAGGCAATTCTATTTTGATTTTGGTGAATGAAAAGGGAGAGAACCTATCCTCTTTTTATGATATTGAGGGTGAAGATGTGCAGTATTTTGTTTCTTTATTCAGAGAGGAGTTGTAGGGGGATTCTGATGAGGAGGCTCAGGTCCTTTCTTTTATTCCCTCTTTGGTTTCAAGGGAGATGAATGAGCACCTAATGAGTGGTATTTATATTGATGAGTTGGAGGGGAATGTGTTTCAAATGAAGAAAGGGAAATCTCCTGGACCTAATGGTTTCTTGATTGAGTTCTTTCAAGAATTCTGGGATATTCTCAAGCTGGACTTATTGGTGGTTGTTCAAGAATATCAAAGGAATAAGCAGATGTTAAGGGATTTGAATTCTACCTACCTTTCTCTCATCCCCAAGTGTGATGGGGAAAATAGGTTAGGTCAATTTCACCCTATCTCTCTTTGCAATGTGATTTACAAAATTATATATAAATTGATTGCTGATAGATTGAAAAGTTGCTGACAGTGTTGATCTCTGAGGAGCAAAGTAGATTTGTGGCAAGTCGTCAAATTTTGGATGGGGTTGTTATAGCTATGAAAACCATTCATTCCATGGATAGTTCTAAGGGTAAGGAATTGTTCATTAAGTTGGATATGGCTAAGGCATATGACAGAGTTCGGTGGTCCTTCTTGTAGAAGGTTCTAAGGGATTTTGGCTTAGAGGAAGAGTGGATTCATTGGGCTATGAGTTGTGTCACTTCGGTTTCCTTTTTTGTGCTCATTAATGGTGAGAATTCAGAGATTTTTGGTGCTTCTTGAGGCTTACGCCAGGGTGACCCCTCTCTCCTTATTTGTTTCTTCTTCTTGTCAAAGGCCTGTGATGGTTGATGAGAAGGAATGTGGAGTTGGGTCTCATTCAGGGGTGGAATTGGGGAGGTGGTTACCCCCATAGTCACATTTGCAGTTTGTTGATGACATTGCTTTGATGGGAATGGCTACTACTAGGGAAGTTGTTAATTTGTGTAGAGTGTCAGATGTGTACCTTATTGCTTCAGGACAGTTGATTAATGAAGATTATTCATCCATTTTTTTCTTCAATACCCCTAATCCCATTTAGAGGAGGATTGCTCATATTTAGAGATTTTAGATTGGGGCTATCCCTTTGACCTACTTGGGAATTCCTATTTCGGCTAGGAGGTTACCAAGGACTCTTGGAAGCTCATCTTGGACAAGTTCTATGTGAAAGTTAACCATTGGACCAATAGATGGCTATATTTTTTGGGTTGTGTTCAGTTACTCAAGTCAGTGGTGCAATCCCTCCCCATTTATAGGTGCATCAATTTAGGTGGCTCCGTTGGGTTTTGTTAAAGAACTTGATTCTTTAACAAGACAATTTTTATGGGATGGTAGTTTAATGTCTTCTAAATGGATCCTTGTCAGATGGGATATTGTTTGTAGCCCGAAGCAGTTTGGTGGTCTTCAGTTGAGACAGTTGTCTTTGTCTGGGGAAGCATTGGCAGAAAAATTGTATTGGCAGTGGTGTGTGGAGTAGGATCAAATTTAGGCCAGAATTTTATCTCAAAAGTATCTTTCGGGGATCTCGTAGTTGGATGTTCCTAGATATCCTATGGAGGGGAGAGGTTCAATGATCTGGAGTACATTCAAGAGAGGGGTTGCGCTTGTTAAGGAGGGTTTATTTTGGATTTGTGAAAAGGGCATGAAGGCTCATTTCTGGTTTGACTCTTGGGATGGTTTTCCTCCTATTGTTACTCAATTTCCTAATCTGTTGAATTTGTGCCAGAGGTTCCTTGAGTCGGGTTGGTCAAGGGTGAGTGACTTTAAGGCTATCTCTTCTCATGAGCAACTGAAGGTGGCAAGATGGAAGAATCTTGGTGAGTGGCCTATTGTGGGTATGGATGAGGAGTGTGATGAGCTTCATAGTATCCTTTCTAGTAGACGTTGCAGTTCCCTCCAGGATGGAGATATTATTTCTTGGTCTCCTAATCCTAAGGGTGTCTACACGAATTCTTTTGGGTATCAGGTGCTTTTATCTCATAGGATTGAAGGGGTGGAGGTTCAATAGTGGAAGAAAGTGTGGAACAAGCTCTCTTGGCCAAAGTGCAATTGCTTTATCTAGACTTTGGATTGGAATAGGTGCTTGACTTGGGATAATATTCAGAATCGGGGATTCCAGGGCCCTTCTTCATGTGTCTTGTGTGGTGTTGATGAGGAAGATTCAACTCATTTGTTTTTCAGGTGCCCCTTTGCTTTGTAGCTTTGGCATTCTTGGTGGGAAGTTTGGAAAAGTCCTTGTGATCATGCTTCTTCCTTGGTGGATTTTTGGAGTAGTTTGGGTAGGCCCCCTTCTATGGTCTCATTCTTGCAAGATGTGTGGTATGTTGGACTTAATTTCATTCTCTAGCATATTTGGTTGGAGCAAAATGACAAAATATTTTGTGGTGAAAAGATGTTGTTCCAACAAGTTTGGCACAAAATTGTGGGCATGATTTAGGAGACGGTGGAGGCTCAGTGTGAGGTGAAGTTTCCTTTGGGGAAAGGGGATTCAAAGGTGGTTGATAGACTAGGAATTGAGGGGCTTTCTTTGGCTTATGCATGTGTTAGGAGAGGAAGGCGGTTGATTCAGAAGGTTCAATGGGTGGGTAGATGGATGCCCCCTCAAGATGGCTTTTTGAAGATCAATATTGATGGGTCATCAAGAGGAAATCTTAGGTCTGTTGGGATTGGGGGGATTAGAAGGGATTTTTTGGGTTCAATGGTTTTCTTCTTTTTTGTTCATAAAGGGTTGCAGACTATCAACCTTATGGAAGGTTTTCCAATCCTTTATGCTCTCAAGCGGGCTTATGCTTTGGGGTGGCACAAGGTTGTATGCGAATCTAATTCACAAGTCTTGAATAATCCGCTTAATAAATAGAAGGTGTCCAATGTTAGTTGGCAGCTGACTATGATGGTGCAACAGATTTTGCAGGTTAGCTCTTTGATGTAGGCAGTTTCTTTTGTCCATGTTAGACACGAGAGTGGAATAGGGTTGCAGATTGTTTGGCTAAATGGGCTTCTGAGCATGTAGATGGTTGGAGGATTGGCGTGTGGGAACAGTTGTCCCATGAGTCTCGTTAGGACTTGACGAAGATTCTTGCTGAGGATGGGGATGTTAATGGTGAAAGTTGATGTGGCTTCTTGCTTTGGTTGGATGCTTTTTGTGGATTCCTGGGGCTTTGGCCCCTTAATTTTATGTAATGCTTTGGTTTGAGTTTCAATAGAGTTTTTACCCCTTTTTATTAAAAAAGGTCTTAGATTTGGGAACTTGAAGAAATTTTAAATATTTAACAAGAGGGTCAGATCTACACCACGAAAAATTATCTAAATAATTTCAATGCACATAAGTTTGATCCCAAAAGGAGAATTGGTATTATGAAAGTTGGAGAATGACTCAAGAGAGGTTCATTTTTTTTTAGGCTCAACTAGAAATTAAGGTCGAAGGGAATACCAAATAAATTGAAATCATGTGCTTGGACTCTATTTATTTGTTGTCTCTCCAATAAAAATGCAACTACTAATTTAATTTGTTTACAAATAAACCCTGACTATGACTCACCTCACATAATCGAAAAACAAATCTTAATAAAACAAAATACATATTAATCAGTTATTTGGTAGTATAATTTTAAAGTGCCTATTAGAAATATAATTCCTAAATTTAATTTGTTTCCAAATAGACTTTGACTTGCTTCACCTACTAAACAAATTGTGTAATCTTATTTCTCTATAAAAATCCCAATTCTTAAAATTATATTTATTTTAAATATGTGTCACTGAATTGAAGAACAATAAAAGTTTTTCTTCTTTTTAAGTGAATGAATTTTTTTTTATTGAAAGAGGTTGCATTAAAAGTGGACTATAACTCGGCACTTTTAAAGAATAGATGAGCTGTGTTTGTGTTTAATTTTAGCAATCAGTAAAAGCTTTCCCCATCCCACCGAAAGGTTCACCGCATTATCAAAAAATATTCTTGGCATAATCATTTCAAAGAGCATTAAATACCTTTTGAAAGATAATTGAGCCATAATTACTACTTAGGCAATTCCGTAAGCAAATGGATAAGAAAAAACCGAGTTGGAAATAGGAAGAAAATCCGATCACGCACATTTATTGGGCATACATTACCCTTATATGAAGTACAACTTGAGAATAGATGAGCTGTGTTTGTGTAAAGTTTGTGTTTTATTTTACCAATCAGTAAAAGCTTTCCCCGTCGCACCGAAAGTTTCACCGCATTATCGAAAAATATTCTTGGCATAATCATTTCAAAGAGCATTAAATACGTTTTGTAAGAAATTTCCGTGTGAATTGGGTAATAAAAAAGAGTTGGAAATAGCAAGAAAAGCCGACAATCACGCACAATCACTGGGCCTACGTTGCTGTTAAGTGGGAAGTGAGTGGAGTTGAGGGCCAATATGAAAAATGTAATATTAGAATATTAGAATAATATGTTGAGTAAAAGTATTATTATTAATAAAGAAGTCAATATTCATTATTATTGTATCAACATCATTTATTGTTTTGTCTATTTATTTTTTTGTATTTATTGATTTTAAGTAGATGAATTTAGAATTATTACATTCTTAAAATGCTATATCAAAACATTAGAATTCGTTATGGGAAAGTTTCAAGGTACATATTATAACTTCAAAATATGACTTAGAAATATTTAATTTTTTTTAAAATACATTAATTAGATATTTCTAAAATAAATTGATTAGATATGTGTTCTATTCCAAAAAATTGGCCTAATCAATTTAACATAAAAAACTTTAAGATTTTTTAAAATCTACTGGACTAAATATGTAAAAAAAAATTTGAGCAAGAGAAATAAAATCATAAGAGATGCTAATGTTTAAAACATCCTAAATTTTGGCATTTCTTTGGCAAAACTAAGTATGTAAATTTATTTTAAGCAAGCCAAAATTTTTTATAAGAGACTAATGCTTAAAACATACTAAGAATTGATCTTTCTCTTCCAAAAATATTTTTTAAGATCAATAAAAGCTAAAAGCATAGGATTTGGTAATTTTTTAAAATATTGTTACAAAAGAAATTTAGATTTAATTACAACCATCAACCTACAAGAGTAACAATAAAAATACAAACCTTTGGAATAATTACCTTAGAAATATACATAGAATAAGAAATCCTTTTGACAAAAACATAGAAGGGTGGACATTATTCATTGGCCTTGAATGCATTGTGAAAATTGGTTAAATTTGATCATGCATGATGTATTATTGTAAGTAGTGAAGTGCAATTGAATATTGTTTATATATAGTCAAAAAAATCAGTTAAAATTTTTGAGAGACAAAAATTTAAATTTTTGTAAAAGATTGTTTTTTAATCTATATAATAAATTTTTATAATTGTAAATTTTTTCTTATTTTAAAATTTGAAATTTAGAACCTTAGTTTTAAATGCAATAGTTATTACAACAATAAATATGTCCAATAGTATATACTTTATTTCTCTTTGTAGACATGAACTGAAAAAAGAAATCAATAAGAAAATTTGTTCTCTTAACCATGGGTGATGAGTTGATCTAGTATTTGAAGGAAATATTTAATAATAACCATCATGAAAATATTATTTAACTTTTATCTAATAGGTAAGACTGTCAAATTTGATTTGATTTTATCTACCTTACATTTATTTTGGTTAAATTTCTAATGAAGGATTTAGGTTCCCTTACAATCTCAACTCATCAAATACCTTAAATTTATCTAAATAGCTTGTTTTATTTATTAGCTAGATGAAAATCTTGTACTATGGAAATCATGTTTCATTATACAAGAATACATTGGTCATACCAAATATAATGTATAGAATAGGAGAAACACAAGAATGTTTACCCATAACTCATCCAATTGGGTCAATTGCTCATGGTGGTCGACACTAAATCCATAAAACATGATGTCTCACAATCTTTCTTGCATTCCTAATTTAATAATATAGATACATACAAATTAATATGTAATTTTATATAAACAAAGAAGAATATCTTCAAACAATTTAAACATAATTTTTTAAAAAATCTAATTAATTTTCATCATTAAATAATATACAAAATTAATTTATCATATTAGAAACTGAAAAATCTTTCATATATTAATTTTAACAATATTATGTCATAATACAATTTCAAACAAAATATTTATCTTACAATTTTTACAATTTCTACTCAAAATTACGGGTGTGCCCGTTGAACCCTTAGGATGCGATTTAGGATTTTAACACTTTTATCCAACCACACACGTTAAGAACGGGAGAGTTTCAGAAAAACGATGATCGCAACGGTACTTCTAATATATAATCTGATCAACTCACTAAATATGAAAACTAACAAGATGGAAATGGGAAAGAACGATCTACTAGCATATGCAATCTGCGCTCTTACTGTACTAATTATAATTTATAACTGTGATGGGTTATCTGCTGGCAGGGGAGATTCTCTTTCCTTGGGCGCCTCGCTTATTGGAAATCAGACAATAATATCAAAGAATGGGACGTTTGAATTGGGATTTTTCAGCCCAAATGGAAGCAATAACTGGTATATTGGCATCTGGTATGCTAAAATACCAGAGAAGACGGTCGTTTGGATGGCTAATAGAGAGAGTCCGGCGAAAAAAAGGCCCGGCGTTCTGGATCTGTCAGAGGAAGGTAATCTGGGACTATTTGATGCAGAGGGCACGTCTCTTTGGTCGGTCAACATATCAAACAAACCCTCGCGGGCCGTGCTATTAGATTCTGGTAATTTTTTAATGCTGAGTGATTACAATAAATCTGAGACTGTTTGGCAGAGTTTCGACTATCCTGTAGATACCGTGTTGCCCGGAATGAGGTTCGGTGGGCAGCTAAAGCTAGTCGGCTGGAAAAGCTCATTGGATCCCTCTCCTGGGCTTTTCTCCTTTCAGGTCGATCCATCTGGAGCTAAACAAGGCGTGCTAACATGGAATAATTCTGTCCAGTATTGGGAGAGTGGAATTTGGGACGGCAAAATTTTCAGCGCAATTCCAGAAATGATATACGGAGTGTTCTACAATATCAGCTTTGAAAATACTAGCTCTGGTTTGTATGTCAGTTATAAATTGCTGGACCAAACCCTATGTTTTATCCAAATTAAGTCCGGAGGAATACACATATATGCTTTGGTTGATGGCAAACGGATCTTGGTGGGGAGTCGCCCCAGAGATCAATGCGCTGTATATGGTCTTTGTGGCGCTTATGGAAGTTGCAACTCCAACAACCTTCAGTTCTGCAGCTGTGTCGAAGGCTTTTCCCCGGCAGACAATCGCGCCTGGGATTCGCAAGACTGGTGGTCAAGTGCCTGTGTTCGGCGGAGTCCGTTAAACTGCTGTACCAAAAAAGGTAGCACCGACGAATTTATCGACCCTGGTGTAACGTTGCCTGATGATTCAGCTTCGTCATACCCTGCACCAACGAAGAAAGATTGCCAGAAAGCCTGCCTCCGCAATTGCTCGTGCACTGCGTTTACCTTCAATTCTCCTTCAGGACCCTGTCAAATCTGGTCCGGAGATTTGCTAAACATGCAGAACTCTCCATCAAAGAGCAGATGGACGGTCTCCATTCGAGTAGCTGGCTCTGCACTTCGAAAGGATCATAAATGGTCCTCTAAACTCAAAGTCACAAGCATTGCGAGTGCTCTGGCCGTTGTTTTGAGTATATTTTCATTTTTAATGTGGCAAAGGTATCGCCTACGACCAAAGGATACATGTGCGGATTCCTCGGACTCTTTTCTTAGAATGTTTAGTTACAATGAGTTGAAGATTGCAACAAGGAATTTCAGGTCTAAGTTGGGGAGCGGAGGATTCGGGTCAGTGTTCAAAGGATCTCTAACAGACAGTACGCTTGTGGCCGTAAAGAAATTGGAAGGTTCAAGACAGGATGATAAGCAATTTCGAGCGGAAATCAGTTCTCTTGGCAACATACAACATGGGAATTTGATCAGGCTTCGAGGGTTTTGTGCAGAAGGATCCAGACGGTTATTGGTTTATGATTACATGCCTAATGGTTCTCTAAATTCCTTACTGTTCACAAGTAATTCAAAAGGTAAACAAAAGGTACTCGACTGGAAGACCCGATTCCAGATCGCTTTAGGCACCGCACGAGGTTTAGTTTATCTCCACGAGGAATGCAGAGATCGCATCATTCACGGAGATGTAAAGCCCGAGAACATTCTTCTGGACGGTAATTTTTTACCAAAGTTGGCAGATTTTGGGTTGGCAAAGGTTATGGGTAGAGATTTCAGCCGCGTACTGACGACAACAAGAGGAACGAGAGGGTATTTGGCTCCAGAGTGGATCTCCGGTCTTCCCATCAGTCCCAAAGTCGATGTGTACAGTTTTGGCATGACGCTCTTGGAAATCATTTCCGGCCGAAGAAATCTGGATTTAACCTTGCAAGATTCGAGTAAGTATTACTTTCCCTCGTGGGCTGCAACTCAAATTTATCAGGGGAAGACGATTAATATTGTGGACGAAAGTATTGCAGCGGAGGCAGATATTGAAGAGGTGAGAAGAGCAGGCGTTGTAGGGTTGTTATGCATAGAAAGCGAGGAGGGGATGAGGCCAAGCATGGAACAAGTGGTGCGGATGCTAGAGGGGAAGATGGAGTTTAAGTTTCCACAGATGCCGAGCTCTGCAGTAATAGACAAAGAAGCAGACCAAAGCAACACTGATAGCGATAGCGATAACATTGTTGCTTGTTAGAATAGTATAAACGGGGGATGCATTTTAAAAAAGAAGCGAACTTGCTATGCTTGAATGTTACTGTATAAGTTAGTATACCTTATTGTACGTAATTTATTTAAAATATTATATTATTTCATAGTTTTAAAAGTGAGTGAGTATTTATTTAAGTTGGGGATTTGGTTTATGTATAATATTAAGATTTTTAATTTAGATATCTAGTTTTGTTATATTGAATATACATGTCTTTTGAGTTATTCATATTAATTTCACTATTAATCTTGTTTTTAGAGTATATTAAGTTTTTATATATGGCTCTTAAATGTTTGTTATAAATGACAAAAGTAATGACATTCAAATGGATGAATAAGTTTCTCCAAAGCATTTATGACATGGTAATGACTTTGATATTTCTTTTTACAAAGTAGATGTTAGTTTAGACATTAATGTTGTTGTTTATGTTTGTAAATTGCATGAGAATTATAGTCTTATAGTCTATTGTGTTGGTTCTATTCACTTTGAGCAATCTCTCACTGTATGGTGATGGACACTAGGAAACCCCAAGGTTATAAGCTTTTAAATTTTTGAAACATGATTAAATCTTTATTCTTGATTTCATTACAATAAGTGTGTGCTCTTTAACAAACAATCCAAGAGTAGATCTACTTTTTCTTATTTAGCATTATTCTACAAAATGGTTGGATTCTTAAATGCAATTTTGTCGCTAAGACAAAAATAATGCCCATGTATGGAATCAAAACTTGAATATTTTAAATATTTAGATTACTCTCAAAAAATTGTGTGCTTTAAAAATATGTTATTTTGAGTCCATATGTTAAGTTTATGGCTTTGAAAATCTTGTCACTAAAGTCATTCAAATAATCTAAATATAGAAATGGTGTAAAAGATGTGTTTTAACCTATATCGAAAAAATGATTAAATTATTCTAGTAGATAATAAAAGTGGTACAGTCATTCTCTACAACAATAGACAAACAAGCAGATTGAAGTGACACTGATAGCGATAGCAATGATAATGTCACTTTTTAGAATAATGTAAACGGGGGACCTAGTTTAGTGGGTGTTACTTTAGAGAAAATTTAAATGTATTTTAAAGTAAGTTGTCTTATGAATTTTCTTAAAAAATTTAAGCTATAAAATTTATGATAGCCAGTGGTCCTCTAAATTTTAATTAATGTTAAGTAATATAATTCAATTTTTCTAAGGAGACATGTCTTGTGATACCAAAAAATTGTAATGATACATTCATCTTTCATATACAACTATAATTATAATTTGAAAAAAAAAATTATACTATATACTGATCAATCAAAGTTATATTATTAAACTTCATTACTTTGACAAGGTTGAGAATAAAAAATCAATTATGTCTAGCATTAGAAAAATTCTACATATTTGAGGAGAAGCCTACAATAATTTTCTCTATTTCATATCTAGTTTTCTTTTGGTATTTTGTTCTCTACTATTCATTGTAAATTAAGACATTGTGAAGTGCATCTTGTTATCTATTAATATCTAATTTAAAATAAATATTGATTTACAAACAAAGAGATTTAAAATATAAATATAGAAAATTTTCATAAATTAATTGGTAGGAATTTAAAGCCTTCATATGACTGACAATGAAATAAAAATACTATCTTGGTAAAGAAATTTCTAGCCCCATCCCAAATACACCTTCTCATACTCTAGAAACAAAATGTAAAGAATACTATTAATTTGGAAAATGATCTTTATTAATCTTGCAACATCTTTGTTTTGTTTTGTGAAACCCCCTTGTCCATAAGACTAGAACGTAAGATCAAATGTTAATCAACATGTATATATAACTACTATAAATATCTTAGTTTGATTTATTTTTAAAAATATATTAAAAATATCAGATTTTGATTGTTTTATTATAACATAGGTATTTTTCTATGAGGAGGACCGTCTTAAGTATTCAAGATGGTGAAAAGAAATTTCATCATTTAGCACTACCTCTAATATATGTCTTCAAGATAGGTCTCTAAAAATAAAATTTTAAATACAAGGAACATGGACAAATCTATATTATTTTCAAGTTATTTTTAGTATATATAACCAAGGATAGAAGAAGATACATTATTTAATTATTTTATGTCATACTAAGTACCCTTATCTTTTACATTATAGTTTACAATTGTGTAACATAGGAGTATGTGTGTACGACTTGGAAAAGAGTGTTTCTTTTATTTCTAATTCAAAAACATTCTACACAAAAAATTCAAAATTTAGAATTATTGTATGATATACTACATATAAATTACTAAATATAGTTTTAGAATTTAATTTTATTATAAAATTTGTATTTATATAATGTATTATATATTTATATAGTTTATTTAATTGATTTTTAGTTTATAAATTGCATCTATATTAGAATTGTATTGATTATTATATATTAAATTGGATGTAATATATTGTAATATATAAATATAGTATAATGTATATTCAAAATATATAATATATATTCTTTTTAATATCATATTTTATTGATTAAATTTTAAGAAATTTAATAGTTTTTTATTTGCATGGGTTGAAAGTGAAATAAGAAAGATAGAGAAAATGGAGAATGAGAGAAGTATATAGAGAGAGGGGTTAAGCAAGAGAGAAAATGGAAGACATATGAAGAGTGGGGGACTCATAGGAGATAGAGAGAGGGGATGTGTGTGAGAGGGAGGGGGAAGAAAAAAATGTGTGAGTGAGAGAGAAGAATAAAGAGAAGAATATAAAAGGAGAGATGCTAAAAAAAAGACAAACTAACCTTCAATTAGTCATTTTCCACTAACAATGTATAGAGAAATAAATATATAGAGACATGGAAAGCGAGATAGAGAGGTTGTAAGAGAAATGGAAAGGGATGTAGATAGATAGGAGTGGCTAGGGATAGATAAAAAATATAAAGGGAGAGAAGTTTAAAGATGTGAAATAATTTTGATTTGTCATATTGTGTAAAAAGTTAAAAGAGTAATGAATAAAAATAAAGGTGAGATAGAGAATTAAAGAGATAGAGAGAGATGTACATATAGAGAGAAGAAAAATACAAGATAGAAGAATAGAGAATAAGAGAGAGAGATAGAGATAAAAAAATAGATGGAAAGAGTTATAGAGAAAACATATACTAACTTTTAATCAACCATTCTATCCCAATAGTCCATATATATATATATATATGAGAGAGAGATAGAAGGTAAATATATAGATATAAATTGAGATATGTTAGTGTAGACATAAAAAATATACAGATTGATATCGCACACTCAATCTTGATCTACTAACATCACTTCATCCTGAATTAGCCCTCTATCTAACCATTTAATCAAATAGCCTTATTTGATTAAAGTCTTCATAATTCTCCCTTTAATTAAACAAATCCCTCGATTTAATTAAATCATCATCTTTGTGTAATTAGTTAGGTCATTTAATCTTCCTATCTTTATTTAATTAAATAATCCATATTATTTGATTGAAATCTCAAAATTCATCTAATTAAATTAAATAAATCAAACATTTATCTAATTTAATCTAACATCACCCCTTTTGGTTAAATAAATCAAAAATATTTATTTAACTAAGTCTAAATCATTCTTTTCTCATTTTGAGTTATTTAAATCCTAAAATCTAAGTCAAAATGGTCAAATCAACTAACATCATTTAAATTAATCAAATCATGATCAATGATAATCTTAATCCATCAAATCCTCTAGATTTTGCAACTTGCACATGAAAATAAATTTAATTGATTTATAAATCATCTATTTTCATTCAAAAAGGAATCAAAGATGGAATATTCCTCAAATTTGAAATCTCCCCCCAAAAGGACTTGTCCATCCAACAAAGCATTTAAAGCTCTTAAATTGTCTCTTACATGTCTCCCACTTGGCATTTAACTCATATTTCATCCCCCCTAAACATTTCATCTCATCAAATTCAAATTTCAAACTTGCACATGGATGAAAACTTGCTCAACCTTCATCCTCTCACATGTTGACAAGTGGCATCATATCATTGGTTGAATCTTTGTCCCACATTGATCAAATTTGGACATCTCTTCAACTTATTAATCTATAAATAAAGAGCTTATATCCTTATTTAATCTTCCACATTCCAAGCAAAGTTACCATTCTAAAATACTTAGCAATTCTCATCCATCATTTGAGTTCTTAGTTAGGCTTTTTTGCAGATTTGGCTTGGAGCTCTCACATTCATCATCAAAGTGGATCAACATTCCTCAACAATCATCAACTTGCATCTTAGAGATTGGGAAAGTGCCAATTTTCACATCAAATTGGCACCAATTCCCCCATGGGATTAAGAGTTTGCTTGCTTAATTAGGATTCAATCTTGTTTTTGTGATTTATTTTGTGCTCTTCATTATTTTCTTCCTAATTTGAGCTATGTTAATGAATCTCATGGGGAATCCTTGTTTATGCTTGCAAAATCTAACTTAAGGTGTTTATTGTCTTTGTTTTGTAGGTACCTAGATTGAGGGTTCACATTTTGGCGCTAGAAGGAGGGTTGATCGACAGATTCTAACACGTTTTTTTTTTAATTTTTGCTATTTTTTATAGTTCTGTTCATAAATCCCCATTTTAGCGCCCGTGATCACTGTTATAGCGCTCGTAATCACTGTTATAGCACCTATAATCACTGTTATAGCACCCGTGATCATTGTTATAGCGCCCATGATCACTGTTATAGTGCTCATGATCATTCTTTTAGCGCCCATGATCATTCTTTTAGTGCCCATGATCATTGTTTTAGTGCCCATGAGTCAGTTTTAAAATGTCCATATCTTGGTCATATGAAGGTCTTTTTTGATGCATTTTTTTTTTTGAAATAGGGTAGAATTTCATAAGCTATCCAATGGTGTAGTTGTTTCTTAACTATTAATGAGTTGAAATTTTCAAATCTGCATCTAAAGTAAAGACACATGATAACTTGGCTAAGTTTTAAGGTGTTTTGGTAAATGATTCATCTAACCCCTGTATCCTTTTGTTTTTGATCTCATCTAACATTTTGATCACTTTTATAGGTTGGGAATCGAAATCAAAAGAAAGAGGAGCATGGGGATGATATTTTGTCTAATCAAAGTGTTTTTTAACACTTAAGTGTTTGTTTAACACTTCTTCAAGAATTTTTCATCGTTTTCTTTCTTTAGGACACCAACTTTCATTTGGGTTTAGAAAGGATTCTTTTTGTTTACTTCTTTCAAAAGGATTAAAAAGAACCTTAGGATCAACAACTTACTAGATTTCATTTATGGATTAAACAATTGAACAAATGTCTTTTCACTTGTGATTTGGTGCTCTAAAACGAACTCACACATTGCTTTGAGGGTTTAAAAAGAACAAGTGTAGCTTTGTTTGTTTGTGAGGGCTTACTTAGACTAAAGCCATTGGAACAGGACGTATGCGCTTCTCTCGCACTTTATAGCGATCTTGAGAATCAAAAGGTCTTTTCCATGACTTTGGGTTGAGATAAAGCAATCACCTCTACACTTCGATTTGGGCTTAAAATTGAACAAAATTTTGTGCGAGTGTGAGTGGGGGAATTTTCATGTACATTCTATCTCTTTGTTGCTATCAAAGATTGATTGAGTTACAGATTTTGTTCCTCATTCACTTTTTTTTATCCTAGAGGGCCTGCCTTGGGGAAAAAGTACTCACCCAAGGGAACGACTCAACCGGTAACACTCTAAAGCCAAGAGTATTTCCAGCCGGGATATAAATGTGGATATTGGACGAAATGCCAATATCACGCAGTTGACTCCGACAAGATGGATTCGAAAGGGGACTCTTGCCATGTTGGGTCAACTCCTATGAATGGAAAGTCCGAAATAAAACCCTTGTTTGTAGTGGCCTATTGATCCATTGAGTGAGTTTATCAAAGTGGTGCATTGGACCTTAGATTCCAAGAAGTTACTTGCCATTTTCGATCTTGGTTGAAATATAGAGGTTAAGACTTCATTCTTAACATACCTTTATAGTTTTTCCTTGGTTTCATGTAAAATCATCTCTTCTACGAAGGGAATGAGGCAAGCCTACCAAGAAAAACGTACCCATTAAGCTAGGATGTTGAATTGCTTGTGAGTCAATTTGAAAATGCATTGCTTGATCGAAAACAAACACTTAACATCATCCAAATTTCAAACCCTTTTGGAGACAAATATCATTGACTCAATCTATATGTTATTTCTTTCCCTTGGGATTCATGTCCTTAGAGGTTTCTAAGCATTGGATTACATCTCAATTTGTATCCTTAAGTAAACAATAGGAAAACCCTTGCCTTAAGTTCATTAAATTTCCACATAACATATCTTGTGGGGCTTGAAGAAGTTAGGACATTGGACATTTAGTTTGAAAATCTAATCAAGAAAGTGTTTGTGGTAAAATAAATTCACTAATCAAGATGAAATCAATTGAACCCAACACATGTGCTTGTGTATCTTTTGTCTTATGGTCTTTTGATCAAACATTGATCTTTTGATTTGAAGGGAAAAGCATATTCTTCAAAACCTTGGCCTTGTAAACAAGTCCTTCTTAGGTTCATTTAGGATCAAAATTAAACACTTCATCCATTTCAAAACATTTATCATCCCATCCCACAAGCAACTTTGGAACTTTGGAAACATCATTCTAGACTTGGGTAAATCATGAAAATCAAAATCACCTTGTTTAGTTAGGAGTATGGGAATGCATCCTTTCTCATACCTCTAGTTAAATTAGCACCCCTTTGAACAAGTTTATCCTAAAGATCACATCCAACATCTTATGTTTTACAAGTTCATTATCCAAATCAAACAATCAAAATCAATCCCTAAGTCTAGCATTGATCCTAGGTCCCTAAACGTTCAACACTCATATCATTCACCCATTTTAATCTTCCATCTCATCATTGGTCCTAAACACCTTAGAGGTCACTTTTACAACAAGGTCAAAACACAAGAAAAACATGTTATATAAACTTGATCCATACATCATGAGTGGTCTAAACCAACCAAACTATCAAAACCTTACAATGCCCATGGATTTCCAACACTCACATTTATACATGGGACCATTACCTTCGACAAATGACAATAGAACAACAAGTGTGAGTATGCCCAAATCAAAGATTGGAGCACATTTCCTGATGGGAGATTTAAATCCAAACCTACAAATCCATCAACCCAACAATCAATGCATGAGCCTTCAAACAAATGTCATCCCACCAAATCCCTACATGCCAAAGGAGAATGTACCAAGAACAAGTTTTTGAAACATGAATCTAGAAAAATTTGGGATGTATACATTTGCAAATCACACGAATATTCCAAACATGAACAATGGTCAATTTCAACCCATCATGCCAAATCTGAGTGTCATCACAAATCAAAATATTGTCCAAAATCAAACACAACTACACACTCCAAATATGCTTAAACAAGAGCCAAATCAACTATATCAAGGGAGTCAAGATCAAAATCAAGAACAAATTTGGCGAGATCAAATTGCGGCACTTTCCAAAATAGTTGAGGCATTGCGCCAAGGGAAATCTCCACCACCATTACCGACATCATTCCTTGGTTTAGGGCTTCCCCCTTTTCCTAGCATCAATCACTCCATCCAAATCAATCCACCTAAAACCATCATGACAAATCCTTCGAATATACCATCGACATCACACCAACAGATGGTATCTAATCAAGTAACAACATTGATCCCAAATTGAAATACAATCTCCCAAGGACCTATCACCTCGGTCATTCCAACCATCACCATCGCTTTAATCATTCCAACCACCACTATCACGCCCATCACATCTCAAACCCTCACAACCACTCCAAGCGTATCACTCATCACTACATCTAACACAATTCCAAATCCACCACCACTACCACCAAAACCAAACGTAGCAAGACAATATGACATTGTACTAAAAGCTCACCAAGCCTACCAAAAGGCTATCAAACAATATCTAGCAACATAATGGGCAAGACAAGCTCAACAAGTGCAACAAGCTTCTCAAGCTACTCAACAAACACAAGCACAAACAAAAAAAATGACAACTGTTGAGAACAAGGATCAAGATCAATCCATCACTAAGCACCTTGAAGTTATGTCTACTTCATCCAATGATCAAATCAACATATGTCAAGAGTCACTTTTGAATCACAATCAATATCCACCAATACTCGATAATGAGCCAATTCAAGAAATATCAACATCACTTGACTCTATGGTCGAAGACATTCACAATCTCTCTACCACAATTGTCAAAAACAATGATCAAAACCTCTCCATCGAGGAGCACATTGAGGATGTATCTACACAATTCGATGATCAACTCACCATACATCGAGAGCCACTTTTTAGTGATCTCTTTCAAGGAGTGTTAGGATTATTTGATCCAATTGACATAATGCACGATCAGTTCACCTATGATCATGTTGAAAATGTCTCTACATCGCCTTATGAGTTAGAGGACATATCTCAAGAAGTTATTCCAAAGCCAGATCAAAATATTTCACTAAGGTCTAGCAATGGTCATTTTCAAAACACGTTGATCCCCTTTGACCTCATGGTTACAGATGCTGAAGGAACCTTGAACTTGACCATGCCTAATGTCGACATCCAAAATTCCTTTGTAAGAAATCCATCCTTTGAAACTAACCCATTTCAAGAGCTTGATCCAAAGCATGTTGAAAGCAACTCTGAAATCGTTCAAGATCAAGAATTGGTATCCCCAAGATACTACAATAAGCTAATGGACACTCTCCTATCTATGCAAAATGATCATATCCATGTAGCACATACTCCTCCATCTACCCATGAGATGCTTTCTATGGATGGACACGTAGATGATCTTGATCTAGAACAAGATTTTGTTACTCAAAAAGAGCAGATTCTTAACTCCTACAATCAAACAGAGTTGTCAACATCAGGATCAGATATATCCCAAACTAAAACTGAGGACATCATGAATAAAGATATCCAACATTATCCGCTCAAGGAGACAAGTCAGATAAAACAGGATATTCTAGAATTAGCATAGCAACAAATGGAAATAACGTCATCTGTAATAACCATTTATCAGAGAATACACTCTAAACAGGAGCTCTTAGAACAGGAAGAATCAAAGCATGAAGTTATTACTTCTACTATACTGGGGGCAACTATGTCTCAAACAAACGTCAACATAGGGAGCATGAAGAGTCCTTATGATGAAACTAGTGCCAATACTACAACCAGCCACGCCATGTATCTTCATCCACCCATCACCCCATCCATGAATTGGGACCAACTTTGAAAAAAAGATTTGAATCAAAGTACGAAGAATGTTATCAAAGCAAAAGAAGCTAAGAAGCATCATGGACAAATTAAATACAAATGGATACCAAAGAATACAAAGAAAGATCATCCATGTTCTACTCCATCAGTCAAAGAAACTATGGGGCAAAATAAAAGAGGAGAAAGTATCCATCAAAGATGTTCACAAAAGCAAAAGCAGGCTTTTCAAGCGACGTACAAAGTTTATCAAGCGGTTGGTCCTAATTCCACACACACTTTTGTATCCACCCATCATTGCTCATCTTCCCAAGTTTGGAGAGTCAAAGGTTCCAAACTGTCAACTAATCCATCTCTTATCCCTAAACATACTCCATCCACGCCTCCACGCATAATATCAGATTCTCACATTGACCATGTATTGGCAACGACCCTTCATCATAAGGATTCAGAAGGAACTCTATTGCGATGTGTGCAAAGAGATAGAGTTAACCCTGGTATCAATGAAGCAGATCAAGAATCCCAAAAGCTACATTCAAGTGCACGTATCTTAGCAAAGCAACTTCTTCAAGCAGGATATCGATGGAACATCATGACAGGGGTATCTACGTCAACACCACCAGGTGGTTCAACATGAATCTTTCAGAAAATTACAAAAAAATCAAAAAATATGAAAATCCAAAAAAATCAGAAAAAGGATTGAAAACAGTAAAGATAAAAAAATCGTCCTCTAGTGAAAACCACTTCGGTGGCGCTTTGGGCAAAGACCATGATGAAAACCTAGCAAATAGGCATCATGTGTGGAATCGAGCATCTACGTGCGCCAATTCAGGTGAAAGCATCTCGTCCAATCTATAATTAATCGAGCATTCCATCCATCTTATCCATAATAAATCCATGCATCCATGAACCATTTATCCAGTCCATTTTCATCTATCTGCATCCATCATCCAAGTTATCTTGATCTTGATGAAAGTTTTGGTGCACACTTTTGCACTTGCTTACGGTAAAACATCTTGACATGAGTCATTTTCATGGATCTTATCCTATGCAACATTATCTGAGCCATGAAGCATTATCCAATGAGCATTCTTTATCTGAACACCTTATCTTATCGCAAGATAATCCTTGGCACCCTTTGTGTGCTTACCATATCCATCCATCCATAAACCTATCCAAGCATCCACTCATGACATTCCATACATTGCTAGACATTGGGGGCAGTATTTGCATCTTGCTTTGAGAATAAATCCTGATCTATATCCTCCAACTTATGGCGATCCAAACATTGGCAAACATGGAATCAAATTGGTCAAAGCATTTGTGATCTAGAATCCAAATCACTAGCCCATGGCATATTTTGACGAGAAGAAGTTCCTTATCAACCGTCATCTTTCATCAAACATCAATCCAAGCAATCAATATCAGTTGCATCTAATGCACCCTTCAAACATCATGTTGAATCATTTGAAAAACTTTTGTTCCAAACCAAGCTTCATTAATCACAATCAATCTAATCCAATCAAAAAATCATCATCTCAGGATATCATTCCCAATCATTGTGTTGCTTAACACTAGCCTTGCATTGTTGTGCATCCTCAACAATGTTATCATCATCAATCATCATCAATCAAATCCCTACATTGTTGTGCATCCTCAATAATGTTATCATCACCAATCCCATCAACATCTCAATCCTTGTGTTGCTTAACACTATCCTTGCATTTTTGTGTATCCTCAACAATGTTATCATCATCAATCCATCGATTCGATCAATCAACCTTAGCTTGGTTTTCAACAAAATCCCAAATAGATCACTGATATCATCAAACACATCCATATCCAAATCATCAAAATCATACGAAAATCCAAAAAACATCAAAAAATTAGAAAATCAAAAAACATTCAAAACATATCAAAATCCAAAAACAAGTCGAAAACAGAAAACATCAAAAACATTGGAATCCGAACTACATCGTCTCTGAGCTTAAACATAGGCAAGGCTAATCTCTGATCGCCCTCGAGACACAAAAATCCAAAAACATCCAAAATCACATCAAAATCCAAAAACATTCGAAAGACACAAAATCCAAAAACATTTGAAAAGCATCAAAATCCAAAAACATTCAAAAATCACAAAATCCAAAAACATTCAAAAAATCAAAAATCAAAACATTGGTAAAAACATCAAAATCCAAAAAATAGCCTCAAAACATTTCAAAACATCAAAAACATCCAAATATTTGAAAAAATCCATCCATCCCATCTCGCTTGCACTCGCAATAATTAATCATCCATAATAAACGTATCGTCACCTTCATCCTTTGGCAACACAAATAGAAACAATCATAGCAGTTAGCAAAAGCAAGCTTCAATCGTAAAATCAAAATCAAAGCAACAAATCTTAAAAAAAAAATCAAACTCTTGATCATTTTCAAACATGTCAGTCAACTTTATATCAAAAGCCTAACAATCAACTTATCAACCCATCATCATCCTATACAATGCATGTCCTAGGATATATCGTTCCGACAATGGGCATCATTTTAGATATCACCTTGGATTCTTATCCTATCAAAACAAATCCCTTTGGCTAAAGGTATGAAGAACATTGCCGTGTTTGCGTACTTGATCTTTTCTTTTGATTTATCTTATTGCGCTCATTCCAAGGACCTCTCCATGATATCCAAACAGAGGATTTAGAGAAATAGGAATGGGGCAATGATCATTATCTTTTGTCTGTTGTGCTTGTTGGACGTTCTTGTAATATAACCTTGGTGAATACTTGCTTTGTTAGGTATGAATGGAAGAGGTCTAGGGCAACTTGTTGACTATTACAGGGATAGGTTTACCTTTCCGTGTTTTGGTCTGAGGTGTCTGAAACTTCAAAGGTACATCCTAGCAAGGTTTTTGTATGTCAGGTGTGAACAAGAATACTCCTATCTGATTGTCGAGTCAAAGTCCATCACACTAAGTACCACGCCATCCTGGTTGTCTATATCTGGATGCATCGTACCACGTGTGTTATCAAACATAAGATAATTGGCCCTTTGAAAATCCCAACTCCTCGGCAAGTAATCATCATCATCATCATCATCATCTCATGTCTTGTTGGAATCTCTTATTTTCTTCTATCTCTTGCTTTTCGCGCTAACATGGTACCATGAGAGTTAATAATAAATCATCATTAATGCATCCATCTTGCATCCAAAAACCATACTGCATAATGAATATCATATCATATAGAAAGAATTAATCATACCACATGCATTCATCCCCATCATTGCATAATATAGATTGGTTATTCTAAACATCTCATAAACCATACATTTATCATCTATTTGCATAATCATAAAAGCATCATCATATCAAATCATGTGCATCCATACCATCCATGCATCATCATATCACCCAAACATCATAATCATCTTATTTATATGATCAATAATGTAACTATCATGTTACAAATCAGGATCAAGTGTGTGTAATATATCAAAATAGGCATGAGACTACCCATGATTGATGACTGTCTACATCATCAAATCTGTCTACATCAAATATTTGAGTTGAGCTGATCTTGAACCTCTTTTTCGAGAGATTGACCCCCAAATAAAACCTCTTCGCCCAATCTCTCGAGGGGGCAGTATACTAGCATAATTCTTTTCGTTGGGGCAATAGTGAGAGATCCAAAAAAATTAGAGAAATTTCGACTTTTGATCATGGCAAGATTATTCTTTGAACCAACGCAACAAGTGCATTGCTTCAAAGAGGGGCAAAATGTAGACATCGAAAATATACAGATTGATACCGCACACTCGATCCTGATCTACTAACATCACTTCATCCTGAATTAGCCCTCTATCTAACCATTTAATCAAATAGCCTTAGTTGATTAAAGTCTTCATAATTCTCCCTTTAATTAAATAAATCCCTCAATTTAATTCAATCATCATCTTTGTGTAATTAGTTAGGTCATTTCATCTTCCTATCTTTATTTAATTAAATAATCCATATTATTTGATTGAAATCTCAAAATTCATCTAATTAAATTAAATAAATCAAACATTTATCTAATTTAATCTAACATCACCCCTTTTGGTTAAATAAATCAAAAATATTTATTTAACTAAGTCTAAATCATTCTTTTCTCATTTTGAGTTATTTAAATCCTAAAATCTAAGTCAAAATGGTCAAATCGACTAACATCATTTAAATTAATCAAATCATGATCAATGATAATCTTAATCCATCAAATCCTCTAGATTTTGCAACTTGTACATGAAAATCAATTTAATTGATTTATAAATCATCTATTTTCATTCAAAAAGGCATCAAAGATGGAATATTCCTCAAATTTGAAATCTCCCCAAAAGGACTTGTCCATCCAACAAAGCATTTAAAGCTCTTACATTGTCTCTTACATGTCTCCCACTTGGCATTTAACTCATCTTTCATCCCCCTAAACATGTCATCTCATCAAATTCAAATTTCAAACTTGCACATGGATCAAAACTTGCTCAACCTTCATCCTCTCACATGTTGACAAGTGGCATCATATCATTGGTTGAATCTTTGTCCCACATTGATCAAATTTGGACATCTCTTCAACTTATCAATCTATAAATAAAGAGCTTATATCCTTATTTCATCATCCACATTCCAAGCAAAGTTACCATGCTAAAATACTTAGCAATTCTCATCCATCATTTGAGTTCTTAGTTAGGCTTTTTTGCAGATTTGGCTTGGAGCTCTCACATTCATCATCAAAGTGGATCAACATTCCTCAACAATCATCAACTTGCATCTTAGGGATTGGGAAAGGGCCAATTTTCACATCAAATTGGCACCAATTCCCCCATGGGATTAAGAGTTTGCTTGCTTAATTAGGATTCAATCTTGTTTTTGTGATTTATTTTGTGCTCTTCATTATTTTCTTCCTAATTTGAGCTATGTTAATGAATCTCATGGGGAATCCTTGTTTGTACTTGCAAAATCTAACTTAAGGTGTTTATTGTCTTTGTTTTGTAAGTACCTAGATTGAGGGTTCACAGTTAGGAAATAAAGCATCAATACCCAATTTATTTAATCCATTTTTTATGTAACCCCATGAGACAAAAACATGCATACAAGCTTACAAAATAATCATAATACATAGATCAAATAGACAAGCCACACTATGAATCAATATTTACCGTAGGAAAAGCCTCAAGAGGGAAAAATAAATTCTCAAAAACATCCATAATGTATCTTATTATTGAGTAATAAAAGATGAATTTGTTGCACAAGTTACTACCATTGCACCAAAATATTGACTTGTTAATTCCTGATACATCCACTGAATTTATACAAGATCCAAGATCCATAGGAGGTAGTTAAACCATATCACAAAGCCTGAATGTCATGTTGGCCCACACTGAGGAGACCAAGGGTGACACCTTGCAACAATCCCCCCAGTGCAAGCAAGGGGTTCGAACCTGTGACCTTGACTCTAATACCAATTGTTACATAGGTGGTTGTTGTTGCACCAAAAGATCAACCTATTAATGCTTGATACAACCACTAGATTTATACAAGATCCAAGATCCATAGGGGGTAGTTAAACCATGTCATGAAGCCTGAGTGTTGAATTGTCCCACACCGAGGAGATCAAGGGTGACACCTTGCAACAAAATGCACTTAAAAAGTTTCAATGAATAATTTTGAAACCTTAAGTCTTTCCAATGCATAATCATCTTGAACACAAGGAAATAGGGTTCCACCTTTTGGGAGATGAAACTAGAGGACCTCCTATTTCACTCTAGTTCATTAAAGGAAACCAATATCCCTCAACCAATTGACTTGATTGAGGAATGTAATAGGGTTAGGAAGGTTTCCTTAGGTGTGATTAAAGAGGGGTTCACCACTAATAAATGCTTAGAAATAAAGAAATAAAAGAAATATGCAAATCTAGCTATATATAACCTAGGAAACAAAACTTAAATTCAAAATAATAAACTATTGATAAACAAAGAAGTAACTAAAAGACTAGAGATGCTTGAAACAAGGTCTACAATCCCAAAATGATGAATTTTGATGTGAATTGGGACTCATACACCATATTGTGTGATTTAGTCCTAGTTTAGGGTTCCAAGTTGAATCTAGAATCTATAATTGGTAAACTAGGATCTATAAGAAATGAGTAAAAAGTGGTATACTCAAACTTGTACACCCAAGGTGGTGATTTAGTCCCACTATTAGGGTTTGGTTGGAACTCTAGTATCCTCTAATGATCTTCTGTAACTTCTCTCCTATCTAATCTCTAAGTTTGAAACTTTGAATTTTAGCTTGTAGGTGACTTTCCATGAAGATGACAACTTATTGAAAACTTTGGAAACTTTCTTCAATCTTGTAACTTTGTCTTCAAAGGATCTTCAAGTATCAAAACACCTAGATCTGTAATCACACATGTAGAGGGAGAAATTTGTTAGTGGAATGAGGGTTTTCCTTGGTTAAACCCCATTTTGGTAATCAAACTTTAATGAGAAATGAAGCATGAATGAAATGAAACATGAAACATATGATGAAACATTATAACCTTGTTTGAAACCTTGTAGATCTGCAAAGAAGAATGAAGTGGCCTTAATAGATGTAGATCTTGATCACGATTCTTGATGAAAGGTAATGCCTTTGAATTCTTGAATTGATCTTGAACAATACATCACAACATTAGCTCAAAACCACATGCATGATGCATCAAGCCTTTGGTATGATAATGGATCTTGATTGTTGCAATAATCTTCTACAAATCTACCCTTGAATGCCTTAGAAATGCTCTTGAATTATTTTATGAAAGTACTCTTGATTGCTTATGAAAATCTAGCTTGTTAGATGTTGAAATGATGAAAGTCTCTCGCTCTGAACCCCTCTCCCTCTCTCAGGTCTCTCTCTCACTCACTCACTCCCTCTATCTCTCTCCCCTATATCCTTAACCCTAAACCCTAAACCCTAAACCCTTAAACCCTAAACCCTTATAACCCTCTACCCTTTAATATCAACCCTATACCCTCTACCCTTAACCCTAAACCCTAAACCCTTAAAATATCTACCCTAAACCCTTAACCCTTAAACCATCTACCCTCTACCATTAACCCTCTCTTCCTTTATCTCTCTCCCACTCCCTCCCTCTCTCTATCTCTAAGGTATCCCTCTCTCTCTCTCACTCACTCCCTCTATCTCTCTCAGTCACTCCTATATCTCTCCCTCTACCCTAAACCCTTAACCCTTAAACCTTAAAGCCTTAAACCTTAAACTCTAAACCATTAATCCCTCAACCCTATATCGTCAACCTTCTGCCCTCAACCCTCCCTCTCTCTCTCTCCCCATCTTCCCCTCTTACCCTTTCCCTTCCCCCTCCTAATTCTCTCTCTCTCTCTCCCCCATTTCTATCTCTCTCTCCCCATTTCCCTCTCTCTATGTCTCTCCCTTTCCCTCTTTCTCCCTCCCCTTCAATGTCTATGTCTCCCTCTCCCTCTCTCTCTCTCTCTCTCTCTCTCTCTCTCTCTCTCTCTCTCTCTCTCTCTCTCTCTTTCCCATCCTCCATCTCCTAATTAATATTAGGTCTATGTGTGCACAAATAGGATATCCGATTTGTAGCACTAAAATCCTATCATTACAATACATTTAAAAATGTTTCTCAAATCAAATATCATATTTTATCTGATATTAGATTTGTGGGCCATAGAAACACCCCATGTGGGTTGTTTTGGGCATCCCAATGGACCCTACATTCTATTTGTAGGATTTGTAGG
This sequence comes from Sequoia sempervirens, assembly GCA_007258455.2. Taxonomy (NCBI): domain Eukaryota; kingdom Viridiplantae; phylum Streptophyta; class Pinopsida; order Cupressales; family Cupressaceae; genus Sequoia; species Sequoia sempervirens. Next base: position 688,746,948 of record VDFB02271358.1, read on the forward strand.
TGACAAACGCGTGATTTTTGTAGTTTTGATCATGAAGTAATATTGGATACTCTTAAGAAAAGAGATGAACCTTCAGGAACACTTGAATAGCATATTCAAGAATGGAAGGTACACTGCTTAGGTTCATTATGCTTAAGTTCATTAGTGTTCTTTATTTAATAATGATATTTTGTATACTATTGCAATGTAGGTGTCTTTAATAGTGATATTTTATATGTACTTTTGTGATATTCCTGGAACGATTGATTATGAACCTACTACAACAATAGCGAACTATGATCATTTTGAAGAGGCATGTGCCAAATTATAATAATATAGATTGGTTACTGTAAGTGTCTTTTATAGTTTGCATTACCATCTCATCATCAATTAGGTCATTTAGAATAATATAGATTGGTTATTCTAAGCATCTTTTATAGTTTCCATTACCAATTCATTATCATTCAGGTTGGTTAGATTTATATAGATTTGTTAGTCTAAGCATCTTTTCTATTGTGACACTATAGATTTATCATTTGACAACTTTTGTGATATTTTTGGCATGATTGATCATGGACATGTTGCAACAATATCCAACTTTGATCCTTTCAGAGAGGTATGCGACATATTACAATAATATAGATTGGTTATTGTAAGAATCTTTTATTGTTTGCATTACCATCTCATAATCAATTAGGTCATTTAGAATAATATAGATTGGTTATTCTAAGCATATTTTATATTTTGCATTATGAATTCATCATCATTCAGGTTGTTTAGATTAATATAGATTTGTTAGTCTAAACATATTTTTTATTGTCACAATATAGATTTCTCATTTGATAACTTTTGTGATATTTTGGCATGATTGATCATGGACCTACTACAACAATAGCTAACTTTGATCCTTTCAGAGAGGTATGTGACAAATTACAGTAATATAGTTTGGTTATTCTAATCGTCTTTTATAGTTTGCATTACCATCCCAACATCAATTAGGTCATTTAGAATAATATAGATTGGTTATTCTAAGCATCTTTTATAGTTTGCATTACCAATTCATCATCATTCAGGTTGTTCAGATTAATATATATTTGTTAGTCTATGCATCTTTTCTATTGTGACAATATAGATTTCTCATTTGACAACTTTTGCGATATTCCTGGCACAATTGATCATGGACCTACTGCAATAATATCCAGCTTTGATCCTTTTAGAGAGGTATGCGACATATTAAAATAATATAGATTTGTTATTCTAAGTGTCTTTTATTCTAAGCATCTTTTCTATTGTATGTAGTTTAACTACTACCTTGATGGTTTTTACAGGTGCTTGTCATTCTAGAACGTCAACATGCTACTCTTGTGGAAGACTATCCCCTGAATGCCTCCAATAGGAAAATTTTGTAAACTTTGAATTTTCAAATGTGAAACAATGTAAAAAGGTCATAGCTATGTCTGTGCATAATCTATATCTAGTGATTTTTTTTTGAAATATGGGTCAAATGTCTGGCATTGTATAAAGGGTATGTTTAAAATGTAAAGGGGTCTGTATTTTGGAAACTCATAGGTTGAAATAGTCATACAATTGTATACTTTGTTACTATTATTGGGACAATTTTGTAAGAGATTTTGTACTTAATCGACCTACAACCAAAGGTTTTATTCTTGGTTCTTTCTTGCTGGTATACTCATTTGAACCAGGTTTTGTAATATCTCTTATTTATATATAATAAATTACAGTGGCTTGCCACTTTTTCCAAAAAAAAATGTAAAAAGGCCATTTCCAATGTAATTGATTCTTTAATTAGCAAAGTGGAAACAAGGTATTTGGGTGTGCATAATGTTCAAGTTGATTGGGAAAGAGTTTTTTGATGCAAGAGCTAGGTGGCTTTAAACAACACAATTACAATGCAAGATGATTCAAACTCCAATTTGATCCTCAAACCAAAACTTGGGTGCAACTTCACTAAAACAGTTACTCTTCCTAGTAGGTCTGCAGACCTCTTTTTCTCACTTTTTACACCAAGGAATAGCTCAATCAACCAACCCTTGACACTTTCAAAACTTTAGTAGGTTCCTTTGAAACAAAGGCTTCAAACTAGCACTCTTTTGCTATCCAAGACCCCAAAATAGGCCCATTTTACAAAGAAATTCATATTTAAACACTTCCCAAACCTAAAATTTCAATGGGTTAGCATTAAATATCTTACCCAACTACCAAAACCACAAATATTTTGGTGAGATACGCTTTCTAAAGTTCTATTTAAACAAACCCTCATTTTTAGCAACTTTCATGAGGTTTTTAAGGAAATCAATGTTTCCGACCTTGCCACACTCTATAAAATCATCAAACACATCTATTAGGACTTGCAAAATCTTGATCCAGCCTTAAATCTTGCTACTCCCATGTTTCACTGACATTAGCATGTTGTGACCACCATTTTTCACCTAATTTCACTCATTTTTGCCATGCATGGCAACTCACCAACTCAACTACAAACATTTTAAACTCTTTAAACCCACATAGTCACCTTATACAGTCCTAATAACATATACCATGGCCATACCATTGAGCCTCATACCATACAATAGATGGTATGGCCTTTTAGCACTTTGGACTCTTAAGGGAAATCACCAGTCCAATGTAGCTCATAATGATTTGGAATATTTGGGTGCAAAATAGAACCATCCCTGGCATAAATGTAACCATACAGATGTGTTGGAAAAATCCATGTTTGGTTGTATGAGTTGTAGGATGAAAGTTGCACCACTTTGCAACTTTACATTGCTTGCATTTGACAACTTTTCCCTCAACTAAAAACTCTTCACCATGTGAAAACGCCTCCAAGATAGAAAAAATCAAGAGAGATTATTGTAGAGGGTCCCAACATGATCCCATAGCCTCAAATGAAGAGTCTGTAAGGATCACGATTTCTGAGAAATGGCCCTTCAAAGATTGCCGCCTTTTAGCACTTTGAACTCTTAAGGGAAATTGTTGGTCCAATGTAGCTTGGAGTGATTCAGCGTATTTTGGTGGAAAAGAGGACCATCCCTAGCGTAAAAATAACCATCCGGATGTGTTGGAATAGTATGTTTGGTCGTACGAGTTGCAGAATGAAAGTTGCACCACTTTGCAACTTTACACTGTTTGCATTTGACAACTTTTCCCTCAACTAAAAAACTTATCACCACAGGAAAATGCCTTTGAGATAGAAAAAATTGAGAGAGGTTATTTTAGAGGGTCCCAACATGATCCCATAGCCTTAGACAGAGAGTCTATAAGCATCACATTTTTTGAGAAATAGCCCCTCAAAGATTGCTGCCTTTTAGCACTTTGGACTCTTAAGGGAAATCACAAGTCCAATGTAGCTCAGAGTAATTCAAAATATTTGCGTGAAAAAGAAGACCACCCCTAGCATAAAATTACCCATCCAAACATTTTGGAATAGTCTGTTTGGTCGTACAAATTGCATAATGAAAGTTGCACCACTTTGCAACTTTACACTACTTGCATTTGACAACTTTTCCCTCAACTAAAAAATTGTCACAATAGGAAAATACCTCTGAGATAGAAAAAAGCGAGAGAGGTTATTGTAGAGGGGCCCAACATGATCTCATAGCCTTAGAATTTTTTTTGTAGGAATCATGGTTTTTGAGTAATAGTTCGTCAAAGATTGCTTCCCTTTTGCACTTTGGACTCTTAAGGGATTTTGTCGGTTGAACATAGCTCAGACTACTTCGGCCTGTTTGGGTGTGAAAGGAGACCATACCTAACCTAAACGTACCCATCTGATTGTGTTGGAACAATTAGTTTGGTCGTATGAGTTGTAAAACAAGATTTATTTATGCCCTTACAAGTTGTTTTCAGCCTCCAACCGAACTCCAACGCTGATTTCCGTGCGAAAAAAAGCCATGAGACCATAGCTTGTTGCTTACTGTTATGCTTTGATTATTATTTTCCAACCATCCATAGATTGTTCAAAATCACTTGTTTTAGACTTTTAGCCATAGCAGCAAGGCAGTCAACTATTTGATAAAACACTTTGGCAGGCATGTATGAAAAATGTGGTAGCATAGACAAACTTTTGAAAAAATGCCTCAAAGAAATGAGGTCTCATGGTGATGGAATTCCATGAGAATCAAAATTTCTTTTGATTGTCATGGAATTCCATCACCAGGAGACCTCATTTCTTTGAGGTATTTTTCAAATAGTTCATTGCCTTGTCTATGCTATTGCTTACTATTATGGTTTTGATAGAATTTTTGTAAGCATCAATAGCTTGTTTGAAAGCACCTATTTTAGACTTTTAGCCATAGCAGCAAGGCAGTGAATTGTTTGAGAAAATACTTTGGTAGAAATGTATGAAAAATTTGGTAGCATAGACAAGGCAGTGAACTATTTGAAAAAATGCCTCAAATAAATGTGGTCTCATGGTGATGGAATACCATGACATGCACATTGAGACCACATTTCTTTGAGGAATTTTTTTGAATAGTTCACTGCCTTGTCTATCATATTGCTTATTATTATGATTTGATATATATTTTTTGATCCAAGGACAGGGGTGGAAAAGGTCACAACAACTCAAACTAACAAATTTCAAACTTTGATGAAGGCTCCAAATCTAACAATGGCGTTTTGCACCATTTCAACTAATCACCAACTAGGGCACCTATACCTAGTTTTCATTCAATTCCATTGTATATGATGGACTAAAGACATGACAAAAAAAAATTGAGCACTCTTTAATACATTTTTAATCATATCAAAAAGGTTCATGATGTTGCTTTGGAATAAATTGTTCTAATCTGACCCACAACGCTATAATTAGGCCTAAATAGGCCACTTTTACAAAAGAGGTGTTCTCAAATTAACTCACAGATTCCAAATAACTTCATGAATAGATTCCTTGGGTGGAAAAACATAGGAATCCACCATTTATTTGACAAAATATTATGAAAAAGTTGTTGATACACGCTATTCTCTTGATTTCCTAGCTTAACACATGAGAAAATCAAGCTAGGGCTTGATAAAAAATTCATGAAACGTACTTTCTCATCCATGCAACCAAAAAAATATGATAAAGCACCCCATAAAGCATAATTCCACTAGTTTTCACAAAATTCCAACAATAGACTGATGAGATTTTACATTTTTACTTATCTCAACCCTTGAAAATGAGGGTTTTAGACCACCTGATAGAAAAATACTTAGAACTAATTCAATTTCTAATGAAATGAATCAAAATAATAATTAAATTAAAGATAAGACATATATCTAACTAATCCCCATGATTTTCTAGCATAAAGCTTCCGTACAAAACCATACTGAGCTTGACAAGTTCTGAAAACACATAAATTTTGTAGAAAAATAAAGAAAACTTCTATTATTCACTTCAAAATCATTCAATCTTCATGGCTCAAATTACTTAGAGGATTTTCAACATATTTCCCACCATATTACATCAGTTACAAGTAAGAATTCGAGTGGGAGAGCATCAATCCTCCTCTAACATGCAAAGTTGAGAAGTTGTACAAAGCAACTTCAACACTATTTTTAGCATATTTTCAAAAAGCTAACCCCATAAGGCCTTTATTAAAATATTTTTGGTCTAATAGACCTTATTAACAACACACAATAAAACTAAAACTCAAAAGTTGACTCACTAATGGTGCAGGTGAACCTTCTTATTTCAATAAATTTTCTCTAGTTGCTACATGTAGAGTTGGGTTTTGGTGATGGAGTCTGAGTTGTTTAGGTGTTTTGTGTCTAAATAAGGTTAGTGAGCTCCATTTTTGATGTAATTAGAAACTTTGGGGTCTTTTGAGACCATATTGTAAAAGTTGTAAATCTTGTTGGAAAAGTTAAGTTTGATAAAAGGTTGTCAAGATAGGTCAAATGCCATTTTTTTCAGTGTGTGGTTCTGTTTTTGGATTCAATAAGGTCTAAGTCAACCATATATAATGTTTTAGGAGTCGAGGAGGGTTAAATTGGAAAATAATGCAAAATGACCAAAAATGTTGTCAATAAAATATGTAAAAAGTGCAATTTTGTACTCCAACGGGTATAAGGAGTTTGAAAATTGGTTGTAGTCAGTTGTGGGATGGTAGTTAGTGTCTTTCATGTTTAAAAATGCCTCTTATGTTTGATTTTGAGGTTGGAGAAGCCAATTTTGAAAGAGAATCAATAAAATCTTGCTATCTCCATGCAAATTTATGTGTTTTTCTAGAATTCTTGAAGTTTCTTGGTACTATATAGTTCTGTATAGTGTGGTTGTGTTTTATTTTTAATGCAAACTAGTGGGCAGAAAAGTTAACTTCTTCAAAAACTTGGTTTGAAGTAATTTCATTCATTTTTGTGCAATTAAGAGACATTTTATTGGAGGTTGATCTATGAGCCCTATTCCAAGGGTTTAAATGCATTTAAAATGGAGTTTTAAGCCTTCCACCCACTGTATGATGTTGTAACTCAATGGATAGGATTATTTAGGATAGATAAACATGTTTTCATTGTTTCTTGTGCAGGGGAGGTTAGGATTATGATTTTGGGGATGGCCTAGATGGCATTTGGGGTGTTTTTGCATGAAAAAGTGATGTTAGAGAGGGTAAAAGTTGGAATTGTTTGAGGAAAGTCACTTATTCTTGTTATTTTAAGCTTGTGCAATATTATTCAAGGGTGTTGGAGTTGGTGGTAAAGTCTGGGGAAGTCTGCAAGTAGGTTTTTCAATAAACCCTTGCCAAATTTGAGCAATTTGAGGGTTTTGTGGAATAGGGTCTTGGAGGGAGAGTTCTAGAGGATAAATGGTAAAATTTGAGGTTTTTTCATCTGTTGAGTAATACCCCAATAAGTTTTAGGGTCTATGAAGTGTTCCAAGGGTGGTTGCTTTGGAAATTTGGCCTATTTGGCTAGGTTTCCAGAAATGTAGTTTGCATGATTTGTGAAAGTTGTTCCAAAGGATTCCTATGTGAGTTGGAAGTATATTGAAGGGGACTAAAATGGGTGTCTAGAATGATGATTAGTTGTAGGAGTTGTTAAAGATATCTAAGAGTTAAGTTGAGAAAATTGGAGTTGCTAACCTACAAGCTTGTCTAGGTGAAAGATTGGAAAATAAGTCTATATTGAGTTTGTAAAAAGGAAGGTGGTTAGGAATCCCTAGTATTGTGAAAGTGAGTGGTTTTCCATCCTTGGTTGCATCAACTAACCATCAACTATTCCTTTGTTTTCAAGGTGCTCCTACACCATTTTCCAAGCATCCATATAGCTTGTTTGAAAACACCTATTTTAGGTTTTTAACCATAGCAGCAAGGTAGTGAAATTTTTTATAAAATTTTTTGGTAGACATATGAAAAATGTGGTAGCATATACAAGGAAGTGAACTATTTGAAAATATGCCTAAAAAAAATGCGGTCTCATGGTGATGGAATGCCATGACAATCTATAGCAATTTTCTTGTCATGGCATTCCATCACCATGAGACCACATTTCTTTGAGGCATATTTTTTAAATAGTTCATTGCCTTATCTGTGCTATTGCTTACTATTATTCTTTGATAAATTCTTTCCAAGAATCCATAGCTTGTTCGAAAGCATTTGTTTTAGGCTTTTAGCCATAGCAGCAAGGCAATGAAATGTTTGATAGAATGCTTTGATAAACATGTATGAAAAATGTGGTAGCATAGACAAGACAATGAGCTATTTGAAAAAATGCCTCAATGAAATGAGGTCTCATGGTGATGGAATGCCATGACAATCAACAAGGCAGTCAACTATTTGAAAAAATGCCTCAAAGAAATGAGGTCTCATGGTGATGGAATCACTTGAGAATCAAAATTGTTTTTGATTGCCATAGCATTCCATCACCATGAGACCTGAGCATTTCTTTGAGGAATTTTTTCAAACAGTTCATTTCCTTGTCTATGCTATTGCTTACTATTATGCTTTGATATATTTTTTCCAAGCATCCATAGCTTGTTTGAAAGAACTTGTTTTAGGATTTTAGCCATAGCAACAAGCCAGTGAACTATTTGATAAAAATATTTGATAGAAATGTATGAAAAATGTGGTAGCATAGACAAGGCAGTGAACTATTTGAAAAAATACCTCAAATAAATGTGGTCTCATAGAATTCCATGACAAGCAAATGTTATTAACAACTGCTCCTAGTTATTAGTTATGCAATGTGAAGTAATTGCATAACTGCTTAGGTTCACTTTGTAAAAACTATATTGGAATTGAAATTTTTCCATCTATCAACATCTAGTTGTTAGTTATGCAATGTGAAGTAATGCTTTGAGTTTGAAAGATGTGCAATGCAATGTAATCAACAATATGAATATAAACTACATAATATAACCATTATTTTTATACTATTACACATTGATATTTAACCATTGCTCAAGATTAAATTTTCAAGAGTTTAATCATCCACATGAGGAACAAATTATTTTGACTGTCAACTTCTATATATCAAATTATCCAATAATCAAGTGTATGTCCATATACAAAAATGACATCAACTCCAACTCAAACAAAATTTTACAAAATGTGGCATATGCCATCTTGATATCTATTCATAATTTACATTCCAAAATGTCTATCTCATCCTAAACTACTGATGGATCATCAAAATGGAGCCTCTTTGAAGCACTCTTTGGCTCTAAAGGTAGTTGTAGAAGAAAAATTCAAACCACAATTGAGATTAGTTATACTATATAATTTAAAATTGAATAATTAACATAAAAATCAATATACATTGAATTATATTGAACTCTAAAATTGAAATCTTGATTACCTCAAATATACATCTCTTCAAAGGTTCATGAGTCCTAGAATATGCCCCTCTCAAAAACCAGTCAAACCAGCTTTTGAAATGTCAATCTATATATGTGAACAAAAACATAAAATTGATACAAGCTGGCATACAATTGTTGGTAATAGGAACATATTTACCAAGCACAAAATAAAATAAACACATACCTCTTTAGGAATCTCTTTTTCTTTATCTCCTTGAGGTGTTTCAACACCTACTCCTTGAGGTGTTCCAATACCTACTCCTTCAAGTGTTGTGACACTTTTCAACAAGGATTTATAGCTCATAAGAACCTATAGATAAAAATGACAAGTACATATGAAACTACCAATCTATGTTGATGTATGTATAATCAATATAAGATCTTAAAAATCTCAGTTCAATTGAATTTGAGTTCAATTACCTTTCCCTTATATAATATTGCACCTCCATAGTATGGACAACGCTGCACCTCGCTCACACTAGGTGTCTCCTACAAGAGGAAAATAAGATAAACATATAAGTTAATATGTATTTTCATTAATGAACATTCAAATGACAAGCAATTATATAATAAAAATGCAAATGAGTGAGTCCAAAAATATATATTGTGTGCATGTTGAAGCCAAATGAAATGGCCCTAAGGGTGCCATCAGTCACCTGTGTAAGCTCCTCCTTAGACATTAACTGTTAAATAGACCATGTAAATAAATATTAGTACTTGATACTATCTCTTATTAATATTCATTTAAAAACAAATGCAAGTTATGAATTTACAACTTAAATCTTACCTGTGTAACTATTTCGATGTCCCCCTCTCTAGCAAGAGAGGACTCTGTAGGGTACACTTCACTCGCTTGCATCTAATATCCTATAATGTCCACATCATGGAGGTCATAATCGAAAGTGTCTAAGGGATGCTCAATGAGTTGTACAAGAGGACCCAAGCATATCTGGTGGCACATAGTGCAAGTATGTGGCACAAAAATATGTGGACCTGAGGAGGATGATGTAGTAGCATTCAATCCATCGCCAACATTATTGGTATGTGGCTGAGCTATTGTAGTAGTATGGGAAACCAAAAGATCAGTCAAAGAGTGAATAGGCCTAATAGTCTATGTGGTTGCATCCTCAATAATATCTAGTTGATGTACTAGAGGTGGCTGAGGAAGGGGAGGAGGGGGAACATATGGGCCCTAGACTACTCTAATTGCCCCTAGTCTATCCTGGGGCATACCTCCACTAACACCTTATAAGGGTTTAATTTCAAAGTAATTGACATGATGTCCTAACACAAACTCAACATATAATTTTTTAATAAAGTAAAATGGTATATCACTATTGTTGTTGGGTGGTTTATCAAAAACCATCCACCAACGATCCCAAAAGTTATCTACAATGTCCTTATTTGTGCACCATTTTATAGAAATTTTTGGTTTATTAAAATTAATTGGCAAACTGGTGTGGGGGTTAAACAATAAGAGGCTATTTGGGTTTTTGTTACTAGGTATGTGTAGGATTATCATGGAAAAATAGGTCCTTAAATGGTGAAATATTCATAAAAATTAGAGTTAGCCAACTTGACATAAAAAATTGAATAAGTTATCTACATTATTTCAAAAATATATAAGAATAGATTCTATAGAAAATTGAATGTAGTTTCTAAACTAGTAGGTTTACTTTAAAAATAAAAAATCTATTTGGTAAAAATTTGAAATTTCAATGTAGTAGTACTTAAATTTTAGGAAAAAAATAAGAAGTAGGTGTCTGTCTGACCACCCTAACCAAAATAAAATGATAATTTTTTATAAGATTTATATATAAGTAGAGGACTCATGTCTCGATGTGATGTATATTTTTTGTAATTTTTTCCAAGGAAATAATTAATTATTATTTTTTATTACAACTTTTGAAAAATATAAAATTGTATCCACCTTAACTTGGTCAAAACTTCATGATTTTTTAATCCTATAGTATGCAAAGCATAGAATGTGATACCGTTTAAAAGATATAGATGTTTTTCAATCAGCCTATCAATCAGACTTTAGTCATAATTCAAATAGAAAATGAATAATAATTATTTATTAAATTCAAAGAAAAGTATAATTTATATTGGTGGAAAGTTAAGAATCTCCTTTGAAAACCCTTTTTGTTTCATCAATTTTGGGTAAAAAAAATTCGTTAGCCACATACCCTACACATACCCATCATATCGCCACTTTTTGGCCCATCATGATCCTGCACATAACCTATTTGGAGATCTTTCACATCTTCGTAAGACAATCCATAGCACTAATATTCCCTCATTGTTTCTCACCATGAAGGAATGGCATTATGTTGGGTGGAGAGGGTTTTTATATTTTTAATTATTTCCTTCAATGTGTTTCTCATATGGGATAATCAAGGATTGTCTTATAAACATCACAAATGCCCCTCAATTGCTCCAATTTTTCACCAATTCTTCAATTGATGGGCGTGGAGGTGGTGGAGATTTTAGAATTTGTGTGTTTTCATTCTCAACCATAATACCTAATTGAAGTTCAAAACTAATTAATCTAATTGAAATTACGCAATATAAATGAAATTATTGTTAAAAAAACCCTATATTTTAATAATAGTCTATAAAAAACCCTAATTTTTTTATAAAAATCCATAAAACTCTAGTTTTTAATAAAAATCTATAAACAACAATAGTTTTTAATAAAAATCCATAAAAAAACACTAGTTTTTAATAAAAATCCATAAAAAACCCTATTTTTTAATACAAATCCATAAAAAAATAGTTAAAATTGTACACAACTAATAGAAAAGTCAATTAAAACAAAAATAAAACCAAAAACTTACCTTGCAAATCAGATATCAGCTCAAATCAGATATTAGATCTCCCCAGGTGACGCTCACTATGTTTTTAGCTGTTTAAAATGATTGCAAATGATTTTAAATGGCCGCTTATACCTATTTATATCTGACCCAAATAGGATATCCAATTTGAGAATCTTTGCTTTGGAGCAATGTACTGACATCCAACCCCAAAAAAAGTCAACTCAAGATTTTTGCAATTTTTGGTGGATGCAAAACACAACTTTTTTCACATCGCCACTTTTTGGTCCATCATGATCCTACACATACCCATATATATATATATATATATATATATAGCAATGTCTTACTTGCAAGATGTGGTAGTGAATTATATTAAAATAAATTTGGTAGGCTAGATCACCTTTTTTAATGATCCAGGCTTTGGCCAAAGTGCTTGTAAATATTGGAATTTTCCCAAAAAGAGGAAGTCCTCTATTATTCCATGTTCGACACTTGTCCTAGAAAGTGAAAACCTTCATTACTCATACTCAAGCATATCAAGCATATACAATAAGATAATCTTTCCTAAATTTAGTACATCTCACATAAATTGAAAGAATAAATTAAGATTAGTCACATAAAGAAATTTAAGTCTTCTCATGATTATCCACACAATGCATTCCATATCATTCATGATACATAGCAACATACATGCCACTCATCACAAATTTTTAAGACAAAATTCAATCATGATATTAATACAAGATAGATATGTTCTCCACAATCTACTCCCTTTAACATTTTATCATTGTTCATGGTGACCTTGATAGGTTACAAAACTTAACACAACATGGAACTAATAATTTCAAACATTTGGAATAGTCTCCAAGAGATTTTAAAATAAAACTCAAAAGAAATAAAAATTATTAAATTCAACACTAACTCTAAAAATATCCACAATTTCAATAATAAACCAAGTATGACCAAGGGCCATAAAATTGATAGTCAAAAGCGTTGGTGACTAAACCGATCATAAGAAAAACCCAAAATAAAAATATGGGTCATTATAACATAAGAGATATTTTAAAAAATAAATCAAAATAAACCATCAAACTAGAAACACTCGGTATAACTAAGTAACTAACACTTGTCACATAGAGGGAGTAAATGGCTACACAACACCTTTCATCCAAGGTGCACCAAAGAACATACCCAAACACATTCACAAATAGAATCATTTTCAATAGAAATTTAATGCAATAATTATAATATCAATACATGCATCCATGCACTTTTCAACATTCAAATATTTTCAATTCGATGCTTGATGCAAGAAGACATGTGAAAAAGGAATTCTCATATTATATGTGGAAGTTAGATTCACTCAATAGATTACATTGACTTGGAATTTTGTAACCTCAAAGGCTTATTTCATATGGTAAGTTTTATTACTTTTTCAAAAGACAAGGTCATGCAAGGTTGTTGTGATTTCCAAACAAAATCACATTAACTTAAATACATGGGATGACTAATCATTCAGCCATGTACAAACTACCCTCACAAGGGACTTATATAATATTATATCACAAACCTAATACAGTGATATCCACATTCTTATCAAGGTTGACATAGTGAAGGTACTAGGATTGATGAACATAATATCATCATGATTTATAATTTACATTTTAAATTTAACTACTTCCACTATGTAGGGTAGGGTCATCTCAAAATCATGATTCACAATAGAAAGTTACATGAGGTAGGATCTTGCTTAATACACATAATACACAACAATTCAATAAGCAAGATAGGCTAAAACAAACTATGGCAACAAATACAAAATGTAACAAACTCAGTTGACTCATGTGAATTTTTTCAAGATGCTACAATTCATTAACCACATAGGTTCTTACATGAAAACTTATGAATAATACAATCTAGGGACATAAGTCTTCATCCCAAATGATTTATTAGGTCAACTTCACGTATATTTAAATACTCTCATTCATACATACAAAAATGCATCCTTACAAAGATGAGGTACCATGCACACAAAGAAAGTTCAACAATAATAATATTCTAATCATCTCATGCATAGGAGTCATTTAAATGCATTACTATCATCTTGCAACACATAGCTCCTATAATTTAAGTTTCCTTTCTATATATATTAATATGCACACCATGCAAAATTTGGGTTGACTCTTATAATTTTAATGCATATTTAGCATGACATGCAAATGCTCTTTTAATTGGCTCACCTCTTTTCATAAGTACATTCATTCCCTTCTTATACGACCATTCATACAGATGCTTATTTATTATATAAATAAATAATAAATAGCTTTATGATGCTTAAAGCACTTAACTCCATAGTATGATACAATGCAAATTTTCAATGTAAAGAAAGTTTCCTTCCATGCAGTGCAAGATCTAATCTTAATGCAATTTTAAGCAATAGTTGCACAGTCATGCCAATCCCAAGAGTATATAAGCATATCATAGAATCCACATAGAAATAGAAAATGAAGTCAAGTACTCACTCACACACACTTATACAACAAAAATCTAGACACAAGTATATATGCTAAAGGTATTACCTTAAGAGCGATTAATTTCGCTTCTAGGATCTCTAAACAAATGGACATTGTTCCTTTCTTGTTAGGTGTGGCAAAAATCTACGAGACTCACTATTACCCTGAAATATAGAAAAATAGGTTCACCAACATGGAACATAGAAGAAGAGGGTTATTATGGAAGGTCTATTTTCCTATTTTCATTAGGAAATGAGATCTCCATAAAGAATTAACTAGCAAACCTTATATGAATCAACTCTATGTGAGAAAATTTAGATTTCCTTATGTTTAAGGATGGGGGTAAAGTTATAACAACACTTTTGGGAGAAAAAAAAAGAAAATCAACTAAAAACTGCAAGCTAACACTTGGAAACATTCTAGATTAAGCATAAAACTAAGAGAAACAATAAAACTTCTAGCAGATCTGAGACTAGGAAAAAAATATGCACGTATCACAAAACACTATTTTTGGAAGTTTTCCAAGGACTCATTTTCCCATGGGCGAATGTTTCCAAGTATCCTTTTCTAGAAAATTAGAAACTAAGATCTAGGTCTTGTATCTACATTCCCTTCCTACACTTTTGAAGCTTCCCTCTCAGATCTATACCTGTGATAAATCTATAAAAAATAATTGTTATTTGGTGGTGGATGGGGGTTTTCCTCAGTTGAACCCCAAGTTTGGTAATTAAACCTTGATAAAATGTATGTATCTGAAATAGGAAAGTGTGTGGAAGGCCTAAAATTAAGTGTTTCTAAGTGTAGACACTCAAATTATCAAATTCCTCTATTAATCAAATAAAAAAATATTATTAAATTAATTCACTAATGTTCATCATATTGAATTAAAGAAATCAATTTATTTAATTAAAACCCTAAATTCCTTTCATATAATTTAATAAATCAAATTATTCATATCAAATGTCACAATCCCCTAATCCCTTCAAATTGATTAATTTTGAATTAATTAAATCCTAATCCTCATTACCCATTCTCTAGCTTTTGACTCAACCTTGGTCAAACTAAACCCATGAATAATTAAATAACCAACTTGCACATGAAAATAAATTCTTGTAATTAACTAATTACCTTATTTTCCCTCACAAAAACATATTCTTTGAGAATATTGCTTCAATAACTCCACTTATTTGACTTTCTTACCCAAATATTAATGCCTCTTACAAAGACATTAATCTCTCTTACATCCTCACCCACATTCTCTTACATCTCCAACCATATTCATTTAATCCTCTTACGCTCTCAACCATATGCATTAATCTCTCTTACATCCTCTTTACTATGCACATTCCCCAAAATGTGCTCCATCCTCACCCATTACCCTTGTCACAAGTGTCACAATCTCATTGGATCTCCTTTAGTCCCACATTCCTCCAATATCTTCATTCTTAAACCATTCGACCCTATTTATAAAGATATTCTCTATGAAGAAAGGATCCATAAACTTAAGCAATCTCACTATAGGCACACTCATCACTCATTTCATCACATATTGGAAACTTGTTCGTTATCATTTTTCAAATCAAAGGGGGTGGAAAAGGGTATCCTTTCCACATCAAAGGAGCACCACTCCCACTATGGGATAGGGTTTGAACATGCTTTTATATGCTTTCATTTAATTTCTTCAATATTTTATTGTCTTGTTTGCATATCTAGTATATATGAATATTTCATAGGAATGTTTTATTTCATTGGTTTAAGTTGACTAATACTGTCATATTTATCATGCTTGATCAAGTGTAGTAAAGGAATTCACATTTTGGAACCCACCATGGTGCATAAACAAAAAGTCTTTGTTTCTGTTCACCTCTGTTTGATGCATACTATTAGAATATAAAGTCTTTTATTTCTGTTCATATCAATAGGAATATAATTTATTTATTTTTTGTTGAGCATTAAAATCTGCATGTCAATAAGAATATAAAGTCTTTTGTTCCTAATTAATGCATTAAATAGGGATGTAAAGTCTTTTTTTTGCTCAAATAAACTTCAAGATTGGTGTGCTTTGTTATGTTCATACAAACTTCACTCTTTGGCACTCATCTTTGTTTCTACTCAAATAACCTTCAATCTTTGTCTAATTTGTTTTCTATTCTTATAAACTTCAAGATTTGTTCACTATGTTAGATAGGGATGCAAAATCATTGTGTCTCTTCAAAATAAACTTCAAGCTTTTCCTGTAGCTATTCAAGTGAGTATCTCTATAAAATCATTTTTCTTTAAGAAAATCAGTAAAATAGGATGGCATAGATTGATCAAATAAAAAATCATACATAAAACATCATTCTTTTTTTTATTATATATCAATTCAATGCATTAAAAAGCAATATAAAGTCTTTGTTTATGCTCATATCAACTTCAAGCTTTGGGCAGAAATTACTCCTACTCTTATAGTGTAAATGTTTGTTGGCACGGCATTTTTTTCTAATGCGAGCTTTTTATCTTTAATATCCATCAATCTATTAGATTGGAAAGTAAAGTCTTTGTTGCTGATCATAAAAACTTCAAGCTTTGGCACACCCTATTACTATTACTCCTACTATGGAAATCCTTTGCTGTAATTTTATAAAATTAGGAAAATAGGATGGCATCGATAGAGTAAAAAAATCATAGATCATAACTGGTAGCTGGGGTGTACAAAATTCATGAATGCATAGTTAATGCATTAAAGGACACCTTGCTATTGCATTAAATAGGAATGTAAAGAATTTGATTATGTTCACATCAACTTCAAACTTTGTGCACTTCGTAAATTCTTTGTTTATGTTCATAGATAATAACTGGCGGTTGTGTATGTGTAGGATCATGATGGGCCAATAAGTGGCACTATGATGGGTATGTGGCTAATGACTAATTTTTCACCCAAAATTGATGAAACGAAAAGGGTTTTTAAAGGATATTCTCAACTTTCCACCGATACAAATTATGTTTTACTTTGAATTTAATAAGTAATTATTATTCATTTTCTATTCAAATTATGACTAAAGTTTTAACTTTGAATTTAATAAGCTATTCAAATTATGACTAAAGTCCTGATTGATAAGCTGATTGGAAAACATCTATAGCTTTCTAACGGTATCACATTTTTTGAATCCAAAACATGCGTCACATTCTATGGTTCACATACTATAGGATTAAAAAAAGAAAAATTGAATTTCATGAATGTTTGACCAAGTTAAGGTGGTCAAACATACACGTTTTTATATTTTTTAAAATGTTGTAATAAAAAATTCATAATTAATTATTTAATTGAAAAAAAATACAAAAAAATATGCATCACATCGGGGCATGAGTCCTCTACTTATATCTAAAATATTATTAAAAAAATATTATCATTTTATTGTGGTTAGGGTGGTCAAACAAACACCTACTTCTTTTTTTTCCCTGAAATTTAAGTACCATTGCATTGAAATTTCAAATTTTCACTAAATAGATTTTTTCTTTTAAAAACCTAGTAGTTTAGAAACTACATTCAATTTGCTACAGATTCTATTCTTATATATTTTTTAAATAATAAAGATAACTTATTCAAATTTTTACATCAAGTTGCCTAACTCTGATTTTTCTAAATTTTTTTCCACTTAAGGGCCTGCTTTTTCCATGATGATCCTACACATACCCGACTGGAGAATATAGTGTCACTAAATACATATTTAATGCATTAAATATTGATTGGTGCTTTAGACAAGAACATACAGTCTATTGTTGTTCATACAAACTTCAAGTTGTGGGCACTCAATTATGTTTACTCTTACTGTGGGAATCTTTGTTGTAGTGATATCTTTTCACTGAGTGCATAGTTAATGCATTAAATAGCACCAAGTTTGAAGAGAAGCCACTAGAAGTGTTGGATGGTTAACACGCTCATTGTGCTTTTTTTTTAATATCAATTAATTCATTGGATAAGATTATGAAGTCTTTGTTTTGAAAAAACTTTAATATCAATTAAATGCATTATTACGTAGGTTTCTTTAGATTCTTTTTGAACATTTAGCCACACATTTCTCTATATTAATATTGCAGGTACAATATGATGGTGTAGTAAGGTGAAGAAAATCTAGAAAATAACAAAGAAAATTTGAGTTGGAAAGGTGGGCATTGGAATTGAAAAATAATTTTAAAATGCTTATTGTAATAGCCTAGGGCATTCATTCCTTCCTTCATTTTCTATTTTAGAACAACTAGCTTTATTTTGTGTATAAAATTTTAACCATTGATTTGATCTTTTCAAGTTGGTTAAAATTGAACTTAGAAATTTACTAGACATTGCATTGTGGGTTAAACTTAAATAAGACAAATTCACACTTAGTTTTTGGTGCTTAAAACGAACTCACTTTTACTTTGGGGATTAAAAAGAACTTGGGCATTCTTTGTTTTGTGGTTTACAATTCTTGTCATTTGAATGTGTATGCACTTCTCTCATTCCACTTGGCGATCTTGAGAATCAAAATCATTCCTTTGACATTTTTTGTCTAATCACCCACAAATTTCAATTTGGATCTAAAAATGAACCCCATGCTAGTGTGAGGAAAAGACATTATGTGTGTTCCCTCCTTGTGCTTCATGCGATTTGGGCAATCAAACTACAAATGTACTCCTTTTCTTTTGTTTATCTTTAGAGGGTCTGCCTCCCTGCTTTGAAAGGAGGGAATGACCCAAGTGGTAATAGGCTAAAGCCAAGCTCTTTCAAATCGCTATATAAAAATGTGTTTATAATGAAAATCACAAACAATAGGTGCAAATGTGTCATACTGACAAGTGTCACCTTTAGTATCCATGTGATACATTAAAATATCTTCTTAGGAAGAGACTAGGAGGCCTCTTGATTGTTCATAGTCTTGAGCTAATCGTATTGCATGTATGGCCACCTTGAACGAAAGCCCTTATTATGAACCATTTGTTTAGTGACAAAATATTTATACATGTTTGTGTAGGAACAGTCATTTTGAATCCATCCCACATTTGTACTATTCAAATTAGGAATATTAAAATCCTTAGCCTCTCCTGATCTTTAGGATTTTGAGATTTGGTGGTCTTGAGAAGTGTGTGCTGAGGAGGGCAACCAGTGTCACCAAATCTCTAACTGTTCACTTTGTCTTAGTGTTTGGAGAAATTTGAGTGGGGACTCAACAAGTACTATCTTTTCAACCTAGGTTTGTGTATTTTGCAAGTCATTAAAGTACATTTCTTGGATCTAAAACATTGAAACAAACATTAATAAATCATCAAAATTTCAAACCATTTGGAAAGATTGAATATCTTTGAAGGGTCAAATTATTATTGCTTGTCCCTAGGGTTTTTCTCCTTAGTGGCTTCTAAATATTTGGGCTCATATCTCAATTTACTCTTTTCAAAGTCAACCTAGGGAAACTATGACCTTGACTCTTTGATTTTTACATAACAAACCTTGTGGAATGAAAAGGAGCTAAGACATAGACATTAGTTTTAAATTTAAACAAGATGAGTTGTCGTGGTAAAAAGAATTCACTTAATCAAGATGAAAAGACTATCAAACCCCACACATGTGTTTGTCTTCATTATTTCCAGCAAAATCAAGATTCCAAAGAAAAATTATTTATGTCATCATTTCAAACTTGGGTGTCATACTCAAAAGTATAACAAGATACATTAGAAAGTGTAACCTAAGACAATACCACAAGATAAGCAAGAAGGGAACAAGGTTTTATAGAATTATTTTACTCAACAATCCAGACATGTATGATCAATATGAACCCTATGATTTTTGAAACACTTTAGAGGTCTAACATGTTCTTCAACACCTTCGTGTTGTAAAAAAAGTCTTTCTAGGTTCATCTAGGATCAAAACCAACACTTCCATTTTTCACAACATTCACCTAAACCCATCTCACAAACAAATTTTGGAACTTTGGAAAAAACATCTATGCTAGACTTTTGGTAAATCACAATGATCTTGTTTGGCTAAATGTGTGGGAATGAATCCTTTCTCACACATTTAGTTAAATTAGCACCCCTTTTAGACAAGTTCACCCCAAGATCACATCTAACATCTTGGGACCTATAAGTTCATTATCTAAATTAAACCAAATCAAAATAAAAAATTCCTAAGGTCTAGTATTGATCCAAATCTCTTAAAAGTTCAAACATTCACACCATTCATCCCTCATTTATCACATCATCATCATTTGATCCTAAAACACATCCTAGAATATATTTTTGTACCTAAAATTTAGATCAACCAAAGGAGTTAAAGGTTGAACTTACATATTCCTAAAAGTTGATCCCCTCAAGTGATTTAAGTCAAATAGAATTCAAAGAAACATCAACCTCAAGTGATTTAAGTCAAATAGAATTCAACTCTAGGATATCCATCAACCTTCCACTTAATCCCCCTCAAATACATCAAGATCCTCAAGAGGGAGGTTGCCAAGGATGTCACAAATAACTTCAAGGAGATGTCCCAAGATGAAATACTTGAACTAGTTCAAAATCTCAAAATACACAAACTTGTCAAAACAAGACCATGAGACTTAACCCCACTCAATACATGTTGGAATTGGAAAAATAAGGGGTTAGTCTCCCTTCCGATTTCAATGTAACCACTATTGCTGAACAAACTTTGGGAAACATACCAAAAACATCATTCATGCCTTCATTTCCAAGAATCATCGAACCAATCATTCAACCATCATCATCTCATGCCCCAAGCAAACCTATGATCAGAAAGGGAAGTTCACTACTTCAAGTTCTTCAAGAACAACCACTTGTAAAAAATTAAAATTTAGAGGCTAACACGATCTTGGGTATGCCTAACAGTGTCCTACAAGAACCTAAATATCCATATGTTCCACTCATCTTCCATGATACAAACAACCCCTCCACCTTTTGTGTGACATTGACATACCCTCTAGATACACAAAGCTCTCTCCCCAATGTATCACAAGGACAAGTGGACTTATTTGGACAAGTAGGGACCTTCAATGCTTCATCATCACTTCCACAAGGAGACATGTCACAAATCTTCCCACCATTCCCTATCTTGACATCATCATCCACACAAATTCAAGGTATAGGGCCAATCCCTTCATTAAACATGTTAATCCAAAACCAATCAAATCAATTCAATCCCACAAGCACAAATAAAATCAACACATCTATCATACCAAATCCTCCAAGAATGCCACTGATATCGCAACACCAAGTGGCATCAAGCTAAATCCCTCAACCAATCATCACATCATCTGCAACAATTCAAATATCCCAAAACCTAGTCTCCCAAGGATTAAGCATATCAAACACACCTTCCACTACACAATGCCTTAGCATAACTAAAAAATTACCTGAAAAAACACCTCAGAAACCACCTCAACAACCACCTATCACATCATCTCACACCATCCCACAAAATCCACCACCTCCACCTCCAAATCTAAATATGGAAAATCAATACAACATCACAATACACGCAGTGCAACAATCTTACCAAAAGGCCTTGTAGAAATTTCAAGCCCAACAAGGTCAAGCTCAAGTAGACACTCAAGAACAAGCTCAAGTACAAGCTCAAGTACAAGCTCAAGCTCAAGCTCAAGCTCAAGCCAAAGCTTCAGCTTAAGCTAAAGCCCAAGCACAAGCTCAATACCCAGTGCAACAAGCACAAGCACAAGCCTTGCTACAACAACAATCCTATGAACAAGCTTTACAACATGCACAAAAACAAAAAATAATGCAACAACATGCCCAATAGTAGGTGCTATTGGCTCAATAACAACAACAAAATAAGAAGCTCAACAACAAGCATTGTTGGTGCAATAACAACAATAGGCATACCAACAAGCAGTTCTCACACAACAAAACTTCTAGAAACCTTTCATGAACATGTAGAAAAATTCCTTGAACCCAAACATGCAGGCTACCCTGTCCTTCCCCTAACAAACCACCCATCCAAAAACATGGATATCTCACTACCTGATTCACAAAATGACCTCTCCACAAAAGTCAAGTTTCTCTCATAGTAAATACAAGACATACAATCAAGAAAGACAAGGAAATCACACACACAAGGGAATTTGTTCTCCTATCCATTTGATTGAAGCATTTGTATGGTTCCATTCCAACCAAGCTTTGAAATATCAAAATTTGACAAATATCGAGGAAATGGGAATCTTGATGATCACATCAAACAATTCTGCATACATTGTATGGAAGTGGCATATGACAATTCCTATCTAATGCAACTCTCTTCCCCCGAAACTTGGCTAACACAGTGATGGAATGGTTCTACTGCTTCCCCCCTGGAATCAAAAAGTTCTAAGAAATAGTAGACTTGTTCATTGAAAACTATTCATTCAACTTAGGAATGGAAGTGAGCTTGGAGGAATTATCTGGCCTAAAAAAATCCAAGGGAGAAACATTTGCATCTTTCCTACAATGATGGAGATCCAAGGCTAGTAAGAGAAAATGTTCTATGCCAGAGGAACAAAAAATTGGAACCATCATCTTGAACCTTGAAGGGAGCTTGTCCTTCCATCTAAAAATGAAATTCATCACAAAATATTACCAACTAATACCCAAATCTCTTGACATCGAAAGAGCCCTTATAACACAAGGGGGAATTCCCATGTACCAAGGAAATCAACCATCGATGTGTTACAATGAAAAGCCTTGCACGTGGGAAAAAAATAAAAATGCTACCAACAATGGTGCCATTGATGCAAAAGTTGTTATCAGTGCCCCCAGGAAAAAAATGCAAAAGAAAACCTACCCACAACAAAACACCCTGCAAACCGACACATCACAACAACAACCCAACAATGAAGCAGTCACTAATGTGAATGCTCAAGGAGGACCACCCCCAAAGAACAAATATCCACCAAAATAAAAATATACACTAATAAGGGAACCCATTGATTCTATCATGCAACAATTAGTACAAGAAAACCTTATCACACTCCTTGTTTATGAAAATTACCAAGAGCCTCAAGTTAAACCACCATGGTATAATGAGAAGCACCTCTAAAATTTTCATAAAATAAAGGGACACACAAAAACTAGTTGTATGAAACTCAAATATCTTATCCAAGCTCTCATCAATGATGAGGTTATAACCATTGAACAATTAGCTGGGAATCAAGATCTCAAAATATACACGAATCTGATGTCAGATCCCAATAAAGGAAACAAAAATGGTAAAGGAAATACTTAGCACAATGTGAACCATATCTATGACCATGTTGTCTCATCATTGGATGAATGGGTAACAGTTGTCAATATCAAAGGACCTAGAGCTGAGTGTGGAGTCACCACACGTAGCGGTAGAATTTCTATCCCAGGACCTTCACCACCACCCAAGGCACCAACCACCATCCAAAATCAAACCCTAGTGGTTATAGCATTTGAGAACAACTAAAAAAGATCCCCACCCAAATCTCCATCATGGAGTTGCTAAAATATTTCCTACACATAGGGAAATCCTAGAGAAGGCATTGGATGCATCCTCTGTCCCCACATACCTCAATGTGAACCAATTTCAAGCTATGGTCAGACAAATCACTACACTACATCTCCTTACATTTTTCAATCATGATGTCCCAACCCAACCATCTCATAACCATGCAATCCACCTTGAATTATTTTTCCATAAGAACAAATTCAAAAGGGTCTTGGTGGATGGGGGTGCGGGTTTGAATATTTGCACCTTACAACTAATAAAGAATCTAGGCTTTTCAGAAGATTTCATTGAAAAGGGAAAATACATCACCATCAGGGCCTATGATGATCAAGAATGGGTGTCACAATGGACTATCCAACTCCCCATTCAAGTGGGGCCAACCATCATAGAAACCACTTTCCAGGTCCTTGACCTTGAGCTTCCCTACAATATTCTCTTCAGGTGTCCATGGATCCATGGGGTGTAAGTTGTTGCATCTACATTCCACTAATGTGTAAAATTCCCATATCAAAATCAAGAGGTTATGATCCATGGAGACCCAAAACCTTTCTATTATTGCAAAAATATGGAGGCCAAGTATTACAAGGACCCCCAAGTTGTAAAAAAATGATGAGGGACCCACATCCCCTTATGTTGACTCATCAACTTTAGCCTCCACCTCTAAGACAAATACACCCCCCATCTCAAATATTCAATACATTAAGGTTGTAATATGAGATGATGGTTGTGGGAACTATACATTAAGGAAGAGTCCCTTTGTGATAGGAGAGTTACCTAAATCTCCTAAATCTCATGGAAAACCACAACCAATTGACACAACATCTCAAACCTTCAAAGCAAAGCCTACCACTTTCAAAAAGTGGGGAGACCTAAGCAAAGGGGTGGTGGATGAAAAAGATGTATCAAGCCTATTGTATCAAGATGAAATATCTATACCTGTTCTTCCCATGGATGGCAAACAACAAAGGTCTACAACTCATGTTTGGATGAGGCTACAACAAGAATGAAAAGCTCAGGAAAAATTACAACCTATTAAAACCTATCATACCTGAGAAGCGCTTTAAGAATCTTGACCTTGTATGTACCCCTATGAAGATAACCATTCTTGGAAAGCATACTCCTATTAAATAAGTCAAAGCTCCTCCTCAATTATCGGTATCCATTGGCTTACCCCTAGATAACTATACTTTCAATATAACTAACCTATACGATTAGGATTCAAACGTCTTCATGATCAATACCATGCCATTCAAGCCAAATAAAAAAGTCACCGAACTAAAGCTCGTTTACCCCCAACTCATCGATTGTGACCAACGAGGACCAACGATCTTAGATACTTTCGATAATGATGAGGCTCTCTCGAAATTCATGAGACTAAGGGATAATCTTCCATATGAAGATCACAAAGAAGGGTTCAACACAAAGTTGGATACACATGCATACTATGGGGAAACAATTGAATCTCTTAGTTGCAAAAATGAAAATCTAAGAGTTATGTCTAGATCCTTAAGTGAAAACCACATTATGGTACTTTTTGATCACAAAATAGTTAAAAAAAAGGATGTCTCCAATGGTGAAAACCTCTATGAGGTACGAAAGGATGAGGGATCTTCCCCTTAGTGCCATCCATCAAGAGAAATCAACAGTTCTTATAGAAAAATCCAACCCCATGAATTTAGGAACTAAAGAGACCCCACACATCACTTTCTACGTGGAGTCACTTTTGACAGAGGAGCAAGAAAATATAGGAGCATTTCTAAAGGAAAGGAAAGTGAAATTTGTGTGGAAATATGTCGACATGCCAAGCCTTGATCCATAAGTGGTGGTCCATCATCTAGTAGTCTATCTAGAAGTGAAACAAGACAAAAATTGAGAAAGATGCATCCATAGATCGCCCTACTTGCCAAATTTGAGCTACAAAAACTCCTTGATGCTAGCTTCATATAACCCATTGATTATGTAGAATGGGTTTCCAACCTTTTACCTATTTCCAATCCCACTGGGGGCGTATGAATATGCACCAAATTTAGGGACCTAGAAAAAGCATACCCTAAGGATGATTTCCCTCTTCCTAACATAAACATGATTGTAGATATGAGGGTGGGACATGAAATGCTATCATTGATGGACAGGTTTACAAGATACAACTAGATTATGATTGCAAAGGATGACCAACATAAAACAACCTTCACCTGTCCATTGGGATACCTACTATTGGAATATGACGCCATTCGGGTTAAAGAACACTAGAGCTACATTTCAAAGGATAATGACTCTAATTTTTCATGACATGATCCAAAAATCTATAGAGGATTATGTGGAAAAAATATTAGACAAATCAAGAAAATGTCAAGACCACATATCAATGCTAGGCCCAATCTTTGATAGATTAGAAGAATAGAAGGTAAGGCTCAATCCCAAGAGATGTGTCTTTTGTGTCACATCAAGAAATATCCTAGGATATATTGTATCGATGAGAGGAATCAAAATAGATCCAAAAAAATTCAAGGAAATCTTAGACACAAAGGCTCCATTAACACTAAAAAAATTAAGAGGTCTATAGGGAAGGCTTCAATCAATCAAAAGATTCATAGCGTAGTTGGCTGATAAAATCGTCCCCTACTTTCATCTACTCCACAAAGGGGTAACATATAAGTGGGATGAGAAATCTTATTATGCACTTAACCAAATCAAATAATGCTTACTAACACCACCATTCCTAATTCCACCGATCTAGAACAAGCCATTGATCCTTTACATATCAGCTACGACGATAGCTCTTGGTGCTCTTCTAGCTTAACATGATGAAATAGGGAAAGAGAGAGTCATCTACTACATCAATATAACCTTGGTGAGACACAATCTAAACTAAAAATTCACTGAGAAAGCTTTTTTTGCAGTTGTGTTTGCCTCACAGAAGTTTAGACACTACATGCTTTCTCATCAAATAAAGCTCATCACCAAGATAGACCCCCAAAACTATCTGATTTCTAAAGCAACGCTCACAGGATGAATGGCTAAGTGGATCAGGGTAAAAGCAAGAAGTTGAGTACACGAAGAGGGGAAATTTCGGGCAACAAAAAAAACTTCACACGAAATGCGTACGCATTATGGAATAGGTACCCAAACCAAAATTTGAACGCGTACACACTCAACTACTAGTACACGAACCTAAAACGAGTACGCATTACAAACGTGTACACGTTATTAAACGTGTACGCGTTGCGGAAAGCTATTTATTTTCATTTTATCCATTGTTTTTAGCTGCACCAGAGAGGACAATCCAGACTATGTACGTGTTTGTAAGCTTGTGCTTGGGGAAAATTTTGATTACCACCTCCTCCTGTCAACACACCTGACCTCTGTGACCTCCAGGTTGGTTGAATTCTGCCATTTTTTGCTTTGTATCTTATTTTATTGTTTTTTAATTAGTATTTAAGTTTTGTTTCTTTAATGTGTTTTAGTTCAATTTTTTATAGTTTTAAATTGCATTTAGAAAATAAAAAATGTCAACAAAATAAATAACGTTAAATTGTAAATTGAAAACCATAAAATCTAAACCTAAATTGGACACATTTAACTTAGAAATCAAAACCATAGGTTACAAAATTTACATAGGTCTCTAAAAACTATTTACACAGGTTAATCATTGGTCCTAAACCCTAAAACATAAACCTAAAACCCGATTTACCCTAAAACGTAAACCTAAAATAGACAAGTCTAGAATTCTCTAAACTAGTGTATCAAAGATAACTTGTAGCACGAACATTTCAATGGAAAATTCAAAATACTTTTTTAAGGAAACTTGATAGATGATGATTTGTAAATGCAAGTGAATTGAACTATAACCAAATGTTTATTTTTTAAGTTTATTTAAATTTATTGTTCATTGATCAATTGATTCCTCACTTAGTTGCAGTTAGGTTCTTATTTGAAAACCCGTGTCTCATGAATTCATATTTCAAGACTAGTGCCTACTCTAATGGGAAATATAATTAAGGTTGATGTGAATACATTTGATTATAGATAAATCCTTTTTCAAGCATTATTCCTTATGTAATTTATAAAGTAGGTTCTTCCCCTTAAACAATCCAACTTGTATCACTTGATTTCCTCTAATAAGTGAAGACATACTGGCATAGATAATTTTTTGATAGATCAACCTTACTACATCTTCTCTTTATGCACTGATAGAATTACATTTTAGATTATATACATGTGGAAATTTGTAGGAGTTAAATAATACCTTGGGGAAGAGGATAAACTATCACCATACATTATACAACCAAAATACATTAAAGATAAGATTAAAAAATTAAACTAATATTTACAATACTAGCTTATACCTATGTAAGAGGTTCATAAAATATAAAATAGTTACAATGATAAGCATCACCTTTCATACACAATGATTCTAGGTGGATTCAATACAATTGTTGTCATAAACCAAAAATAGGAATAAGGTTATCTAACCAAAATCTACATATCTTTATTTATATATAAGTATTGATTAAAAAAATAGTAAAACTTACCAACCAAGTACTACCACTTGTGTGTCTCAATGTTGAAGGTATACCATACATGTATTCTTATCATTAAACTATTATTTAAAGATTATCATTGATATACAAGAAACAAATAATTTAGTATATTTAATATTTTATTAAAAAATGTATAGCTAACAACTTTGAAAGCCCACATGATTATGTGATAAAGTGCTAACAAATGAAATGCTAGTTATAATATACTCTAACCCTTATATTATAATATATATACATTTTTTATCTTATTGGGAAGATCTTTCTAAGTTTTATCTTAGAAACCTCTCTCCCCTTAGGTGAGCTAAAACTAGAAACCTTCCTTAAATTCTCTTTTCCTTCTTCCTAAGTCTACACACTCCTTGCATTTATAGTTCCTCTTCATTGATACTCTCTACCTACTTATACACATATATAATATGCTTGGCCAAGTATTCTACCTAGATGCACTCTTTGTATGTATTTCAACCACTTCACTAAACTTTGCAAAATATTCAATGATACATTCATATAGAACTTGAAACAATGTCTTACTATGCTCTAACTTACTAAATTGTTGTAAGAAAATTTACCATGTGCATATACTAAGTCTGACTAATTTGGTTTGTCACCAACTATAAATATTAGTAAATAGCCCAAAATTCCTATTCATCACATCAATATTTTTATTTACACTAGGATGATAAGTCAAGCTAAGATAAAACCACTCAACCTTTTTTTTTTCAAATTAGAGCTGCAATTTGTAATAGCCTAGTATTTTCCCCTTTAATATCTTTGGTTCCCTCAAGTACCCATCATTTCTATGAGATCATAGATTTACTAAAATGGGTCTCTTGGTTAACTTGTGAAATACAAGTCATGCTTTGCCTCCCCTCATGTCTTCATCATATGCCTAAATTTTCAAATCAAATAAACTCATATGTATGAGTATGATTGACCCTATTTTTAGCCTATGGTGATTTTTTATACTTTCATTTGCTAACACACTATTCCTCCATTATTCTCCATTTGCACATTTTCTTAGGTTTCCTCTAAGTTCTTTTATATATTTTAGTTTTCAAGTTTTTCCTTACCCAAGTATCTTGTCATGACATTCTCCAAACTTTTTGTTCCCTGTTCAATATTTTTACTATGTTTAATTTCCTCAAATTTCGTCTACCTCTATGCCTCTTCATCGATTCTTGTGGTTTTTGCTACCCTTAACCCCATAGTGTGCATAAGGTTATAAGTAGTTGGTTTGTGGCTACCTTAACTCTTAGTTAAATTATATGATTTAAATCATAGTCTTATAATTTCTAGGTAATTAAGTTAGTGTAGATGAACATTATTCTTAAGTGAAAACCAATGAATACGTAGGGTACATATGGGAACTAGTGTTTTCCTTATTATCAATAAATTTACATAAAAATCATAAGAGCAATAGGGATGAGAAGATAAAAATTGAATAAAATTGACAACAATAATTTTCACTACATTCACTAGATTTGGTTATACCACCATATTCATGTGCATTTGTGAGACATAACCCTATGAAGAACTCAATAATACAAATCTCACCAATTTATTCAATGTACATTTATTTACATTTATTACAATCCTTTATTTATTGCCAAGATAAGATAATCCTTTGCAAGTCAACAAGCATGATCCTTTGATTCATCCAAAAATATCAAAATACACTATTTAGTAGAGTTCGACGTAGAAAATGTAGATGCTTTCTATGATAAAAATTATTTCTAACCCTTACACAAATTTTTAATGTTATAAATTGAATGGTCTTCAAATGAAATATATTTTGAATTTGTGCATGTTCAATGTGATTTTTAAATAACTTTCAAATTCTATGCATTATTTAATTAGTTTGTTGATATATATTTTTTAATTGTTTAACATGCAGTTGCCATATCATTTCTTGGATGGATCCAATTTTCACTTTAGAGGATTTCATGCCTAATCCAGAAATCCCTATAGATCCTGGTGCACATCCCACCCCACCACATGAGGATATCCCTAACACACCTCCGCATTCTCCACCACCTAACCCCCCACCCCCTCCATTTGACCAAAATCAACTAAGAGAGAATATTCGATCCAACTTAGTTGTCATTCAAGGAAACATAGATCTCATAAAAAATGAGACTAGAATCCCTCGACAACTCGCATGGTTTA
Source organism: Sequoia sempervirens (assembly GCA_007258455.2). Taxonomy (NCBI): domain Eukaryota; kingdom Viridiplantae; phylum Streptophyta; class Pinopsida; order Cupressales; family Cupressaceae; genus Sequoia; species Sequoia sempervirens. Next base: position 688,777,244 of record VDFB02271358.1, read on the forward strand.
CATCTAGGATGCAAACTATTGTCAATTATGTTCGAACTATCGATGTGGACCTAGATAGGTTTCATTAATGGAGAGAAGAGAGGAGACAATTCTATGCGGATGGACTATCATATAAAGAAATCAATGACCTAAAAATCACTAAACAAGCTATGTGCCAATATTTTGTGAACCCCCAAACAAATGAACCAATACCACCCACAAAAAAAAGAATTTCAATTTGATGGTGTAGGCACCCGTAGATAGCTGCACATTTTTGGGAGAGATGGTGGATGGCGTTTGATACTCCACCACATGGCAACAGTGAGGTGCCCTTATATTTTTTGAGAAAGTTATGGGCTGAGTTTGAGTTGGGTAAAAAACCCAAATATTTTGATATGAAGTCATTTTAGGGAGCTGGGCATTGCATGCGCCAACATAGACTAGGAGCACGTGTTGATCCGCAGTGACATGCTCCAGTTGCTCCTCTTGTTCCTCCTCCTTCTCCTGGTATTCCCACTGCATTTCAACAACAAACCATGTTATCTACACTAGGAGCATTGAGTTCACTTTTAGGAAATCTCACTCAGCAAACTACACACGTGGCCACTGAAGTGGCCAATACAGATCATGGAGGCTCGGGCTATAGGGATACTCAGACATCCACTTCAGGTGAGGCACATGCATTTGGGGCGGGATCATACCTAAATTTACTATATTCTGAGGATCGTCCCACACAGGTATGTTCATCTTTTGAACTTAAATTTAATTCAAGTTTGAAATGTAAAAAAATCATGTAAATAATAACATCAAAATATATATATAATATAATATTAATTCAATAATTTTGTGTTTGGTGTATCGACGCATGATGACGTGATGCCCAAAACTCAATATCATCATCGTGTGTATATGTCGAGTGTTGTAGATTTGGGCTCACCTTTTCGACAGGTATTTGAACCAAAATATATTAAATAATTTGTGTGGATATATATATATATATATATATATCTAATTTAATTTGAATTTCTACACATGTGTGAATTGATATATTATATCTAGATGCAGGGAGGTCATACTATTCCTAGTTTTTACCAGCCACAAGTTACAGTGGTGAGCGCTCCTGAGACATCATCAGCTCAGGTGTGTGCTTTCAAAAGTTTGTTGAGTTTAAATTAAATACACATCATAGATCTAATTTAATTTTTTCATTTACATACACATGTGTGAATGATCTATATAAACTATTGTACATCTATATGTAGGGATTTGATGAGATAACCATGGCGGGCCACGCACCTGAGACATCATCGACATCTATGCATGGGAAATCTCAGGTGCATGATCATGAGGTCATATCATTCAAGGTTGTAAACTTTACTTTAAATCTCCTATACAATTTTTATGAACATTATATATATATATATATATATATATATATATATAAGGTTTTCACATATTGTTTGCTTTATATGAATATGTAGGATATAGTGGATTAGGCATTTGCATCTTCTCAACTGATAGTTATGTTACCTGTTGGAGAAAATGTGCCAGTTGATTCACATGACCATATGGTAATTTATGCATACTAGAAATCATTTTTACTATATTGAGTCGATATTTAATTAGTTTTTTTTTTAATCTAAAAGTTTATATTTTCAATTTTAAATATGTTTAATTATATCAAAATTTATAAATAAATTTAAATCTAATTTCGAGTTTCTTGAACTCTTTTACAGCATGATGTAGGTACATCTAGTCAACATGGAACAAAGAGGAGACTTGATTTGACTAATCAGCCTGAGAGTTAGATGGTTTTATATTTTATGGACTACAGATCTCTAGTTTTATTTCAATATATGTGTTGGACTTGACATATAAATTTTATGGACTATCTAGATCTCTAGTTTTATTTTGAACATGTTATTATCATATATGTGTGTTTATTTATATCAATTGACTTAAATATGATGATTATATATGCAGTCAATTATGAGATCGTGTTATGTTTATTTTCATAATTATATGCATTTATATACATATCTATATATTTATATTTTATCAAATTTTCAAGTAATACATGCACTATATAAATTATTATCTAGAATCAAATTTCATATATATATAACTTATCACATGGTTAGGTGACAAATTAAAACATTCCTTAAATAGTTTCTTAAATCATATTCATAATAAATTAAGGGCAAGTAATTCTAACTATTTTCCAATTACATAGCAAATATTTGAATCAATAAACAAAAAACCATCTCCTTGTATGTATATTTAATGTATAATCTATACAATTGAATAATTATATAAAATGTGGTAAATAGAAGACACGTGAAATATGTATAATCTATAAAATTGGAATAAGATATTTAAAAGTGACATCGAACAAACATATATAATGTACATCAAGATGTTTAATGTACAACTATATAACATGATGAAACATATATGTGCATGTAGATACAATTAAAGCTTATCAACTTTTAGGTGAATACCAAAAAATGATATTTACATGTAGTCTCTAGATAAAATAGTTTTTCAGTTCAACAATCACATTGTAGACCGACTTGATGAGAACTTGCAAAAATAATTAATGTAAGTAACTACAATTTCTACGAGTCATTTAAGTAAAAAATTCATGCAAGAATAGAACAGCATATAGTAAATTCCATACAAATTCAAATGATGTTCTAAGCCATAGGATGGATTAAGGGGACCTAAGAGGATAGATAGCTTAAAGAGGTCTTAAGAGAATTCCTTAAGGGGAGTTAAGAGGATGCATCTCATGAACCCTAGGATATGGCTTAACGGGTCCTAAGAGGATTAAGGAGATGTAAGAGGATATGACTTAAGGGTCCTTTAAGAGGACGAATTAAGGGGATGCAAGAGGGTGGATTAAGGGGAGTTGACAGAATGAGTTGAAGGAATGCAAGATGGTGGATTAAGGGGAGTTGATAGAATGAGTTGAAGGGATGTAAGAGGTTGGATTAAGGGGATGCAAGAGGGTGGATTAAGGGGAGTTGATAGAATGACTTAAGGGCCCTTTAAGAGGACAACTTAAGGGGATGCAAGAGGGTGGATTAAGAGGAGTTGATAGAATGAGATGAAGGGATGTAAGAGGGTGGATTAAGGGGAGTTGATAAAATGAGTTGAAGTGATGTAAGAGGGTGGATTAACGGGAGTTGATAAAATGAGTTAAAGTGATGTAAGAGAGTGGATTAAGGGGATGCAAGAGGGTAGATTAAGCGGAGCTGATAGAATGAGTTGAAGGGATGTAAGAGGGTGGATTAAGGGGAGTTGATAAAATGAGTTAAAGTAATACAAGAGGGTGGATTAAGGGGAGTTGAGAGAATGAGTTGAATGGATGTAAGAGGGTGGATTAAGGGGAGTTGATAGAATGAGTTGAAGGGATGTAAGAGGGTGGATTAAGGGGAGTTGATAGAATGAGTTAAAGTGATGTAAGAGGGTGGATTAAGGGGATGCAAGAGGGTGGATTAAAGGGAGTTGATAGAATGAGTTGAAGGGATGTAAGAGGGTGGATTAAGGGGATTTGATTAAGTGGACTTGAAGGGATGCAAGAGGGTGGATTAAGGGGAGTTGATAGAATGAGTTGAAGGGATGTAAGATGGTGGATTAAGGGGAGTTGAGAGAATGAGTTGAAGGGATGTAAGAGGGTGGATTAAGGGGAGTTGATAGATGACTTGAAGGGATGCAAGAGGGTGGATTAAGGGGAGTTGAGAGAATGAGTTGAAGGGTTGTAAGAGGGTGGATTAAGGGGAGTTGATAGAATGAGTTGAAGGGATGGAAGAGGGTGGATTAAGGGGAGTTGAGAGAATGAGTTGAAGGGATGTAAGAGGGTGGATTAAGGGGAGTTGAAGGGATGCAAGAGGGTGGATTAAGGGGATTTGATTAAGGGGACTTGAAGGGATGCAAGAGGGTGGATTAAGGGGAGTTGAGAGAATGAGTTGAAGGGATGTAAGAGGGTGGATTAAGGGGAGTTGATAGAATGAGTTGAAGGGATGCAAGAGGGTGGATTAAGGGGAGTTGATAGAATGAGTTGAAGGGATGCAAGAGGGTGGATTAAGGGGAGTTGAGAGAATGAGTTAAAGTGATGTAAGAGGGTGGATTAAGGGATGCAAGAGGGTGGATTAAGGAGTTGATAGAATGATTTGAAGTGATATAAGAGGGTGGATTAAGGGAGTTGAGAGAATGAGTTGAAGGGATGTAAGAGGGTGGATTAAGGGGATGCAAGAGGGTGGATTAAGGGGAGTTGATAAAATGAGTTAAAGTGATGTAAGAGGGTGGATTAAGGGGATGCAAGAGGGTGGATTAAGGGGAGTTGATATGATGACTTGAAGGGATGCAAGAGGATGGATTAAGGGGAGTTGAGAGAATGAGTTGAAGGGATGTAAGAGGGTGGATTAAGGGGAGTTGATAGAATGACTTGAAGGGATGCAAGAGGGTGGATTAAGAGGAGTTGAGAGAATGAGTTAAAGTGATGTAAGAGGGTGGATTAAGGGGATGCAAGAGGGTGGATTAAGGGGATTTGATTAAGGGGACTTGAAGGGATGCAAGAGGGATGGATTAAGGGGAGTTGAGAGAATGAGTTGAAGGGATGTAAGAGGGTGGATTAAGGGGATGCAAGAGGGTGGATTAAGGGGAGTTGGAGTTTGATGTAAGAGGATTGATAAAATGAGTTAAAGTGATGTAAGAGGGCGGATTAAGGGGATGCAAGAGGGTGGATTAAGGGAGTTGATAGAATGACTTGAAGGGATGCAAGAGGGTGGATTAAGGGGAGTTGAGAGAATGAGTTGAAGGGATGCAAGAGGGTGGATTGAGGGGAGTTGATAGAATGAGTTGAAGGGATGTAAGAGGGTGGATTAAGGGGAGTTGAGAGAATGAATTTAAACCCCAAGGGGTGTTGAGAGAGTGACTTAAGGGGATGCAAGTGGATGGATTAAGGGTAGATATATGAGGATATTGATTGAGGGGTCCTAAGAGGATGAATTAAGGGGTGTTGAGAGAGTGACTTAAGTGGATGAAAGTGGACAAATTAAGGGTAGATATATGAGTGTATGGATTATGGGGTCCTAAGAGGATGGATTAATGGTAGTTGATAGAATGACTTAAGGGGTTTTAAGAGAATGGATTAAGGGGATATGAAATTAATTATAAAGTATCAATTAAATGTATCTAGAACTATATATAGTTACCTGTCTCTAGATTCAAATTTCATTGTAATATATGTGCATCTCCTATCTTTTTTGTAAAGCATCTAATTTTGGGAGATTTGAAACAAAAAATGATATAAAACTTTAATTAGGAAATGATTAAAGAAAAAATTAAATATATATATATATATCAATTAAATATATATACAACTAGATATACTTACCAATATTTAGTTACTCTATTGTACCATCTGCATCCTCTCTTTTTTGTAATGCATCTATGATTGTCTCATGATCATCAATTGAAAGTGTCCATAAAACTTTATTAGCAGGCATCCCTTGATATCTAACTAGTTTTATATTGGTTGCCAAAATCAAATGTGAATAATGCATAATCTTCTTGTGTCTTTCATAATCTTCAAATGCAGACAATCCATTCTTTCTCATCAAATATTTTCGAAGCCAGGTGCCAACAACAACCATTGAACCAGTTGGATACTCAAAGTTGTCATCATCCACTCTAGTATGTACCAACTTATGTTTTCTCTCACCACATCTAGCCAACCAATACTCTGTCTGCTCTTCATTCCCTTGAGGTGCAACAACAACATACACATGTCCTGCAAAAATAAATACAAACTTCAATAAAAAGTGACTTATATTTAACTTATATAAACATGCATACATACAAAATTCAACTCAATAAATAATGTACCTTCTTGTACAAGATCTGAAACACGATCATAATCATCTGATGTGAACACTTGATTATCTTCAATTGTCATTTCATGTTGATCATGTGTCAATGTAGGCGTTAAAGCTCTTTGTTGCCATTGTTTGACCCATTCCATATTTTCACATGCCTTCTAATCACCTACAATACAAAATTGACAATAGCATGCTAACTCCCTTGTCCATATTGTCCATGTGTTTGCATTCGAACTCTTAAATGAATGCCATTTTGCACTTCCATTAATTGTTTCACAATCTTGTTGAGAAAAAATATCATTTTCTTCAACGAACCAAAAGAAGCATCGAATTATTGATTTCTCACTTGTTCTTGTAGATAATTTGGTATTGCACCAATCTACAATTGCACATGCATTTCTAAATTTTGCAGCATCCTCAAATTTTAGTTACTCTCTAGCAAGAGCTCTTTTCACACATGCACCTACTCCATCGTGTTCTCCCTTACCATGACCAGCTACAAAAAAACTCCATATGTGTTGGATATTATTTTCCTTATGAACTCTACATAGCCAATAAAACATTCTAGCATTTTTGAATTGACCCATGCAATTATCTGACCATATGAGATGTTCTAGCATTTGAATTCCTCTCTCTTTTAAATTTTTATAAAATATATCAAAACAATATTGTACAAACTCATATGAATGTAATCGATTATCACTTACATAAAAATGGTACTCTCTCAAAAAAATTCTATTATCTTCTATACTATCTTCAGCATGTCTATAAACAATGTGAACAAATATAGCTACTTGCACTGAATTATAATATTGTGTTTGAATTTCTTCTTGTGGAGCAAGAGTATAATTTTCAGCAAAACCAACAATTGACAATATAGTTCCAATTGGAAATGTGTTTTTACATAAACGAAATTGATTATCAAGTCAATGAGCATTCTAAGAGTGTTGAACATATTTATGTACAAACTTATCTTTAAATTTAGTAATAAAATCATGCACACTAACTTTTTCCACAATTAGCTCAACACGTTTTCCAATTTTTCCATCTTTTAAAGAATACTCAATATTTTTAAATTTTTTTACATCCACTAATTATTTTCCAAATTCATCTAAACTACTTTCATGCATACATTCTCCTAATAATGAAAAGTTACCACATCTATCGCATTCTCCAGAAATGCATCCTTTTAAAAAAATGAGTTTCCATTTAAAGAGGGATTACAAAACAAACCTGCTATAAAATATTTGATTGTTTCAGGTGGCATATTAATACCACAAATGTCCTGCATAATTTGGTTAGCATGCAAAGTGCATCGTATATATCGAAATACATCATAATAATAATGAAATTGTACATGAGTCTTACAACAACAAGAGATTCGTTGCTTATTAATTCTAACATACCAAGGTTTACACTTTTCAAATGATCTTTGACTTATGCTAATATTCAATGGTAAGATTGAAGCATCCAAATTTTTTTTATATAATTCAGTTTGAGTCATATCTAAGAGATGCTTTGGATGAAGTTCATGAATTTTGGAACCCACCCTTAATTTTAAGACATCTCTAATGTTAGGTGATACTCTTGTATTATCAAACCAAAAATTTTCGATTAAAGAATTAATTTCATTAGTTAATTTCATGTCTGATCTTGGGAGTCTACCACTAAAACTCCAACATTGATTAATAGGATCATTTTCAATACTTTCTCTTCTTTTAGCAGCTCTTATCAAAGTTCTAGGATTTAAGTTTATACATTTACTATTGTTACTTAACATTCTTTTATTTGACACTATTTTATCAACTAGAGCAGTTGTTATTGCATGACGAGCCGCATTCTTATCTTTTGATTGACTTTTCTTACCAATAACATCAATAGCATTAGCAACACTAGATATGACTTGTTCTACTGAATCATCTTTCTTTTTTGGTTTTACAAAAACACCTAATTTTTTCATCACTTTTCTCATTTTAAACATTCTCATCAATTGCACCATGAGTTGACATTGGAATACTAATTTCTTTCTATAAGAAAATATTTTATATATTTTATTTCCATAGTTTCTAATTTGTCTTGAAGAAACTTTACCACGAAGGTTATCTAGCACATTTGTTTCAATTGTAAAAAAAACATTTTCACCTTCATTCATAGATGGAGTTTCATTTTCAAATGTAAAAGGGATTTCATTCTCATTTACATTCTCATAAGATATAATTTCATCATTTTCTTGTTTTTGCATGGTTTCAACCCTAGTATTATTGATCTCATCAATTGTGTATCCAACTTCATCTAAACAAGCACTATCAATATTATAGAAACTTGGGTTTGAACACATACCTAGATAGATTGTTTGAATAGGTTCATTTTCCATATCATTGGGAGGTGGATTTGAAGACACACCCGAAGTTGTTTGCATATCATTCAAAGTTGAAGTTGAAGGCACAGTTGGGTTTGTCTCCATAATTGCATTTTCTTCCATATTCACCATCTCCACATTTGCATCATCTACATTCATTTCATCATTCATGGCTTCCTCTTCAACATTCTTGGAACTAGATGCTTCCAAATCTTTCATTTGACGAATCCTTTCTCTCCTTTCCCTTTGTCTTTTTTCTTCCTTGTCTTTATTTGCTTGAATTTCTTCAGGTGTCATTACCTTTCTACATCTTTTTCTTTTTCTTTTCTTATCACCCATGGTTACCAAACCCTCTTTATGACAAAAACAATAATTCAAGAAACCTATTTTAAAATTGCCACCTCCTTCAAATATTCAAATTAAACTATGTACTATGAAGATCATTTTTTCTATAAACTCTGAAGTACAAAATCATCATGAGTACATCCAAAAATTCACTTTTTCCAAATCTTCTTGTAAAAAGTTCTTGCACTTGATTCCACTTCAGAAAATTTAACTTGCACTTTTTCTCTTCCAACAATTTGAATAGAATATGCCCTACACAAGACAAATTTGCAATAAAAAATGCAGAAAATGACACTTTCAGACCGTACTACAAAAAAAGAATATTGCAAGAAAATCATGTTTTACCAGTATTTTCCAAATTAGGAAAAACAACTATTATAGAAACGCGTACGCGTTATGTTAAAAAAATGCGTACGTGTTTCATAACGCGTATGCGTTATGAAACGCGTATGCATTATGAAACGCGTATGCATTTCATTTAAATAACACATACGCGTTTCCATAACGCATAGGTGTTATTTAAAAGTTGAACTCCCATACCAAATCCAGCGCTGGTTTTAGGCTTGGGAAAGGCTTGGCAATCTGAGCCTTAGCTTTTGACCTACAACTAAAAAACTAAGGCAGATTGAAGAAGAATGTCCAACTTTGACAACATAGATGATGAACTTTTTTTCTGACTGAGCCTATAAAATTAAAACCCATTAGAGAACACAATGTCTACTTTCTAAATATATATTTTTTGTTAAAATTGGATTACGTTTGTTATTTTTTAATTAATTTCTAAACAAACTAGGCCTTAAACTTGAAATAACAGGGCTTTTTAGTTTTTTAATAACTTTGTATTGGTTGAGTTTCTTGTAAAAAAATTATATGGGACCAAACTTCAGACAATTCTCTACACAATGAAAGAAAAAAGAGTCAAAAAATGTTTTGTTTAGGTCCAATTATGTTGTCCGTACATGTTGATTTGAAAAAACATCAATTAAGGCCAATAAAAAATTAATAAAAAAAATATTCAACCAAAAATTACAAAAGAAAATCCATCCCAAACTTCATGTTGTTAGCTCTCTTTTCCAAAAAGGAATTAGCAAAATAATTTTATTTGGGTCAAAAAGTGTTGTTCGTACACCTGCTTAATATGGTAAAAAACCAGGGACTTTTAAAAAGTGGTTTTTATAGATCCTTATCAAACTTTAATTTATATAAACTGGGTATTTTAATAATTTACATATTTGGAAACTAGATTCAAAATTATAAATTTTATAGTAATGACTTTTTTTAAGATTCATTGTGGAAGTGCCTCAAATTTTCAGTCCAAGTGTGACAAATTCTGAAAAACAGCAAAAACATTTCCACTTTTTGAGTTTTTTGTGTACCCAACTTCTTGCATCAGCCCTTCATGATCTTGATAGAATATGACATTCAATATGTGGAGCAGAAAGCCATCAAGGGATAGGTAATTGCGCATCAATTGGTTGAGGAACCTATATATGCCGAGAACCCATTGGTATCAAAGTTTCCAAATGAGTCAATTTTCAACCCTAGTGCAGTAGACCATTGGAAGGTATACTTTGACAAATCATACACATAACATGGGCCAGGAGCAGGAATTCTCTTCATCACACCACAAGGGGATTATATCCCAAAATCATACATGTTTTCTTTCCCTTGCACCAATAACATTGCAGAGTATGAAGCTCTTGTCGTAGCACTTTAGACTATGGTACACAATGGAAAATCATGGCATTCAAGGTCTATGGGGACTCACAAATAATTATCAATCATGTCAATGATGAATATCAAAATAAGGATGAAAAACTTACCCCATACAAAATGATGGCAAAGGATCTCAAGGAGTTCTTCATCGACATAACCTTTGAGTAGATACCGAGGGTAAACAACATGAAAGCTGACACTATGGCATGATCCCACAATAGTGGTTTACAATTTTTGGCCAAAATTGACACTGAAATTATTATTTCTAACTAAATGTTCACATTCGGGAACCTATAGCATCTAAAGTGTGAGGAATTTGAAGATGATGCAAATTAGAGTCTTGTCACATTTTTTCTGTAGATTCTAAAAATATCTTTTTCAAAATTTTTGGAATCAGATTGCACTTCTTTTTCCAGCTCCCACAAAAACTAGGTTTTTTCAAAAAACATCATTTTTAAAAAGTGACGCATACCGTATAACTCATAAGTTTTTTTTCATGAAGGATAAAATTCTAATTATTTTGAATTATGATTTGTAACTACGATATCTAGTGCTTCCACTTGGTTAGATATTTTTTTATTGAATTTTTTTTTTTAATCAAGTTTCAAAGTCAAAACAATTACAATTCAAACATAGAGTGAATCTATAATGTGTAAGTTTTTTTGTATATATCATTTTTTTTGTTAGATCAAGGACTTCAATATTTGGTGCAATCATATTTTTAAACTTTGTATTGATACTTTGCTATTTTTCCACATGTTCAGAACATAAACCTTCATTTTTGATGAAAAATCTATGTTTAATAAAACTAAAAAAACAAATACATAATAAAAGAAAAACATATTAAAATTATATTTGTTGGATAGCTCATTCTGAGGACTACTTGATTCCAATTAGGTTTGTGAAGATTCCTCCATTTTCATTCTCAACCTAAGCTTTGAAGTGTAAAAATTTAGGTTTGTTTTGTGAACAAGGTCAAAAATCAGGGAAAAGGGGGGTTCACTAGAACCATGGAGGATTCTAGTGAACCCCCTTCCCAAAAGGGTTTTTTATTTTTTCTTGTCTGTGCATGCATTAAATGGGTTCACTCAAACCTTGGTTTGACCGAACCCTTTTTTGGTTTGTTCGAACCAATGAGTTCATTCGAACCTCCAGAATGAAATTTTTTGGCATGGGGTCATTTTTTACAAGTTTTCCTTCCTCATTCAAATTGTAAACCACTTTTGTGAGTTTACCCTATGGCTATAGTTGGTTCATTGACAAATATCCCAAGGAATGTCCATAAACATGAATTCCTTGTAGAACAACTTCTCGTACTAGATTTTGAGATACCAGAATATGAGTTCATATGTGAAATCATTGGTCCTGATGATATTTGGTACCATGATATATTCACTTACTTAAAAATAGGATTCGTCCCCACTGACATTACCCCAAATCTCAAGAAAAAATTCATTAAAAAGTCATCCTGCTTCATCATCTTAAGTGACACCCTTTACTATAGGAGTATCGAATGAAGCCTATTGCAATGGCTTAACCCCAAGGAAGCTTTAACTACCTTAACAAAGGTACATGATGACATTTGTGGTTCACACTCTGGTGGTATGACCCTGGCCAAGAAACTGTTGAGGAAGGGGTACTACTGGCCTACTATGGAGAAGCAAGCTCATGACTATGTCTAGAAATGTATGCAATGCCAACAACATGGGGATCTCATCAATACATTGAAACAAGAGCTTCAACTAATTGTCACACACTGGCCCTTTTCATAATGGGGGCTCGATCTTATTGGAAAAATCACACACACCTCATCTAATGGACACAAGTTCATTAACACCACCACATAATACTTCAAAAAGTGGGTAGATGTCATCCCCATGACATATATCATAGGGAAGCAGATCTCTAAATTCATCATAAATTACCACATTTGTCATTATGGTGTTCTGTAAGCCCTTATATCTGACAATGGAACACCCTTCAAAAACTAGGATGTTCATGAGCTATGCCAAAAATTCAATATCCAACATCGCTTCTCCACCCCATATTACCCCTAGGGTAATAGCCAAGCTGAGAGTACAGATAAAACCATGTTGAAAATCCTAAAGAAAAAAGTCAATGAACCTGGTCATGACTAGGACCAAAAGTTAAACCCAATCTTATGGGCTTACTAAACGAGTATATGCACACCTACAGGTGAACCCCTTTCTCCTTGGTCTACGAATCAGAATCCATCCTTCCCATGGAGATTGATCTCCCATCCCTAAGGATATCATTGCAAAATCTCATTACTGACGAGGAGTATCAGGTATCACTGTTGAATGAGTTGGAATTTCTAGACAAGTGGCGCATGGATGCTTTGAACCATTTACATGTTTATCAAAACTATCCCAAATGAAACTATAATAAGAAGATGAAGAGTATGTCCAAGTCCAAGTCTGAGAACTCGTATTGAAGGAAAACTAGAATATACCAAATGCAGATAGCAAAGGAAAGTTTAAACTCAACTGGTTGGGACCCCTTATCGTCACTACAAGTTATAAATCACGAGCATATCACTTGTCCACACCAGAAGAGGAGCCTTTACAAGAGTTCATCAATGCTTTCATCTAAAAAAAAAACTATGCCTAAGCTTGCAAGGTATAAATCCAAAAATAAAAACTAATAAAAATATATCAAAATCCAAAAAAATTAGAAAAAGGATTGAAAACAGTGAAGAAAAAAAGAAAAAAACATCCTTTAGTGAAAATTGCTTTGGTGGTGCTTTGGGCAAGTACCTTGGTGAAAAAATTGGCAATCAAGCATCTTGTATAAATAAGCACTTTCCATCCATCATCGATTCTTTGGCTTTGTTCTGAATCACTTTCCATCGCATTCACCCATTGCATTTCCATTGCTCTTTCCATCACCCATCTACATCTACATCATAGCTTGATCCTGTGTATGTATTATGTTCCATCCTAGTACTACTTGGCACATTCCCAAGGTTAGTTTGTCCTTCCTATATCGAGGTAGTCTATCACATCATGCTAGGGGAATTTTCCTTATATCTACATCAGATTGAATTCATGTATATCCTTGAAATCTTTCATAAAATCAAGAAAATACAAAAATATTCATAAAATTGAGAAAATCCAAAAACATTCATAAAACCAGAAACATCCAAAACATATCAAAAATCCAAAAATAGGTTGAAAATAGAAAAAAAGGTCAAAAACATAGTTATCATGTCAAAATACATTGTCTTTGAGCTTGAATGTAGGCAAGGATAATCATTGATCAAACCCTGTGGCATTAGGTCAGTCCTTAGGAGTCCACCATAATAAACTAAGAATCCATACATGTTCATATTTCTCATCAAGAAATTATTTTGTGTTAGTCAAACTTCGTGGTCTCTACGTGTTTAATGTAGGCAAGAATAATATTTGATTAGCCTCCAAGGCCCCTAAGATACGTCCTTAGGTTAGGTTCTTGGCCAAAATCTCATAAAACACAAAAGCATTAGAAAATTTGAAAATCAAAACATTTGTAAAACATCTCAAAAATCCCAAAATAGCCTCAAAACATTTCAAAATACCAAAAAAATTCAAAAAAACCCAAAATAATCCATCCCATTTCACTTTCATCCACAATAAACATCCACTCCCAATAAATTAATTGTCATCTTCACCCTTTCGTAAAGCAAATCAGAAACAGGTACAAAAAAATAAAAGTGAAAACTCAAACATCAAGGTCTTAAGTCTAGGTCAATAGGTAAACAAGTTGGTTAACTCTTTGTATCACTATCCCATCGTCCTATTAGTCTCACAATCATCTAATAATGTTATGTCCTAGGATGAATCCTTCCTGCAATGGCCATCAACATTAGGCATCACTATAGTTTAGTCTTCGCTAGATATATGAAGAACATTTACTTGTTTGTATACACCTGATCTTTTCTTTTGATTTATCTTATTGTGCTCATTCCAGTGACCTCTCGATGATGTCTAATCAGAATAATTTAGAAAAAAAGGAATGTTAGGGAATTGATCATTATCTTTTGTTTCCCGTTCTTATTGGATATTCTTGTAATATAACTTTGGTGATACTTGCTTCGTTAGGTATGTAGGGAGGATATTTTGAATAGCTTGTTGACTATTACATGGGAAGGTTTTTCCTTTCTATGTCTTCGTTTGAGATGTTCAAAATGTCTAATGTACATCCTAGTAAGGTTTTGCATGGCAAGTGTGAACAAGGATAATCCTATTTGTTTGCTGAGTCAAAGTCCATAACACTAGATACTACGCCATCCTAGTTGTCTATACCTTGATGCATAGTATCTACATGTGTTATCAAACATAAGGAAATATTGTGTCATTAATATCCCCAATCCTTGGATAAGAAATACATCACCATCATTCATCATCGTATCTAATAAAGTCTCGATGACTCATAGAATTGTTGGAATTTTGCATCTTCTCAAATCAAGGGTTGATCCTATCATAAAAATCTACATGAATTCATAAAATGTCAACATACCTATCCTACATACTCATACATATCATCATAATAGGAAACATCATCCATATCACATGCATTGCATCATCATTTAGGGTGTTTAGGATAATATAGCTTTGTTATTCTAAGAATCTTAACTCATCTCATTCACAACATTGTCATTGGTAAACCCAGAAACCTGGTTTACAATTCCAATGAGGAAGGAAAATTGCAAAAAATGACCCCATGGAAAAAAAAATGTCTGGGGTTCAAATGAACATTTGGTTGAAGAAAACCAAAAGGGGGTTCACTAGAACCCCCATTCAAGCGAACCCATTAAATGTTGGGTCCCATCATAGTTCTCATTTCCCAGGAAAAAAAACAAAATAAATCTTCATGGAAAGGGGGTTTGCTCGAACTCTGGTTTAGCGAACCCAAGTTCGAGTGAACCTCCAAGGGAGGTTCTCTCAAACCCTAATTTTCCCCCCTTCTCCCCCTTTGGTACAAAAAATGTCCAAAATTTTTCCCTTCAAAGCTCGAGTTGAGGATGAAAATGAGGAGACTTCATAGACACAATTGGATGATGGTAGTCCTCAGAACGAACTATCCAACAAATATAATTTTAATATGTTTTCATTTTATTATGTATTTGTTTTTTTAGCTTGATTAAACATAGGTTTTCCATAAAAAATCAAGCTCTTTGTTCTACATTTTTTGAAAACTATCAGTTCACTAGATATTGATGTCCTTAATCCAACAAAAAAAAAATTCAATACATACAAAAGAAGTTATGTTGTATATGGTCCACCTATGTCTAAATTGTAATTGGTTTGACTTAGAAACTTTATTAAGGAAAACATATTCATTGAAATTCTATGAAACTAAGTCCATGCACTAGATATTGTAGTTACAAATCTAAATTCAAAAAAAATACAATTGTATCCTTCATGGAAAAAAAATTATGTTGTATACGGTGAGCATCACTTCTTAAAAATGGTGTTTATTGAAAAAAACTAGTTTTCAAAGGAGATGAAAAAAGAAGTTCAATCTAATTCCAAAAAATAAAAACAATATATATTTAGAATCTATAGAAAAAAAATCACAAATCACTAGTTTGCGTCATCTTCAAATTCCTCACGGTTTAGTCGCTATAGGTGCTTGAAAGTGAAGATTTAGTTAGAAAAAAATAGTTCAATGTCCAGTTTGGCCAAAAATTGTAAACCAGTATTGTGGGATCACCATCATCATAATATAGATATGTTAGTCTTGATGGAACCTTCAAAAATTTTAAATTTTGAATGCCCATGTTGAAAATTTTTCCTTTGCACACTTAGAAGTGCGCTTGCAAAATCTACCCAAGTGAGCTACTTTGGAGGGTCACAATTCAGAGCGAGTTGATTTTCATGATAAAAGGATTGTTTCTTTCCATTCTCCCCCAATTAATGTACTCCCTAGTCCGATTTCAAGGCCCCATGGTCAAATTTGCTATTTTTACCAGGCCAAAAGCAAATGCATTTTGCTCTATTTTATAGCTACATTTTCAAAATGTTTCAAGGTCAAGTTTGACCTTTAATATCTTGGACAATGAATGATGATTCAAAGAAATCCCTCTTGCACACATACTTAGTGTACCTAAATGAGCTTCGTTTCTAGTGGCAGCCTCCTAGAATTTTTTTGATATTTTTTCAAAGTGGTGAATTTGAGATCCCTGATTGGTTTCTGACAGGTGAAATTGCAAAAAAGTCCAAGCATGCAACTATGGTATTTAATATCTTTCACCTATGGAAGAATTTTTCCATGCTGTTTGTTGTAATGAATTCTTGGGTCAAATGGTAACATTCCTCCTTAGCTTCAAGCTCCCAGGATAAGTTCTGATTGCTTAACTAACCCTTTTCTGACTACAACATTTGCAAAATGGTGTTTTGAAAAGTTTGAAATTCTAAGGACAACCCATTTCTTTTTTTGGTCTAAAACCTCTATATCTCCATTTTAATCAAGATCAAATGTCATATGATACATTATTTTAATGTACTTCTATTGCGGCGAACACGTCCTATGGGCGAGTTTACAAAGGGGTACCTAATTTTTTATGTTTGGGAAAAATTTGATGAAATGGGTTTTCTCTAAATAATTTATTATCGTTGCACACAAAAATTATCGGCTCCAGGTGTCTTAGATTGCCCGCAATAAATTTTCTCCAAATGGGTTGCATGCATAATTAGAAGTCACAAATTTTTATAATGTTTCAAATGTTCATATTTAAAATATTTTGAATATTTTAAATATTGTGGAAATGTGAAAGATGCATTTAGGGAAAATATAAATGTATTTAAAATGTTCTAGAGGACAAGCAAGTTTAATTCTCTCTTCGGATTCGTCCAAAAGCGACTTTCACAACTTTCAGAGTTGCACGACAATTTCATCGGCCATGGCCAAATCTGAATGAAATTGGAGGAAGAAATCAAAGATGCAATGTTTGGCAGTGATGAATCTTCATTTGGGCAGATTAAATCAAAGCTTTGAGTAGAGGACAGGTTTTAAAGAATTTTTTTGAAGTTCTTGATAGGCATCGCCCATCACGTTTTGAGTCCAACAATGCACAAATAAATTAGCGATGATCGATGGCTGCTCTACCCATCGCCCATCACTAATGTATGTCACATCTTCCACAATTAATCCCCGATGCATGATGTTTCATCTCCCACCGCTAATCTCATTTTCATTTTCTTTGTTCCATGTGTGATGCACGATATGATGGTCTCTTGGGAAAAGTTTAAAGTTTATGCACGACAATGTGAACTATGGAAATTAATGAAGATTTTAAATGAGCATGGGTAAATTTGTATTTTCCTGATGAGTGATTTTAATTTTTCACTAGAACTTGGATTTTTCTATTATTTTTTATTTTTCTCATCCTATTTGTGATCCACGATGATGAATTAGTTTCTACCATGCATCGTAAATAATTGTTATCTTTTCCAAATGCATCAGCAATGCGTGATGATATTCTCTCCATCACTATTTTCATTTTCATTTTCTCTTAGAGATGTGGGATGAAAGTGGATGGCTAGGTAAAGTTTGTAAAGTTGGATGGGACCCATGGTTCACATTTAAAACAAAATTTTCATAAAATTTTGTGATGGTGAAAATAGAATGTTGCTAGAAATTAAAGTGATTATAATTTGAGGACGAAATCAAAGGCACGTGTATTGTGATTTTATGTAGCCAATAAATAAATTGAAGCTCTCACAGGTAAAAACAATAGCTTTCATTGTTGGAGGAGAAATATGAATTACAGGTAAATTATTTTATTGCCTGGTAATATAAAAATTAAAACCCCACGAGTAAATAAAGTGACATTAAAAAGTTGGGCATTTAAATTATAAACTCACAGGTAAATGGTTTCTTACAACCATTGTAATTTTTAAAGTCTTCATAAATTTTTTAAAATAAATTTTTTGAATGGGGCAATGAGATAAAATATTTCACAAGAGTTTTTTTTACAAACATGAAATAAAGGGCTTTTCATTGCTGGTTGAGAAGAAGGGTAAGTGAACAAGTGAAAATGAATATTTTTACAACAAAGAGTTTTTCATAGCAAACATAATATTATTTCAACTGCAGGGCAAGGTAAATGATGAAGAATGATGAAGTCTTCACAAAGGGGAATATGTTTCTGTTGTAGGGTAGTAGAGTGAGGAACAAGAAAATAGAGAGCAGGTTGAATATTTTTCTACAAGCAAAGGAAATTATTGATCTGTGGACCTAAATGTGCTAAGTGTCTTCTTCAAATGAACATTTAGGTTTTTTATATTGCCTTAAATGTTATCTTCTACCTCATTCTAGAGAGGTTGTTTTGTAATTTAACATAGAGAACATTGTAGTGTGAATATAGAGAATTTTAGAGTTAAGTTTTAAGATATGAGTCTATCAATATTTATGTAATTTTGAGTACAATACTTGCAAAATAATTTTGAATATTTCAATTTTGAGACTATTTACTCTCCTATGTACTAATTTTATAGATTATGAATGATATAATCAAGGTTGTCTTATTTTTCTCTATCAATTTTAGATATATGAGTGACTCTATTCTTGTTTATTAATTCAAAGAATTAATGTAGGTGCTTGAATATGGCTATAAATTTGTATTGAACTGAGTGCTAGGATGCTAGTAAGAGGTAAAGGTTAAGACACAATGCTGAAATACTATAATGTAGCATTTCAGAGCTTCATATACTATCAGGTGTGAAAATTGTTATCAAATTATGTACGTGTTTGAGTCGACTCTGTTCCAAGGATGAGGCATTGATCTAAGTGTGTTATTCATGCTACATGTGTTAGTTAATATAGTATCTGGTCATTTTTTAAATCAAATATGAATCTCAGTTCGTTTGTGTGAGGAGTTTAATGAGTTACATCTATCATGTTTAAATTAGGCATTACTGTAGAGGTTAGCCAAGCCTTTATAGTATTATGTCTATTAAGCATCTAAAGGAGAAATATATGTTTACACTGTATTTGATACTTCAACATACAACTACCTATAAATATACTATTGGGATCACCCTCCCAAGTTTAATAGGGCCTGAAGTGCAAGGGAAAAAGGGGTATTTTATTCACTCTCCCATTCGTTGTCCATATCAACCCGTTGAGTCTGAATATGAGATAGTGGCTACTCTTTAGGATTCATTGCATCTATTGATTTGGGAACCAATAGATTGGCGACTCCACTGGGGAAAATTCTAGAAATATTTGGTTTCAGAACATTCAGTCAAAGAGTCATTGAATTTTAAAAATTGATCCAACGACCTACATACTTGAAGGAGATTGTTGCAATGTTTTTGATGTATTATTGAAGTCTGGTGTTTTGCTGGTGAAGAGAACTTAGAAATACATAGATCTTAGAAGAAGCTTTATGCTGCTTGAAGATATTTTCCTCTTTCAAAGAGGTGGTGACTCTACATAAGTTTATACATCATCAGAAGAGTTGGTTGCAACAGTTCTTAGGTATTTTTCTATTGTTATATCTTTGTATGAAGGTTTTCAACAAGAATTTCTAGTTAATATTGTCCCTTATTCAATATTTCAAGATACTAGTAGAAAAAGAAATGAGAAAGTAGGATATTTTGAAAAGGATACTGAGAAGAATTTAGTTGTAGAGGTAATAAATTTATTTGCAAATATGTATTGATGACCTAGTTCTCCCTCTACAAGTTGTAATATCATACCTAGAACACAACCATGTCCTCAAAGAAAGATGTTCACTAATGAGAGATATAACCCTTTGGATTTTAATAAAATTTAGGGTTACCCACATTCTGTCCCAAGAAGAATAAATGAATGTTTGCCTAAGTTTAGAGGAGGTTTTGAAGAATCATCATCACAACATGTACAATTTTTTCTTGATGTAATGGAATATTTTCAAATAGTAGAGGAATATGTTGTCATGAAGTTTTTGTAAGAACTTTAGAAGATACTACTAAATACTCATTTTCTAGTTTACCAATTCATTCCATATGCTCATGACAAGATCTTGAGAGACTATTCATGGCTGAGTTTGGTGAAGTGAATGATGATTGCTTGTCTAAAGAAAGAAATCTACATACCCAAGAAGTATTTGAAGAGAAAATGGAAAACGAGATTGAAATTATGTTACCTATTGATGCATTGTGTGATATAGAAAGGTTTGAGGATGAATCCATCTATTATTTTCATGATAGATTCATGAAATTTCTACTTACTGTACTAGAATCAGAAGACCTGATGAGTTATTTTGCATTGATTTGTTCTATGGGAATTGTGAGCTAGATTTGAGTACTATGCTAGCTCACTTGAAGCCCCCTAGCCTTAAATTTTTATATGAATGGCTATCAACAATTGAAGAAATGGTAGAGAAGTATGGAACTAATCTCATGAATAGCTTATGTGATGGTACTTTTTCAAGACTTAATCAAATAGATGAAAATGGTATAGTAGAAGACAAGAATGATGCATCATTAGGTGATGACTTGAAGTTGATTTTGAGAAACCTAAAAAAAAATATACTCAAATGAAAGCTACAACGATGTAGATGATACTGAAATTATTTTCTCTTCTATGGATTTTGAATATACAATTGAAGAGCATGTTGATTCTGAAGTTTCATGTCTTCATGATGAGAACAATGATATTGTAAATGAAAGTTTGCAACCAGCTGAAAAGGATTCTTTTCTGGGTGATCACGATGATTTCAATTCTATTTGCATCCCTAGTGACCATGATTCCCCTCATGAGGAAGAGGTAGAATTATTCTCTTCAATGGAAAGTGCTCCAACAAGGAAAATGATGACAATACTTTTGAAAGCTCACAAGAACAAGGTGATGGCTATCAACTGAATATTTTTTTTGAAGAAGACATGTATGATTAGCAATGCAATGGTACAATTGGTCATGCCAATTCTACAAGTGAGTGTAGCATTGATGGAAGCTTTCAGGATGATGAGATAGAGGAGCCTGTTGATTTGAAGAGTACTTTTGAGAATGTCAGTATATCAAATGAAAATGATGGAGTATGCAATGATTTGCAATGAAGAAACCATTGATGTTTTTCAATTTGATAATGAAGAAAGTAGCCTTGCTGGTTGTTGCAACAATAGAAACAAAGAAGGAGATATGCTTGTGAGAGATTCATTGGATGAATCAGTTCAAGTGGTTGGTTATGAGGAGTATGCATATGTTGATAATGATAAACATGGAACTCCTATTTTTTTTTATTCTTTACCTTCTTTTACTTCTTTTTCTGATTTTGAAGTTGTCATTGAGTATCTACATGATGATAGCATTGATATAGTTGTATATGAATGTGAAAATGTAGTGACAAATATTGGTATAGCTAATGAACCTTTTTACGATGAGTTTGCACTTGAAGAATGTGATTGTGTCAATAACATGGATGCATATGAGGATCTCTTTTCTGGATCTACAACTCATAGTTTTCCTCTTGAGCAGTATGCTTCAAATTTTCATGTTGATGAAACAAGAGGTGATGTTGAATATGTTACTTCTTGCAACAGTGAATATGTTTTAAACAATCATTATGAGGAATTTGTTGCAGAGGTAAATTTTGAGTCATTTGAGCCTACTCTTGCAGCTTTTCTATGTGATAACATTACTAATGTTGATAGTCTTGTCTATGAGATTGAAGTGGGAAACACTATTTGGGATAGTGACATTTCTTTTAAATGTCATGATTGGAATGTGGATAAAGGTATTATGAATTTTGGTGAATCTTGTTTTCAAAATATTGAGGCATGTAATAATGTGATTAAGTAGTGTTGTTGGGATGATAAAAAAATCACATGTGATGTAATTCAGTTGGATAAGTTACAAATGTGTGAGCACTCTTTGCTTGACACACAGAAGGATTGCACACTATTTTTGAAGGATGATTTCTTCTCCAACCTTAAACATTGTGAGGGAATTGGTAAATGGGATGAGGTTATGTTTTCAGATGGTCTTGATCACTATCCTCACATTTTTTCACTTGCCCTAGAATCAAAAAATGAAATGAGTAGTAGTGATGCAACCTATGTCATTTGGTTGCCATGTGATCGTAAAGTTAAATTCAAAGGCAACTTGACCTATTTTTTTGCAAGAATGAAGTCACTCATATTGATGTGGTGTGACAAAGGTAGATATAGATTAAAAGGGATCATCCTTTTTAATAGATTGGTATTTGAAAAGGGTAAGAATTGGCTTCCATTTTCCATTTGGTGGCCTAGGGCCGCCAAATGAGGCTAAAAGGTTAAAAATAAATAAATAAAGACTTTGTCACCCAATGTCTTGGCACCTGATATGCTCTCCCAGAAATATGAATTCTTGCTATGCCCATAGGGAGCATACATCCCCAGAAAGACCCACCAATGGAACCTTCAAAAAAATTAAATTTTGAAGGCCCATGTTGAAAAATTTTCCTTTGCACACTCAAAAGTGCACTTGCAAAATCTGCCCAAGTGACCTACTTTGGAGGGTCACAATTTAGA
Source organism: Sequoia sempervirens (assembly GCA_007258455.2). Lineage (NCBI taxonomy): Eukaryota > Viridiplantae > Streptophyta > Pinopsida > Cupressales > Cupressaceae > Sequoia > Sequoia sempervirens. The sequence continues at coordinate 688,800,028 of VDFB02271358.1, forward strand.
GCCAGTTGATTGTCATGCTAAAAGGATTGTTGCTCTCCATTCTCCCCACATTAAT